>BSBM01000402.1:4172500-4772500 GCA_027924585.1 Larix kaempferi | reverse complement strand
AGGAATACATGTGAAATATAATATTCACACAAACATTTGATACAATGATATAATCACCCAGGCAATCACAAAAATGTCTCAATCCACACAAATTTGCCCCGACAAGTGATAACTTCGCCCATCACTATTTTAAAATATCCCAACACTATAAAAGTATCCATACATTGATTGCACCGAGTGTAAATGAGGTGATTACAACCCAGTATGGGGGAGATGTTGTAACATTTGTCACATGTCACATTTGTCACGTTTGTCACGTTACAACCCAGTATGGGGGAGATGTTGTAACGTTTGTCACATGTCACATTTGTCACGTTTGTCACGTTACAACCCAGTATGGGGGAGATGTTGTAACATTTGCACATGTCACATTTGTCAAGTTTGTCACGTTACAACCTAGTATGGGGGAGATGCTATAACGTTTGTCACATTTGTAATTTCTTGAGGGGTAATGTTTTTCTTAATGTGTAATGTTTGTCACGTTTGTCACATTTGTAATTTCTTGAGGGGTAATGTTTTTCTTAATGTGTAAAAAATTTAAGATAAAACAAAAAAAAATACACCTCAAGAAGTTGGATCCCTCTCGGTGCTTGATAGATCCGGGTTTGAGATGGATCTCCGCTGGCATCTATTAACAAATCAGTGCATCTTACATAACAAGAAGTAATCTTGGCAATCCTAAGAAACACCTTCAAAATACCTCTCTTTGCACTAGTTCTCTAGGAAGATGAGACCATCCACAAATTGGCATCAAAATGATATTGATCATGACTTCCTTTACAATGATGGCATATAAGGTTATGGCCTTAATATTCTAAACAAGTAATCATGTATCTTTGGTAGTAAGCATTCTACAAGGGAAGGGTAGCCACACAAAAAATTGATTATAAAAATTTAGATGGATCCTAAAAAGTGCATGGCTCTCATTGTAACTATTCAGTTATGTATAAGTTTTCCTTACCCAAACATGTTAAGACATCTGTTCATGGTGCTCCAAAAAGTACAAAATGCACATAATACATATTACCCAAAGAAATTGCATGATAGAACTCAACAAGATCATATATACTAGCAAAATTCTCTAATGCAAGGTCCTAAACAGAAGACACAGATCTCAGTATTGAGACTGGCTAACCTCATAACACAAAGGAAAAATCACAATGAAATAAAGGAATACATGTGCAATATAATATTCACACAAACGTTTGATACAATTATATAATCACCCAGGAAATCACAAAAATGTCTCAATCCACACAAATTTGCCCCGACAAGTGATAACTTCGCCCATCACTGTTTTAAAATATCCCAACACTATAAAAGCATCCATACATTGATCAATAACAACCCCAGGCACTTCTAAATTCACCTAGTGATGAGAAATATGACCCATGCACTTCTAAATTCACCCTGTGATAAGAAAATTTTTCCATGCAATTCTAAATTCACCCAGTGATGAGAAAAATGCCCCATGCAATTCTAAATTCACCCAGTGATGAGAAAAATGCCCCAGGCACTTCAAAACTTGCCTTGGACACTTCAAAATTCTCCCAAAGATGATAAAAATTCCCTAAGCACTTCAATATTTTCCCAGGCACTTCTAAATTCTCTCAAGGATGATAAAAACTCCGCATGCACTTCAATTTTTTCCCCAATCACTTCAAAATTCCCCCGAGGCACTTCAATACTTGCTCCATGCACTTCTAAATTGACCCAATGATGATAGAAACACTCCATGCAATTCAATATTTGCCTCGGCCATTTCAAAATCCTCCCAATAATAATAAAAACGCCTAGACACTTCAATATTTGCCCCAAGCACTTCAAAATTCTCACAACAAAGATAAACCCCCCCCACCCACTTCCATATTTGCCCAAGCACTTTATTACTTGCTAAATGCCACAGCTAAAAACAGATCTCATATATAGTCTAAAAACCTTTTGCTGTCATGAAAACAAATTAATGGTTCCCTTCATATCTGATTATCAGGTCTCACTTCCATTTGTCATCCTGTACAATTGTATGATCTTCAGTCCTATGATCAGAAATGTGTAATTACGGGTAGCATTAGTAATAAGTAGGACAAGGACACCATAATAGTTGAAATAATAAATATAGTAGGATTGGCACTGTAGTTCATGGAGGAATTAATAAATCCATAGCTATACATAGAAACTTATTGTCAAATTGACACCTTGAATTTGACTTCATGCAACAAGAATGTGGACACTTGAGGACATTATCCTGATTTAGGGTGTTGATCAAACTCGCAAGGGAGTCATTGGAACTATAACAAGATAACCTACAACATCATCCATGTTGCATCAAGCACCTCACTTCTAGCAACTAAAATAACAGCCACATTGATCCTAACGCCAGCACCAGTGCCAGCCTTCACCAATCTGACAACACTGCTATCCTTAGTTGGGCCGTTCCAGACTTTTCTGAGTCTCTTGCAACCAGCAACCTGATTACAGCCCTTCAATCACACGCAAACAACATAGAGCAAGGCCTTACATATTTGCACAATCTGATCCTGCATTCTCCTCTCTCCCAAAGGAAATACTGGCCAATCTAATCATTAGAGAGATTTTGAGGTCAAAAAAGGGCCTCCTAAGAGATGTACTACAAAAATATGAGATATATTAAAATATTATGAATTGGGGGTTTTATGGGGTAGGTATATATGACAAGTCACCTCCCACACTATTTTCTATGCACAATATAAATAACCATGGTTGAGTTACTTTTCAAAATTCACTAGAAATAAAATTAATAAAATAAGTCTACATTGATGTGACTAAGATTCATTGTAAATTCTCAAAAATGTATTGTCCTTTAACATTTATTTGTCTTGAACTTGCAAATGAAATTAAATAATAAAAAACATTTTTAAGAGCTTTTTTTTAAATTTTATGTTGACTTTTTATATTTAATACTTTTCTCATGAATTTAATAATGTAATTTAATTGAAAATTTATTTACATGTAAAATGTCAATAATATTATTATAATCCACATTGCATTATTATTATTATTATTATTTATTAAATCTATTATTATTATTTATTAGTTTGACATTATGTTATTAAATAGAATGGAGTAAATATATAATTTAAAATTAAAAACATAAAAATGATAATATATTATTTTATAAAAAAATGTAAAAGGACTTTCTTTTTTAATTAAGAGTACTTCACTTGAAAATGACAATAATATTATTTTATGTAAAAGTGTGAAAAGACAATCATTATGAGTACTTTACTTGAAAATGACAATAATATTATTTTATGAAAAGACTATCATTATGAGTACTTTACTTTATGACTTAAAAGTACTTACACCACTACCTTGGTTAACTATGTGTTTTCATCCACCATAGAAAATTTGACAAATAAGATTTCTTAACTCATGCAATGCCACCTCACCAAGGGGGATGATGTCATCTACTAGAATGTGATTGGTTGTATTTTATAGTACATTTTCTTTGTTTTGAGGCCCTTTTTTGACCTCAAAATTTCTCTAATGAGCCGATGAGAAGAAAGAACTGTTGTTGGCCCATTGCATGCCCAAGTTCTACACATTGGTAGATTTCCAGGACTTCAACAATCCTGCCAACACAATGGAAACGGGCAGCAATGGAGGCAAATACAATCTGAATATCACTTCAAAGGGTGGGGCTGTGATTGTGTCTTTTGGTTATGTGAACACTCCAATCGCTAGCACTGTGTATGTTACAGATCCTCTGGCACTTTACACTCTGGGGAAATTGCTACTCCCTGAAGACATATTTGGTCTTCCAATCCCTTCTCCAGCCTCATACTCCACTCCTGCATCTGAGAGCTTGTCTCCATCAGGGATCCCTGTCTCTTCTTCTTCATCAACCAATACTCTCTCTGCAACTCACTCTGCTGCATCATTTGTAAGTGCCCAACAATCTATTTGGCCATAGCATCTGGTGCTCTTCTGCTATAGGTGAATCTGACCCCAAATGAAATTCAGATGAGACGTGAAGAAAGTTGGGTAGTGGATCCTTGATAAATAGTACTCAACACGGTACATGTAATCAATAAGAGTCTGAAGCTCAGGCATCTCAGTTGTGTTGGCAGAGATTGTATTTTCCCGATCTCCATTATTGGCAGCATCGTGAGATTGGTGATTTGTGCTCCAAATTCCACGATGATTGAAAGCATCATTTGCTTAAATGTTGAACAATACCTTAACTATGACAATAATTCTTTAAAATGAGAGTGGTAGTGAATTGATAGGTTGACAAATTCAATGGATTGAGGAGTGACTTCAAAAGTTTACCAATTCAAATTAATTTTTTTTACCTGTATTTTTTTATTATAGTTAAATTTTTCATTAGTTTACTCTCTGATTTTGAAATTTAATTCATTAAAATGATTTTAAATTAGTATAGCTACTTATGATCTGATAGATTATAAGTTAAGTATCTGTATTAACGGTCAGTTATCTATTCATATTGTCATAAAATTAATTTGGACAATGCATTTATCTAATCCTGGTGCAATCTAAGAAAAACAGAAATATCACCACAATCACTAGAAACAAAACAAAATTTCAAAACATATCTTACTCTGTATCCAAATAAAAAAACTCTGTATCAAAAGCAAACAAAATTCATAAGACCGCATTAAATTATCAGTTCAAGTGATACTTAAATTGTCAGTTCAAGTGATGTTTAAACCTGGATCCAAATAAAGGATTTTATCATGTTCGAATGACCGTCACAAAAATGAAAAGCAAGTAATGCTACAGAAAAGCTCAGGCGAAACTGGCCATATGTTTCCAACCAAATAAAAGCACATGGTTGTTTCCCATAGGAATTGTCACCTCGATATTCTCCAGGTATATCTGCTCTATGACCAAAACATACAACACATCCACTGCAAAGTCAGTTCTAGCTTGTATGCCGCCAACCAACTGAAACCAACTCTGTTTGCTCATTTCCTGTTGTGTCTTGCTATCATTAATGCTGACAGCTATCACAGAAGAATGCATTGGCGAACCTGCCTTCTAGACCTGTCACCACTATCCCTAAAACATAAGTAAAAAAGTATAGCACATACATGGCCTGTTGTAGCATTAGAGATTTTGATGTATATTACTGGAATATTGCTCCATCCCATCCCACATATTTCTCCACCACTGCTTCCTAGTACGAGTTTCAGCACCAAAATGAACCCATAGTAAGAGTTCCATGACTACTGTGAGTCAAGACTCTATGGCTCTCACCTCAAAAAGAACCTGCAGTCTTTTATCCAGAAGAATAGTAGCTACCCATTAGATCTGTCTCCTTCCTGCCCGATGGTTGTTGACAAGAACTTACTACAGGTTGTCAACTGGCATACCTCTTGCACGAGAACAAATTCACAACTGTCAACTTCAGATGATGCAATTGGCCTCAATACTTGTTGTAACAAAGCCAATTCCTAAGAAAAATTCACAAGCATAAGTTGCCACATCTAGAGATTGGTCACACAATAATACAGTAAGTTCCCATTGTAAAGAAACTGCCAAAAAATACGCTGACAAGGTTGTCCAAAACTTAATTTTCTTGTACAGTACAAACAAATCTATTCTGTAACATCTTTCAGCCATGGTTGTTTTTCTTCCCAGCCTCCTACTTTTGGATACTGATCCTGCAACCCTTATTAGAATTCAAAATAATCTTGATTGATGATCTTCATGAAAAGGATGATGGTAATACTTTGAAGCATTTCCAGGTTGGATCTCCGTTATAAACCATGTCCCTATCTGCATCCGAAGGCCCTTTTTCATTTGACATCTTCAAAAGACATGGCTAGTAGTTGAAATGGAAGAATCATTCCTCGCTTTGGAGCAACTCTTGTTGCAGTCTCCAAAGCCAACCCATTATCGCCTGCTAGATTAGTTGATTGGATGCTCATTTGTTTTATCTGCATTTTAGCTGCATAACCAAACAATGAAGAATTTGTAATAGAACTAAGAAACATGGAATTCATTTTCTATCTAAACCCTTTAAATTTTAATTTATTCAAAAAAATCTGAGCAAGAGATGGTTAATAGCTTTCTTACAAAAATTATTCGCATCTGCAGATGACATGGAACATGAAAAAGATCCCTTTCTTGAGCTTGATGATCTTGCTTCTCTCTCCTGGCAAGTTGCGCAAGTAGAGCTACATAAAAAATGTGCCACCGAACAAGCTATTCAATACAAAATACACCTTAAGATTGTGATACAGAGCACAAATTAACCAGGTGAGATATAAGTCACTATAATGGACTGAATTTTAATTAGATTGCTCATTGTATCTGTTACCAACAACTTGACATCTAGTAGAGAAATCAATTGTTTCTCTAACTGTCATTTATCCAACATGCAAGTCATGTTGGCTTATGTAAGCCGATGTTTTTTGGGGAACAAACTCATTGAGTCTATGCCTATTGTAAGTAATCTCTCCCCTCACCTGATCATCCAATAATCATTTAAGTAAATACCTTGTTCTATGGATGAAACATTATATATCCTACTTGCACAATGCTAAGCAAGGATAGGAAAAGGATTTAACATTCAAACCAGGGTCCAATTTCCCAACCAAAGCTAGTAGAAATGATGTCTTTCCAGATGCAGGGGAACCCAATAACAAAGCCATTTTGCATAATTAGTGCAATGATATGGTGTAAGTATTTGTCATTGTTTCAATTAAAACCTTTCAGGACCAACCTCTCTAGATCAGGCAAGAAGACCTTTCAGAGTCCAGGGAGATTTAATATATCCTAATAGGAATTGTATTATATTTTTGTATATTATTACAATTTGATTATAAATGAATTGTTCCACGGGATGAGCCTATTACCGATATGGTTTGAGGATTCGACTAGCGTCTTTCAGAATTGTGAGGTTTTCCTTCTTGCTAAGTGATAGTCCTGTCATGCCTATCAAGGATTTTGAGATTTTTATAACAGTATTCCACAGTGCAGGAAGAGCTTTGTTACCCACATGACAGTCTGCATCAATTGTGAAGTGTTTGAATCGGACTTCCATAGTTGGAAGCTAGATACCAACTCTGCAAACAATGCCAAAACATAATTTATGTGAGATCTGTATTGTAAAAGCTTCAATGGAGGTTTTCAATCAAATCACCATATTAGCAATTGCTACCTTGGGAATTGAAATTGGAAACTTGGTACTTTTTTCTATGGGTGTCAAATACACAAACACTTAAACTCACATGTCAATACAATTCCTGAGCTTCGTCAAGAACTTCTTGTTATCTTCTCCTGCCACCTTAAAGATACATTCAATGAAGGCCTGCTTCTCCATCATTCTGAAGATCCACTTCACTGTGAACCATCTTAATGTTATTATCATTGATATTCGTCTAAGTGTTTAGTGCAAACATTTGCATGATAATGTCCCTCAGCCTATTAGAGGTGGGAAACTTCTCTACAGATGCTCATTTGAGAGCTTCTTCATCATCATCTATCCTCTGTCTCTATGACCCAGTGCTGGATCTGGAAAATACATTGTCAACTCCCCAACTCGATTTGTTGTCACTCCTCATGCTGCTACTCATATTTCTATACTCCAACCATGTTTGATACCTCTATAACCAACAATGCACAACTTCCTTGTGCAAATTGGGAAACTACAAGACTAAATTTGAGAACTAGAACATTATTATTTTTGTTATGATACAAGAGATAATGGGTGGTAGGTTTCAGGTTAGATGAAAGCTACACAGGTTAACTAGGACTACTTAGGAATGCTTAGGAACTAGAAGTTACAAGTAGTTATGGAGGTAGCCAGTTCATTATAAAGGTAATGGTACGATGGTTACTTAGGACTGCTCAAGATACTAAACCAGTCTACCAAAACAATTATGAAAATCCAACCTCTAAGTGATAATGGAGATAGAACCTCTAACCTATGAAAACACTTATGTTCAACAAGTAATAATACGTTATTATGCCTCTGGAGAGGCCACAAAATATTATGAAGCACCCAACTATGTTAGCTTTGCTTAAGACAGGATTTATGAAGAGGGGAAGAGGAATATAGAGGTTATACAATGATCACAACATATCCATTGTACCATGCGTAAAGGTTGTCAAGAAAACAAAGCGAATTGGACAAATTTACAAGTTTAGTTTTTATGGGGTTTTAAAATTTTTCATTCCACATCATGGACAAATTTACAAGATTAGTTTTTATGGGGTTTTAAACTTTTCCATTCCACATCATGGAAGGTCCAAACAATCCTCTCAAGAAGGTTACTATCAACTGTTGAGTTTCACGCTGTGGATTGCATCTATCTTGACACTTATCTTTTCATGTGGTGGGCACAATGCCTTAAGGAATTCTTGCTATGATAAACCCATGCCAATCAATGTGCTAGACTAATGTTTATGCTAAGCTCAAATCATAAAAGGGCACCTGTTAGTCCTAGGTTCTACATGCCCAATACTAGGCATGGATGTTCAGTACTAAGTAAGGATTTACATAACCAATTATCGTTACAATCCTAGTAGAAACACCTCATTTCTTGTAAGTTTTCATAATCTAAATAAGTGATTATAGGCAGTAAAATCTACCACACAAATGAGTGCATGGTAATTTATATCAAAATGCAACTGGAGAATGTGGAAGGTTCACATTTAGTGTTTGCACTAGAGGATAACAATCACACTGGATATTTAGTGTGGTTGAAATCCAAAATATTCATTAATCAACCAAAACGACTGATAATGACATTGCTTGATTAAATCTTGGTTACATCCATTACAATTTCTCAAATTTTAGTCTATTGGCTGCATTTAATTTGTTGGAAATTTTCGACAACAAACAGGGGCATTCAACCTTAAACAACTTTAGTAACCATCAAAAAAATGAAAATTATTATGGTGTTATACAAAACAAAAAAATAGCGAAAGTACCTTTCCTACAAACTAGATCTACTAGTCCAAGATTCCCTAGACTTTTCTTTTGAAAGTTATACTAGACTGTGTTATATTTTTAGCATTAATTCAATATACTATAGGATCTTTATTGAGAGAATAACATGTATAGTATATCAATGCATAACAATCATATCAAGCATGTCAAGCATCACAAGAATCAAAAGCATGAGACAATAGACACACAGAGTTTCCATGGGGAAAACCCTAAGGTGAAAAACCACACAACTTCCTCAGAGATAGCTAGAGCAATGTCTCAACCAAAGTACAACCAAATACAATAGATAGTCTCCTACTATGCAGCTGATCCTCCTCCTCCAATGTGCACCACTTTCTGAGTGAGAGAAGAGTGAGTTCTGAGATGATCAAAATAGAGAATCCCGACTCTCTATTTATACTTGTCCTGATCTGCCTAATTACTTATGGGGCCGACTTGTCTAACTCAGCCTACCCCAGTTACATATATTCTGGGCCGACACCCACATCAGGTAGTCTAATAACCCATCGACAAGTTACTCCACTTGTGACACTTGTCAATACAAATGACGACACTTCCTTATAGAGGAATAACACATCTATTATAAGGGTACAATAAATATATATATGAAATACATTTTGAAGTTACATATACATCAACAGACTGTATTTAGGATTTACTCTTAACAGAGCACATGAAAATAGACTTTCTAAAGGTATCTTCAAAATTGAGACATGCAGAGCTGCACTCTTTGTCAAGTTTTAACAGAGCCCAAAAATTGTTCTTGATGACATTAAGAATGATGCATCATGCAAGGATAATATAGGAAATGGCAAATGCACACTTAAGAGATATCACTTTATAGCTCATTGTGTTAGGTGAGGATACAAATTATCCTTCTAGGGGTACCATTCTAATAGGTCTCTTTACATACCCATGCCCATTGGCAACAAGCATTGAGATATCAATTAGTGGACTCACTGGCATATTGTGTGTACTCATTGTGATACTTCCCTTCTAATTGTGTTTGCCGTGAAGTGGTTTATAAGGCATTACCCACACAAAGAACATGATTATGTATTTTGCTCTCAGAGAAGGATTATGAACATGATTTCAATCAGCATTGACTTCATTGTTCGAAGACCACACTCTTTCATTCACCATTCGATCTACAAATTTGTTGTCTAAGTGTCGAACATGGCTCAAGATCATAATGTCAAAGCAAGTTAAAAAAGAGGGTAGTTTTTCTATTTCCATTTCCAGGGGCCAAATTGGCGTCAGAATATTTAATTCCCTCAGGATCGGGGTATCAGTTCATAGGTGAGTATATAAGGTATTAAACCCCATTCACATGGCATGTGATTAAAAGCGATGGAGCTGGTCTAGCTTCACTTTCAGTCTTGTCAAAACCTATTGTAGCTAATCAGAATAATATACTAAAGCAATCCATTCCTAGAAGAGAATGGTTCAAATATTCAATCACCCGATGTCACTGACAATTAATGGACTAAGAAGATACAGCCATAATTGCATGTATTCGTTTGCAAAATATTGCAAAGATTATACATGATCTTGATGACCAAGAATGGATTAAAAAGATACAGCCATAATTGCATGTATTATTTTGTAGTAGAATGCAAAGATTGTATAGTGAAATCACTTATCAAGGGAACCACGGATAAAATAAAGAAACCATGCTTCCTCCTTTTGCATTATTTTTTAACCAGGATTTGGGTGGAAAGGGCCATGATCTTGTGATGTAATAGAAAAGTATAGAATTCACTACACAAAGGGTTCAAGTTCCATCTTCACTAGCATTACTATCAATTATGCTCTTATATATTCTGAACACCATTGTAGTAACTAAGTTATCATTTAGATATCATGCAAAGAAGATGCCAAGAAGATGCCAAGGTCACTAGCATCAAGCAAAAGAAGGGAAGATGATAGATGTGCTTCCTATTATTTGGATTCCATGCCTGGAAAATGCTTGGGAGCTTACTATCAACTATGTTCTCATCTATTATAGATATTATTGTACTAGCTGAGCTATAATTTGGAGCTGATGTTTCAGGGGTGCTTATGTGCCTACTATAAAGAATAAGAAAGAATGATGATAGGCTTGCTTCCTACCACTTGGATCCCATGCTTCATGGGTGATTCTTGGGAGATTACTATCAACTATGTTCTCATCTATTATGGATATTGTTGTACTAGCTGAGTTGTAATTTGGAGGTGATGTTTCAAGGGTGCTTATGTTCCTACTATAAAGCACAAGAAAGGATGATGATAGGTTTGCTTCCTACCATTTGGATCCTATGCTTCATGGGTGATTCTTGGGAGCTTGCTATCAAATATGTTCTCATATATTATGGATATTTTTGTACGAGTTGAGCTGTAATTTGGAGCTGATGTTTCAGGGGTGCTTATGTGCTTACTATAAAGCACAAGAAAGGGTGATGACAGGTTTGCTTCCTACCATTTGGATCCCATGCTTCATGGGTGCCTAGGTGTCTATTATCAACTATCTTCTTATCTATTCTCTATATTCAAGTATCTATTTAAATATGGTGCCTCGAGAGTGCTTGGTCGCCTACTATCATGTACAAGAAGGTTAGAGGATTTGTGCTAATATGCCTATTGGCACAAGAAAGTAGATAACAAGTTTTGAGTGGGGCAATGTTGTTTATGAGAATCCAGATGCAGTCTATGACCTATGGGCTCACCAAAACATATAAACTTGGGATCTCCAATTGAAAATTCCCCCTTTCCTCTAGTTCTTGGGACCTCCAGTTATTTAAGCTATATCTGCTAGGCCTAGTCAAAGCACCAATGTCTAAATTTGAACTATGCAAGGATGGGAACAACACCAGGATTTGTCTAAGGCGGTACTTTTTGTAGAGGGTTATTTAAGCTATATCTATTAAGCCTAGCCAAAGAACCAATGTCTAAAGTTGAACTATGCATAGATGGCGAACAACACTAGACTTTCCGAGGAAGATATTGAACCAACTTTAAAAAACCTTATTTTATAATTTGTCTAAAACATGGTAAAAGCGTATCTGCCATAAGAGGAGAATGGCACAATGTTGTGACCAGAAACAATAGTGAATGATCCCATGTAAAGTCTACAATCTCTTCAAGGTACACACTTGGAGACTAATGGACTTTAACTGTTCAGCCTCCCTTCTTCGAGGGTAATTTGGAGAGCTCTAGTCATCTGAGCAAGATCCTAAGTTGTTAGACCGTGATGATGGAAAATTCATGAAAGATCAATATGGACCTCCCAAACCACTGCAACAACATCTGTGTGCTTAATAAGCATGGAGTTAATGTTTTAAACTCCGAGTTTCACCACCTCAAAGTAGTCTACATTTTGCAGTCCAAAAGAAGCAATGGAACTTAGCCAGAATTGATCGCATGTGACATGATTATTGATATGGGTGAATGAATAGGATCTCAAAAGAATAAACAATACAAGTTACCAAGAAAATATAAGTCTATCATACTGGAGTAACTGTCTACATCAAAAACTTACTGCTAACAAAACAAGGGAGCATTAAACCAATTCATTGTTTCATCCAAATATGAACTCACTTTCTTAGCTTTCGTATACAATTGGGTTCCAATTGAGAAGAAAGGAATAAAACCAATAAAATACAATAAACACACAAAAAGAAGAGAAAATCAAACTGAAATGTAGCGTGCATATTACAGGAGCTTTATGTTCCAGCACCATGGATTTTGAAACAAGAATCGATGCTAGGAATTGATGCAAGGAATAAAACCAATAAAAGACATTAAACACACAAAAAGAAGAGAAAATCAAACTGAAATGTAGCGTGCATATTACAGGAGCTTTATGTTCCAGCACCATGGATTTTGAAACAATAATTGATGCTAGTCGATCCCAAGAGACAATTAAAAGAGTTGACGCCAAGAATCTATGCTACTAAGGGAGTGGATTTTGCAATTAGTAGGCCAGGTGAGCATACATCCCTCACACTCTATTATATTACCTCACACTCTATTCGGGTGGCAGTAAAAGAAATGGATGGCAGTAAAGATATAAAAACTAGGAAGTATGGCTCCTTGCTATTGAATATATGGCAAATCAAACCCAAACCCCTACTCTAGCGGTCTCGACCTACAGGGACGGGGATGAATGCTGGTTGTCTAGCGGTTTCAAACCAAAAACTATATTCGGAAGCAGATGCAAGGCAGTAAGTGTGGGGCAGTTGAGTAAGTCTTTAGTTTTTTTCATATCTAGAACAGACTAGCCATATAATTAATTTTGCAATGACTTCAGCATATCTCCAATCCACAACCAAATTCTATTGATCATACCTGCACTTTTGATCCTGGACGATGGACGTGACTGCACTTCAAAGCTTGGATGACAGACATGACTGCAATTCAAAGCTTGGATGACAGACATGACTGCACTTCTAATATTGGACGATGGACGTGATTACAAGAGCCTAAGCTTGGAAACTCTTGAAATTCTGAATAAGCTCCAAAAAAACCCTATTTCCAAGAGCCTGCAACTCCCAAATAACCCAAATTGAAACACCCAATTTCCAAATTGAAACATTATTCACCTTTGAAACTAGATTTTGTCATTATATAGGATGAAATTGTTACCTTTCTACCCCATTTCCACGATTTATGGGTGAATTTCTCCAAATAAATTCTCCAAAGGGAAAACCGAGGGGCCATAACAGTGATATTTTGGATTTACCAGCAAAATCGAGCCCCCATTTCCACGATTTATGGACGAATTTCTCCAAATAAATTCTCCAAAGGGAAAATTGAGGGGCGATAAGAGTGGTATTTTGTATTTACTAGCAAAATTGAGGGCGAAATTGCAAGTATTAACCTCTATGGCTAGAAATCCGAAGGCAAATGAGGTATTCATAACAAAATTTACTGATTTCGACGGGCGAATGAATGAAATTTACAAAACTTCTTGGGGTGAAATCCATTTTCCGGGCTTCTATGAAAGGGGCTATTTCCATATTAAACATTATTTTTTAAATAAATTATGGACGAATTAATTAAAATTTTGAAAATAAAAATCATATAAAAATTTGCCCACCAAATTTTCTAAGTCCCTCTAATTTCTCCCATGGGCGAAAATTTGCCCCTAAAATTATCCTTGGTCGGAAATCAACCTATCCTCACCTGTCACAAACAGGTCATCCACATACAGTAGGAGTATCACTGGATTGCCTTCCTCAACCTTGTAGTAAAGGTTGGAATCCACTTTACTCTTGGTAAATCCCAAATTGGACAGGAAGCTGTCTATCCTGCCATACCATGTCCTGGGTGCTTGCTTCAAGCTATACGAGGCTTTCTTCAATCTGCACACATATGACTCCCTGTCATGTGTCTCAAAACTGAGTGGTTGCTCCACATACACTTCTTCTTCGACTACACCATTCAAGAAGGTTGTCTTGACATCCATATGGTATATCTTCCACTTAATTACTGCAGCCAGAGCAAGTACTGTACTGATGGAAGTGTATCTAGCTACAGGTGCAAAAGTCTCTTCATAATCTATCCCTTCTTTCTAGGAGAAGCCATGAGCCACAACCTTTCCTTGTATTTATCTATGCTGCCATCTGCAACATGCTTGATCTTGTAGATCTACTTGGAAGTCACAACAGACTTCCCTTTTGGTATTCGGACGACATCCCAAACATCATTCTTCATGATCGACAGGTATTCCTCGATCATGGAATCCTTCTATTACTACATCCTAGATACTGGGAACTTCAGATTCTTCAATATATTCAATAGGTAGTTTTCTTGAACTTCGTCGTTGGAACAAATGTTGTTGTCCCTCTTTTGTACGTGATTATACACAATCTTTCCTACAAGTCAAATTCAATTGCATGATTATAAACTTCTCATAGTTTTTCAAAAAAAAATTCTTACACATAAGAATGTATGTCATACAGTCATGCAATTATCTTAGCCAATGCTTCAATACAACATTTATCCATATCCCGTAACTTTCTAGATGCCTTCCATCTCTACCAAAACATTTATTAAGAGTGTACACAACTCCCAACATGTCAGCAAAGAGGTTTCATTCTAGATAAGTAGAAATGGAATGTTGTACAGTACCATAGGCCACTTACCCATTACTTGTATTAGTAGTATCTTGTTCATTAATGCAACTTTTCTAAAATGCATAATATACATCTTAAATCTAGGAACATAAGTGTGTATATGACTAAACAACATCATTTGAGTAATCATATATACAGGAAATAACAATTCAAATACTTATCTTTGTTTAGTTGTTGGGTGGACTCCCTCTCAATCTTTGCTTCCTTGTAGGAACTATTGGAATGTTCTCCCTCTTGATCTTTGCTTCCTTGATTATATGTCCTTGAACTTATATCTATTCTAGACCATTATGCATGCTTAAGTGTGCACTAGTGTGATCATTGTGTCATCCTCAAGATCTCATACATAATCATACATACATTAGTATAATCTCAATACTATCAAAACATTATGATTCTAAATATGTATGGTCATGATCATTTCATACACAGGTAATTTGTCACAAGTGTTAGTATTCAAGGTTTCAGGGAGTACTTCTTTTACTCATGCATATTCTTATTTGACCATAGGACTTTTCTACTTTCTCATATCATCAATCAAAGTAAGCAGCATAATATGCATAAACCCATGATTACTCAAACCTATAACTTCGTGAATAATCATTATCAATCATACAAAAATATACTTATATAAGATCCTAACACAAGGTAGGATTCTAACTTGATATAGGAAAAACATACCTGGATTATCATGTTTGCTAGTTATGTCTAACATACCCAAACAATGTCTTCTTTGTTCTCTTAGAGACCTTGTGCTAGCAACCTGCATATCTCATAAGTTAATCATTGTAGAACCAAGTTATACATACCTCGTAAGTTGAGCTTCTATGTGATCCATGACTATGGATGAGTCTTTGTCTTCATGTCACCATGGTCATATGTTCTTGATCAAGAACTTGATTTTTCTTGATGTACCTTTCATGTTGGTGAACAACATCATCCTCATATGTAATATCCCAATTTTGACCCCATTGCATTAAAATGTAAATTATGTAATATTGTTATAAAATCATGGTGAGGAGCTCAAGGCCAAGGCCCCGCCTTCGATTTATCGATGCATATGGTTCACGTGCTAGCCATGCACAATGAAAATTTTAATATCATGTAAATATGCATTTTAATAAAATACCCACAACTAGCTATGCAATGCAACAAGAGATGGGGGCATGATTTTACAAGGAATTGGGAGGGAAAACATTCAAACCCTTGAGCCAATTAAATCAAGCCAAGTGTCAATGAGAGAACCCATCAAACCCTCAACTACCCATGTTGACTTGTGTACCCAATCATTGATTTCTCCCAAGAGTTGGTTGAGGTAGTTAATGCCTTGGGGAATGGGAGGAATGGCTGTCCAAATTCGAGTATGGGAAAGCCACCCTGCATGGAAAAACATGTTTTTGCTTCTTGGGCAATAAAAGAGCCATGAATTGCTCCCCAAGCCATATTCCATCAACCAGTCTCTCTCCCTCACGAGTTTGGAGCTACCTGAGCATTTTTCTCCATGTAATTTATGTGTTTTCCTTCATCCTCAGCTGGGAGAAGGGCGTTTTTGAGTTATATACCAGTGGGGAAGAAGGGTAATGGAATTGGGGTTCCATAGAGACCGTTTCGGCTATTAAATGCTTAGATAGTTGGGGAGAAATTGCTTTCTTCCCTGTGAATGTTTTTCCCCATCCCACAATTCATTTTTGGATGGAAAAGATTATGGCCATCCTATTTGTAATCCATTGTTTTGGCTTGATCTTGAGTGCAAGCACCCAGGGTTCAAATGTAGCCTGATAAACCTAGCTGTGGGATGGCTTGGCTCAGAGGAGATGATTAATTGGGCTGTGCATGAGCTTGAATGTCCCCTTTTCCTTGTAAGAATCATTCCCAACTTGGGGGTGGCAGTTGTGTTGAGAGATTGATGAACACAACTAGCCTATGGTTGGGTGGAATGTTGCAGTGACATAGCTAGTTGCTTGGGACAATTACACAACGAAGATAAGTGTTTTTCTATCTATGTATTTACTTCTGCAATGTTTAAATTGATGACTGTTTTTGACATGCTGTATGCATATGAATTGTGTGTGGATGATGTTTTAATTTCGCTGTGCATACTTGATTGATTTGCATCTACACACTCTTGTTGTAATGGTATAATCTAATGAAATGGCTGAGTTTATGTCAAAGCCCCAAAGATTGGAATCTTGTTCCCTTCCTCGCATTGGGTCTGTGGGAGGGTACTTTACATCATACAACACCACAATGTATTAGTACAATCATAAGTGTCATAACCCTAATCAATGAATGTATTCTATTATTCGCATGCATTCATACTTTTACTAGGGTGATAAGACAAGTCTAAAATTAATCAAGATTGTACTAACCTCAATAATATGAATACAAACATATCATAAACTTAATCATGAACAAATTTCAACACATACCTATATCTCCTTAAGTCATACCTATCGGGATTGTTTGTAGTCTTCTTATGTAATGCCTTAGCCTCATCTCCCTCTGGAACTAGAATCTCTTCACTTATGTAGGTGTCCAAATCATTCTCTTCTAGGATTAACCCAATCCACTTTGATTTGATGAAGCTGGATCTGGAGCTGGCTAGGATTTGACAGAGAAACCCTAAAAATACAAACTTTGAATTTCAAGCTTCTGATTGGATGAAAAGATGCGCCTTGCTGAGCTGATCAAGCTGGTATACTTCAATTTTAAAATCTACAAAATTTGACCCCTCAAAATTGCCTTTGAAACTTCTGGATCTTCTTGACAAAATCCCAAACTAGGGTTTGATAGAGCCTGGGGTTCTACCCAACCAAAAACTTCAATATTGGTCTCTAGATTTCGATTTTTCTGAGGAGCATCCAGCCGTGGTCTTAGATTCAAGAAATTCCAACTTTCTCCAAAACCCTAATTTCCCGCAGCAGTGACAAACCAAAAATGAAAGTGCTCAGAATCCAATTATGTTTGGACAAAAATATATGTCATATTGTTTCTCATTTATCTCTGAAACTTCGTATAATTAGGGTCTGAAACTTCGGCCTGTGGTAGAATTACCTGTCATATTTCCAACCCCATAGATATGAGCTCAAATGGATTCTCTGAGAGAGAGATATGCCAAGTGTCGCAACGTGACCCGTTTATGGGAAGAAACCGTATAGTGAACTTGTACGTCATGCCACATGTCACTGCTTCAACTTCGGCCTCTGAAACCCGGACCTGTGAAACTACATTCCGTGCCCTAACTGTCACTTTTTATGGAATTTCATTTGGAGCTTCCTATCCCTAGATATGACCTTTTTTCCTAGGTCACCTATTTAGGACTTCATTCTAGAATAGGCAGAAACCCTAACTTGTACGGATCATATCTCACAAAGTACAACGAATCTGAGGCTGTCCTTCAGACACAAGGTACATGGAGATTTCATATTCGACCTGTAAACATTTCAAATCCTGAACCTTCTCCAAAACGTATTTATAGCGAAAGTGCCACAATGACAGGGTTTTACTATACCAAGCCCTAGCTTCCAATTTTTCGCAAGTACAACAAGTGTCATAAATTCCATACCATGCCTTCCTTTAGGCTAGCTCTGATACCATGTTAGTTTTTCAACATCTAATTCAATATGATCTAGGATATTAATTGAGAGAACAACATGTACAACATATCAAACATAAGAGATAAGAGACACAAATCATTTCACCAGGGAAAACCAAGAAGATGAAAATCCCGCAACTTCCTCAGAGATAGAATAAGCACCAATACAAAGATCACCAATATGAAACCAAAACCAAGAGATAGTCTCCTAGCGGAATCTCCTCCTCCACTTGTACACACTCCTCATCTCTCTCACTAATGCGAAGTGAGTGAGTGTGTGAATGAATAAATGAGAGAGTCACACTCTTTATTTATACTTTACTTCACTTGACTTTTAACTCTAACTAGGTCGGCCCCAACTTAACCACTTAACATAATACTGAATGAGTCGACCTCACTAGGGGACTTAAACACACCATCACAACTGACTCTGGGCCGACCTCCCTTAGGAGAGTCTAATAACCCACCATCAGTTGACACTGGGACAACCCCACTAGGGTGGTCTAATAACCATTTAACCCACATGACTCATACAGGGATGACCCCACCAAGGTGGTCTAATAACCCATCAAATATAAGTTACGACACTTACAATATAACTTGCGACACTTGCAAGTACAAATGATGACACTTCCAATCATAGGAATAATACATCTCCATTGGGGATACAATAAAGTACAAATGTAATACATACAATATACAAGTGAATATATTTCGAAGTTACAAATACATCAACAGTTGGAATATGGTTTAAACACCACACTAAAAATGAATGAAACCAATAATCAAGTAGATTAGAAATAATTGATATTTAAGAAAACTATAGATGAAGGAGATTACAAAATAAACAATTCCATTACTCTAACAATTGTGAATTAGGGTTGTGGATACCCACCAAGAACTCAAACAAATAGAAATTAAGAAGTAGAATGTGGTTTATGCATTGAGGATTCACACTATGAACAAGGTAGTTGATTAGGAAAATGACCTAGTGTGTGCTTGAATGAATCATCACTAGAACTAAAATAAGTTATAGGGATTAGTGTTCACAAAACGAATAAAATCCATGAACAATAGATAATACCCTAGAGAAAAATCGAAGGAATAACTTTAGCACTGAATGGATTCATCAATCATTATTTCGCAACAATTGCAAAAGCACTAAGGTGTTTTGGCTTACTAATTCACCACATATTACAAACTCAAGATTTTGTCTTACCAATCCCACTCCTATCTGCCAAAGAATCCCTTTTTCTCATTGCATAAAATTTTATAGCCCAGGAAAATTAGATTATTGGGACAAACTAAAAGGCTAGGAATCTCGAACTCTTCCACTTCCTAACCTCATTTATTTCACCCTCTGTTTTCCTTTTGCAATCAACATTTTGATTCATAGTTCATTTTTTATTAGTATTTCTTCTTTTAATCATCTAATTATTTAAGTATTTTGTTCTTTCATTGGAAATATAATGCTTTGGAGGAAAGAGGTAGTGGATTGAATGAGCATGGACCCCTTCACACTATGAACCACTTATCATAACCTTTCCATCAAATTCATATCATTGAGCTTCACTTCCATATCCAACCTTCTAGTCTTGTCAAGTTTTATTCATTGAAATTTGAATCCATTAACTCCATTCGATGTTTTCTATGTATTTGTTTCATATTATCATAAAGAAGTGTCCAGTGGTGGTTTGGTTCAACCATTTAAAACAATCATAGAAAACATGGGATTTTTCACTCTCCCAAGTCTATGAGAAAGGTGGTGGCAAGTAATCGCATGTTGATTGTACCCCCTCCTTTCTATTGGCTCCCAAAAGTACTAGCCATGGATGAGGTAAACTAAATGGTAAAATTAATGGATATGGCCTTCATGGATTAGTTCTTGGTCAAGTTGGCCCCATTTCCCTTCTGTAATACTTCACTCCATGACCTTCACCCATTTTGTAACCCTAAGAGGCTTGGGTGGAGTATTTTTAGCATTAAATTGGGTCAAAATAAGGAATTCTTAGATTCGATGGTCCAAGCATTGGAAATGGATGTGGACCCTCACACAAAGATGGGGGAACTTTTAGATGCAAAGGATGTTTTGAAAAACATGTTCTTGATGAAGAATTCAACAACGCGTACGCGTTAATTAAACATAGGAATGGGAAATCCTGAGTAATCCAATTGGGATGCCATGAATGCTAGGAGAATAAAACGTGTATGCATTTTTGTTCTCTAAAATGCCTACGCATTTTAGAGAAACAAAACCTATATGCATTTTAGAGAACCAAAACATGTACGTGTTTTGTAAAGCATATTTTATTCCCCAAATAAGGCCCCTAAAACCCCTCCCCAACCCCATAAAAGCCCTATACAACTCACTAACACCCCCTCCCTAACCCCCTAACACCCCTTCTCCAACTCCCTAACACCCCCCCACACCCCCTCTCAAACTCCCTAACACCCCCGAACCCCGTAACATCCCCCCCCAACCCCCTAACACCCCCCTCTCCAAATCCATAACACCCCCCTACCCCTAATCATCGACACCCTCCACCTACACCTATATCTCCCCCAAGCTCCTAACACCCACCCTTCATACTCTCTCTCTCTCTCTCTCTCTCACACACACACACACACTCACACACACACACACACCCCTTTTTGCCTCTCCATAACCCTTACTAACCCCTTCTCTCACTTTCTTTCTCCCCTTCTTCACTTACCCCCAATATCCTAACACCCCCTATGTATCTACCTATAACCACTTAATCGCCCCTCTTTCCCTACCTCTAACCCCTTGCCACCCTACTCTCTCTCTCTCTCTAATGCCAATACCCACTCCTCACCTATAGCCCCCTTTCCCTCTAATCTCCCTAATCCTCCCCAAACCCCTACCTCCCCTCTCTCCACCCCCCCCTCTTCCCATTAACTCTTACTAAACCCCTCTCTCACCCCCCTACTCCTCCACCTACACTAACCCCCTTCCCTCTCTCTCTCCCCCAACCTCCTAACACACCACCACCCCATTTGTTCTCTCCCTCTCTCTCTTTGTATCTATCCATCTCTCTCTCTCTCACATCCATATGCCTCCCCCTACCACTAACCCCCCTCCTATCTCTCTATCTCTCTCTCCCCTCCTCTCCCTAACCCTCACTAACCCCTTCTCTCGCTCTCTATCTCCACCCAATATCCTAACACCACCCTCTATCTCTACCTCTAACCACTTAACACCCTCCTCTCTCTCTACCTCAACCCCCTTACCACCCCTTCTCTCTCTATATCTCTCATACTCCACCTAGCCCTAACGCCCTTCTCTATATATCTCCTACTCCCCCTACGATTAACCCCCCCTCTATATTTATCTCTTGTAACCCCCCTCCCCTTTCCGCTAACCAAATCCCCATATCTCTCTCTCTCTCTCTCATTACAACCTCAACAACCCCACTCCTCACCTATACCCCCCTTTCTTTCTAATTGCCCAAATTTTCCTTAGACCCCTAACCCTCTCTCTCTCTCTCCCTTACCCCTAACCCTTTTTAATCTTTAGTTTCATTCTATATACCTAGCCATAAAATTATTTTTCATGTTAAATCATCACCAAGCCAAGTCTAACACACCAATTTATATTCACTTTCTTCATGAAATATGTTCATTCTATATACTTAGCCATCCAAATATTTTTAATGTTCTCATTTGTTATGATCACCAAGTCAAGTCCCACCCCTCTCCTCCTCACTCACTCTCTCTCTCCAATACTACTCCACCTACCCATAACTCCTAACATTGTCTCTATATCCCACAATCCCCTAACGCCCCCTTCTCTCTCCCTCTCTCACCCCCCTACTCCTCTCCCTACCTCTAACCCCCCCCCTCTCTCTCTTTCTTCTTCCCCCTAACTCTTACTAACCCCATCTCTCACTCCTCCTCCTCCTCTATTTATCTCTCACCTCTTCCCTCTAACCATTACGAAACCCCTCTCTTCCTCTCTCTCCCCTACTCATACACCTACACCTAACCCCCACCCATCTCTCTCTCCCCCAACCCCCTAAAACCTCCCTCTCTCTCTCACACATTCTCACTACCCTTAACCCCATTCTCTCTCTCTCCATAACCCCCCCTCCTACTCTCCCCACCCATGGGCCATAATCAGTCCATATTCCTCTCTCTCTCTCTCCTACTCCCCATACCCCTAACCCTATTTCTCTCTCCCCTAATCCCCATCCCCCTACAACTTACCACCCCCATCTCTCTCTCTCTCTCTCTCTCTCTCTACCCACCCTTCTCTTTAACATCCCTAATCCTCCCTAAATTCCTACCCCCCACAACAGAAACCTATGTCCCTATCTCTCCCCCAAGCCCCCTTCTCCCCCTATCCCTAATCACCCACATCCTATCCCCCTCAACCCTGAACTCTCTCTCTCTCTCTCTCTCACACACACACACACACACACACACACACACCTCTCTAATCCTCCACCTACCCCTAACCCCCACCCCTCTCTCTCTCTCTCTCTCTCACACACACACACACACACACACCTACCCCTACCTTTAACCCCCCTTCCCCCCTCTCTCTCCCCTCCTCTACCCAAACCTTACTAAAACCCTCCCTCACTCTCTCACCCCCCTACTCCTCTACCTACTTCTAACACCCCCTCATCATCATCCTCCTCTCTCTCACAATACCATCTCCCCCCTAACCCTTACTAACTCCTTCTCTCACTCTCTCTCTACCCTAACCCACCACCTACACCTAACCCCCACCCCTCTCTTGCTCCCCCAACCCCCTAACACCCCCCTCTCTCAAACATATCTCACTACCCCTAACCTACACCTATCTCATACTACCCCTCCCCCTAGGCCCCTCTCTCTCTCTCTCTCCTAATCCCCCTCCCCCTACCACTTACCACCCTCTCCCTCTCTCTCTATCCCCCCCTTCTCTCAAACTACCCTAATCATCCCTAAGCCCCTGTCCCCTCCCCCCATCTTGATCTCTCTCTCTTTATCTCCCCTAAAACCCCTCCTCCCTATTGATGTATTTATAACTTCGGAATGTATTTCACATATGTATATTGTATTCCTATAGAGATGTTATTATTCCTCTATACAGAAGTGTCGTCATTTATATTGTAAGTGTCGTAACTTATACTTGATGGGTTATTAGACCACCTTGATGGGGTCGGCCCTGTATAAGTCATGTGGGTTAAAGGGTTATTAGACCACCCTATTGGGGGTCGACCCTGTCAGCATTATGTTATGTGATTAAGTTGAGGCCGACCTAGTAAGGTTATAAGCCAAGTCAAGTCATGTATAAATAGAGTGCGGGAGGAACTCTATTTGATCATTCACTTTCTCACTCATACACTCATTGGAGAGTGGCGCACTAGTGGAGGAGGAGAAGCTGTTGCTAGGAGACTATCTCTTATGCTTGGGTTTTGTATCATTGCTCTATCTATCTCTGAGGAAGTTATTGGGGTTTTTCACCTTTATGGTTTTCCCCAAGGAAACTCTGTGTGTGTATTGTCTCTTTTGTTTGCTTCTTGTGATTGATATGCTGTACATGTTATTCTCTCAGTAAAGATCCTAGAGTATATTGAATTGATGCTAAAAAATTAACATGGTATCAGAGCTAACCTGAGAAGAAGACACTGTGCAGTTGCGGAAGCTAGGGATTCTTGTTTTTTGGGTTTCTTTTCATAGATATTGAAATGCAGGAGACTAGAATGACTCTCCTCAGCAAGGCGCATCTTTCTGTCAAAACATAATTCAATTCTGAGCATTTTTAGATTTTGACCTAAAAATTAGGGTTTCCACAAAAAGTGGAATTCTGAAATCTGAGACCATGGCTGGAAGCTCCTTGGAAAAATATAAGTTTAGAGCTTTGGATCGAACTTTTTGGTTGGGTGAAGCTCCGGGAAAATCAAACCCTAGTTTGGGGTCCTGTCTAGTGAAGCCAGAAATTAGGGCTTATGCAAAGGTTGGAATTTCTGAAATCTGAGACCATGGCTGGAAGCTCCTTGGAAAAATCAAATTTTAGAGCTTTGGATCGAACTTTTTGGATGGGTGAAGCTCCGGGAAAATCAAACCCTAATTCAGGGTTCTCCCTAGTGAATCCAGAAGTTTGAAAAGCAAATTTGAGGGGTGAAACTTTGCAGTTTTCAAATTCTGAGTATACCAGCTTGAATAGCTCATTAAGGCGCATCTTTCTATCCTTTCATAAGTTTGAAATTCCAAGTTTGAATTTTTAGGGTTTCTTTGACAAACCCTAATCCAGCTCCAGATCCAGATTTCTGCAAATCAAGTGGTAAGACCTAAATCCTTTCTATTTCCATTTGAAGTACTCTTTAAGATGTCTCACCACACCAAGCTTGAGGATAAGCTTGAAAGGGCTGATAACTTCCGAGCATGGAAGTATAGGATTGGGTTAATTCTAGAAGAGAGTGAGTTGAACACCTACATAAGTGGAGGGGTTCCTGTCCTAGAGGGAAAAGAGACTAAGGCCTTACACAATAGAGACTTAGTCAAGGCTAAAAGGATCATTGCGGATTCTATCAAAGACCATCTCATGCCACATATGTCATCTTTGAATAAACCTAAGGAGATGTTTGATTCCTTGACCAAGCTATTTGAAGGGAAGAATATAAATCGGAAGATGACCTTGAGGAATCAATTGAAGAATATCAAATTCCAGAATGCGGAGACCATGCAGTCTTATTTCTCAAGGGTCTCCCAGATAAAAGAACAACTTGAAGCTGTGGGAGAAGATATAGAGAATGGAGAAGTGGTAATGGCCACTCTTAATGGCCTTCCTAGGTCATGGGATTCTTTCATCCAAGGAATTTGTGCTAGGAAGAAACTTATCTCTTTCAGTAAGTTGTGGGAAGAATGCTCACAGGAAGAAGCTCGGATTGTAGCTCGAGAATAGAAGATGGAGAATAAAGATCAAGCTCTCACAACACATACCAAGAAGAGGACACTTTTCCTCAGATTGTCCTGAGAACAAAAGGAACAACAACAACACCTACTACAAGCAATCTGACAGGTATGATTTACAGGTATGTTTTGAAATCTGTTCATGATTAAGTTTATAATATGATTGTCCTCATGTTATTGAGTTTAGTAAAAATCTTGTTTAATTTTAGACTTGTCTTATCACCCTAGTAAAAGTATGAATGCATGATAGAAGACATTCATTAATTAGGGCTATGGCACTTATGCTTGTATTATGTTTGTACTAATGCATTGTGGTGTTGTATGAGGAGAATGTTATCTGATAACATGAAAGGTCCAAATCAAGCTCTAGATCAAGACCATGATGACATGAAGACAAAGACTCATCCATAGTCATGAATCACATAGAGGTATGTATAATTTGGTTCTACAATGGTTAAATTATGAGTTATGCAGGTCATTGAAGAGAACAAGAAAACATTGCTAGACATAACTAGCAAATATGATGACCAAGTATGTTTTTCCTATATCAAGTTAGAATCCTACCCTATGTTAGGATCTTATACTTTTGTATGAATGATAATGATTATTCTTGAAGTTAGAAGTTTAAGTAATCAAGGGTTTATGCATATTATGGTTCTTACTTTGATTGATGATATGACTAACCAGAAGAGTCCTATGATCAAATAAGAATATACATGAGTAAAAGAAGTCTTCCCTGAAACCTTGAATACTAACACTTATTACCTATGTATGAAATGATCATGACCATACATAAGATTATTTAGAATCATAATGTTTCGATAGTATTAATATTATACTAATGAATGTATGATTATGTATGAGATCTCGAGGATAACACAATGATGATACTAGTAAGCATGCATAGGGATCGAGGATGGATATAAGTTCAAGGACAGATAATCCTGGAAGCAAAGATCAAGAGGGAGCACACTCCAGTAGTTCCTACAAGGAAACAAAGATTGAGAGGGAGTCCACCCAACAAACAAACAAATATAAGTATTTGAATTATCATTTCTTGTATGTTTGATTGTTTAAATAATATTGTTCAAAGATGTATATACTTATGTTCCTAGACTTAGGTTGTGTATTATGCATATTAGAATAATTGCATTAATGAATAGTATACTACTAATATGCATGTAATGTGTAAGTGGCCTATGGCACTGTACAACATTCCATTGCTACTTATCTAGAATGAAACCTCTCTGCTGACATGTTGGGAGTTGTGCACACTCTTAACAAATGTTCTGGTAGAGATGGAAGGCATCTAGAAAGTTACGGGATATGGATAAATGTTGTATTGAAGCATTGGCTAAAATAATTGCATGACTGTATGACATATTTCTCTATGTGTAAGAATTTCTTCTGAAAACTATGAGATGTTTCTAATCATGCAATTTAACTTGTTTTTGTAGGAAATATCGTATACGAGTACCTACAAAAGAAAGACTACAACATTTGTTCCAACAACGAAGTTCAAAGAAAACTATCTATTGAGGATATTGAAGAATCTGAAGTTCCCAGGATTCGGGATGCAGTAATGAAAGAATGCCATGATCGAGGAATACCAATCGATCATGAAGAATGATGTTTGGGATGTGGTCCCAAGACCTAAAGGGAAGTCTTTTGTGACTTCCAAGTGGATCTATAAGATCAAGCATGCTGCAGATGGTAGCATAGAGAAGTGTATATGGTGTAGTCGAAGAGGAAGTGCATGTGGAGCAGCCACTCGGTTTTGAGACACATGACAGGGAGTCATATGTGTGCAGATTGAAGAAAGCCTTGTATGGCTTGAAGCAAGCTCCTAGAACTTGGTATGGTAGGATAGACATCTTTCTATCCAGTTTGGGCTTCACCAAGAGTAAAACGGATTCCAACCTTTACTACAAGGTTGAGGAAGGAAATCCAGTGATACCACTATTGTATGTGGATGACCTGTTTGTGACAGGTGAGGATGGATTGATGGCCAACACGAAGAGGAAGCTTGCTGCCGAGTTCTAGATGAAGGACTTGGGTATGATGCACTACTTTCTAGGCATGGAGGTGTGGAAAAGTGCAGATGGGATCTTCCTTGGACAAGGGAAGTATGCAGTAGAGATCCTGAAGAGGCTCGAGATGATGGACTGCAAGGCCATGGCCACACCTATGGAATTGAAGCTAAAGCTTCTGTGTGATGTTTCATCTGAGACGGTTGATGTCACAGTGTATCGTCAGATGATTGGGTCCTTAATGTACCTGGAGAACACGAGACCATATATTTTCTTTGCTGTGAACACATTGAGCCAGTTCCTGACGGATCCCAGAGGTGTTCGCCTGGTTGCTGTAAAGCATATTCTGAGGTACCTGAAGGGTACAGTTGATTATGGGATCAAGTATGATGCGAATCAAAAGGTTAACTTGGAGGGTTATGTTGATTCATATTGGGCAAGCAATGCTGCAGATAGGAAGAGCACTTCTGGGTGCTGCTTCAGTATGGGATCAGGTATGATCTCTTGGTTTAGCAGGAAGCAGTCCTGCGCAACACTGAGTATAGCCGAAGCAGAGTATGTTGCAGCTTGTTCGGCTAGTTGTGAGGCAGTATGGATGAGGAAGCTACTGTTTGAGTTATTTGATCTCCCATTGGGTGCTACTAATATGTTTTGTGACAACCATATTTGTGTGAAGCTGTCTAAGAACCCGATGTTCCATGATAGGTCGAAGCACATTGAGATCAAATATCACTATATCAGGGATATGGTGTAGAGAGGAGTAGTGAAGCTCCTGTATGTTGCGACGGACGAGCATATAGCTGATGTGTTGACCAAGCCAATGGCCAGGGTGAAGTTTGAGTACTTCAGAGAGAGACTTGGTGTACTTCAGATCAAGATTCCTTCCAAGGGGAAGTGATGAGCCCAGATGCACATGAGCCATTCTATCATGGTTGAAGTATATATTCCCATGGCTGAGATATAAGGGCTAGGTCCATTCCGACATGGTTGAAGTGTGTCTTCCCATGGTCATTGATGTAAGAGCTGTTCCATTCGAGCATGGTTGAAGTGTGTCTTTCCATGGCTGCAATATAAGTGTTGTGCCATTTGAGCATGGTTGAAGTGTGTCTTCCCATGGTTGCGATATAAGTACTGTGCCATTCGAGCATGGTTGAAGTGTGTCTTCCCATGGCTGCTATATAAGTGTTGTGCTATTCCTAGCATGGTTGAAGTGTGTCTTCCCATGGATATGGATATAAGTGCGATGCCATTCTCACATGGTTGAAGTGTGTCTTACCATGGCATAGATATAAGTGTTGATCCTTTCACGGATGGTTGAAGTGTGTCTTCCCATGCCGGTGAATGTAAGTGCTATGTGATGTGCAACTAGGTTGTGCTCCGTGGACTATGAGGTGATCTGAAGATGATGAGGTGACAGTATGGTACACAGGTTTTGGAGAGGCATATAATTGGTCCTAAGATGCTCTTGCAGGTTTTGTAGAGGCAATGTAATAAGTCCTGGGAGATCTTGCAGAGCCAGTGTAATTAGTCTTGAGGTGTACTTACTTGATGGCTTGCTCACAGAGATGATGAAGACCTATAGGTGGTGGGCCTACATCCAGCATGAAAAAGGGTTGGCTCTGTAGATGTGATACATCCAGCATGAAAAAGAGCTGGCTCTGTAGATGTGATACATCCAGCATGAAAAAGGGTTGGCTCTGTATATGATGAAGGCCTGCAGGTGGCAAGCCTACATCCAACATGAAAAAGGGTTGGCTCTGTAGAACTTCCTATGATGAGTAGATTTGAGATTGATTGAGATAGCAATAGCAATGACGATGACGATGATCCAGTGATAATGATCCAAAGAAGAAGACTTGTGCTAGCAGATATGTGCAAGAAATACCTTCCTAGTTAAGAGGGAGTGTTGATGTATTTGTAACTTTGAAATGTATTTCACATATGTATATTGTATTCCTATAGAGATTTTATTATTCCTCTATATGGAAGTGTCGTCATTTATATTGTAAGTGTCGTAACTTATACTTGATGGGTTATTAGACCACCTTGATGGGGTCGGACCTGTATAAGTCATGTGGGTTAAATGGTTATTAGACCACCCTATTGGGGGTCGGCCCTGTCAGCATTATGTTATGTGATTAAGTTGAGGCTGTCCTAGTAAGGTTATTAGGTAAGTCAAGTCATGTATAAATAGAGTGCAGGAGGCACTCTATCTGACCATTCACTTTCTCACTCATACACTCGTTGGAGAGTGGTGCACTAGTGGAGGAGAGAAGCTGCTGCTAGGAGGCTATCTCTTATGCTTGGGTTTTGTATCATTGCTCTATCTATCTCTGAGGAAGTTATTGGGTTTTTCACCTTTATGGTTTTCCCTAAGGAAACTCTGTGTGTGTATTGTCTCTTGTGTTTGCTTCTTGTGATTGATATGTTTTTTATTTCAAAAAGATGATCAAAATTACATATTGCACATGTAGTAGAATCAACAAGGATCCCTACATTTTCACATATTTCTGTCCCATATAAGCAGAAACAAATCATAACTACATCTAAAATCCGCAAACCAGACAGATGAATGGCTCAAAAAAGTACATATATTTAGGCCAGCCATGAATGGCGAAGCCCTAATAAGATCAGCCAAATGTTGGCACGAAAACAACCTCAAATTGTGCTGAAAAGGAAAGGAAGAGACCTTCGTAGAAGGATAGGGCCACCGGTAATGAAAACCCCATCAATGCTCGCCGCCATTACGCTGCGCTCAATGCCTCACCACCCATTGCCAACATGCCATCCGCGCGCCAAGCCAGGCCCACGCCGCCGCGCTCAGCGCGCCGCCCACTTACAGGCCATTGCCGACACTGGATAGCTCTCTGCGCTCGAGTCGCCCGACCCACTGCGCCTTTTTTCATAACCACAAGAATCTTGAACAATAGATGTAAAGGCCACCGGTTTAGATCTGGAAAGATCGCCACCGTCGTCGAGGAAAAGCAACCCAAAACGTTGCCACAAGACTCTTGAAACAACAGGTGTAGAGGGCCACCGGTTTAGATCTGGAAAGATCGCCGCCGCCATCAAGGAATAGCAACCCAAACGATGCCACAAGAATCTTGAAATAGCAAAGGGCCACCGGTTTAGATCTGGGCGAAACCAAGATCGTCGCCGCCGTCGAGGAATAGCAGCCGCCGTAAATTTTCCTTCCAAACCTCAGCATTCCAGGTGGTTGGGAAGCCCTTGGAATCCTGGATCCATCTTGATATCTTCACGAGGCCCACCGGGAATTGCGAATGTCGTAGACCGTGGCGCCATCGATCTTTCCACGAACCCTGAGACAGAACCCCCGCCGGCCACCAAGAAAGCAAGATGTATGCAGCTTCCATCAAACCAAAACCCTCAACAGAAGAAACAGCAGAACCAAGTCTATGGACAAGCAACAGACTCTGGATCTCCCAAATCGGCGAACAGCCAGCAACTACTGAAGAAGAAAACGGCCAGACACCCTATGCTCCAGAACCTGCGATGCCTCCACCGCACGCTGTCTATCAGGAATCCTACAAGGAAACAACAATCTACAGGAAAAGGAGGGGCGGCTGGGCCAAGCCCTGGCCGCCTAAGCTACAGCAAAAATTTTGCTCCAAGAACCCTTCTAATTCTCCAAAAACAGACACCACCTTGTGATTGATATGTTGTACATGTTATTCTCTCAGTAAATATCCTAGATTATATTGAATTGATGCTAAAAAATTAACACTCCCCTACCCCTAATCACCCAAAACCTCCCTCTCTATATATATATATCTATCTCTATCTCTCTCTCTCTCTCTTCTACTCCTCCCCCTACCCCTAAGCCCACACCCCTCTCTCTACCACAACCCCTTAAATACTCCCCTACTCCCCCACCCTCTCTCTCTCTCACACACACACCTACTCTTCCCCCTACCATTAACCCCCTATTCTCTCTCTCTCTCTCTCTCTCTAACCCTTACTAAACCCCTGTTTCTCACTCTCTCTCTCCCTTACTCCTCTTATCTCTAATATCCTCTACTCCTCTTTATTCTCTCTCTCTCTCTCTCCCTTCTTCCTCCTAACCCTCACTAACCCCCTCTTTTGCTCTCTCTCTCTCTTCCCTACTCCTCCACCTAGAACTAACCCCCACCTCTCTCTCTCTCTCTCTCTCTCCCAACCCCTCAATAACCTCCCCACATCTCTCTCTCACACACTCTCACAACACCTAACCCCTCTCCTACTCTCCCTACCCATAACCACACCCTCTTCCTCTCTCTCACATTCATATACTCCCTCTACCACTGAACCCCTCTCTCTTTGTCTCTTAATCTCACTCCCCATACCACTTCCCACACCCCTCCTTGTGATCTCTCTCTGTCTCTCTCTCCATACCCATATAATCATCCACCTACTCATATCCCCCATCCATATATCTCACCCCCAACACCCTACCTCCCATTCTCTCTCCCTCTCTCTCACCCTTGTACTCCTTCCTGTACAACTAACCCCCCCCCCTCTCTCTCTCCATAACCCTTACCAACCCTTTCTCTCACTCTCTCACCCCCCTACTCCCCCCCTACCTTTAACCCCCCTCCTCATATCTGTCTCTCTCCCCCCTCTTCCCCCTAACCATTACTAACCCCATCTCTCACTCTTTCTCTCCTTTACTCCCCCAACTACACCCTACCCCCACCCTTCTATCTCTCCCACAACATCCTCGCCTCTCTCTCTTTCACTCTCATTACCCCTAACCCACCCTCCCTCTCCATAACTACACCCTATGTTCCTCTCTTTATCTCTCCTACTTCCCCTAACGCTACCCCTCTCCCTCTCTATATCTATGCTACCCCTCCTACCCCTACCCTCTCACTCTTTGTCTATCCTAGTCGTCCTCCCCTACCACTTACCAACCCCCCATCTCTCTCTATACCTCAAATCCATACACCTTCTTCCCTCTAACTACCCTAATCCTCCCTAAACCCCTATCATGCAAAACCTGATCTCTATCTTCTTCTCTCCCACAACCCCCCTCTCCCCCCTTACGCCTAATGTCAATTTGATTTTTACCAAAATGTGCACGTGTTTTGGTTTTCATGGCACATTGATAGGCGAGAAAGGAAAAAATGAATTTAAAAGAAACGTACTTATGTTTCTTAGGACTAAGATTGATCTGTGTCACTTGTCTGGGTGTCATCACTCTTCCTATGTGTCTGCATCAGAGTTAGCTTTGGGTTAAGCAAATGTGTGTTATGGAATAAGGTAAACCATAGCTAATTAGGCATCTCACCATTTTTCTCAATATGGTTATGTTTTACCCCTCATTACAAAATGCTACACACAATCAATCTTTATGAAATTTTAGACCCAAATAACATTTTTTCTATAGATTCCAAATACGTAATTAAAAAAAAATCTATTTTTCTTGTGTCATTACTCGTTAACTAAAAAACACATTGTTGGTGTTTTTTCCATAACTTTTTTGTTTCTCAGCACTTAAAAAAAAATTGTATGTTGAACTACTAGACACTGACCTCTACATGCTATAAAAAAATTGGGTCACAATCATTGCATTAAGACCTTCAAAAGTTGCACCCACACTTGGCGTACTGTTTTCGAGGTTTGATCACTTAGATAATTAAAAAAAATTAAGTCATTAAACCTATTTTGGAAAAATAGGTGCACACTAGTACTATTTGTTCTCTATATGTCTACTAGTTTTTGTAGGTTGACTCCATCATTTAGGAACTCAAAGGTTGCAACCACAAACACATATACCTTATCATTTACCAAAACATAAAAAGTACCTATTTGAAAAGATCAAACTTGAGATAGTTATGAACATTTTCAATAGATAAAATTTATGTATTTGGAAATGTGATTTAATTTCCTACATTTCATCTTTTTTACTGAAAGGAAGATTCATTGTGTAAGTATCTCAAAATATCCATGTAAGTTTAAGAATGTTTTTTTTTTCCAGTTTTTTATTGCATATAACGCATCAAAAGCGACCCTCATTAGCTTGCATCATCCCATGTAGGTATTAGTAAAGTTGATATATCGAACTCACTGGTGATGGACATGGATACCAACCAAAACCGAGATGAATTACTTGCATTTGTTTGATAGGTTGACTCGTATGTACATATATGACACTAAGGCCTAGTACTAATTTTTTTGGTTTCTGCATGAGGGTCACATTTCACAAAATGATTGGACATAATTAAATGGGTGGGTAAGGGAATACTACCTAGAGCAACAAATCTAGCTAGTCCTATTGATCAATTAAGAAATCAAGGGACCATTGGTTTATGACTATTGGGGTATTCTTTCAAAGTTAGGGGTTACATACAAGGATTTCCTAGACATGGAAAGAATTACTGAATTGGAATAAGAAAATACCTTTAATCAAGTTTCACATGTGAACACATTGCTATCCAAAGGGTTCATAAACCTCACAAACCCATATTTTGATAATTTCAATATGAGGTAATTGACCCACAAATTACCCCAGTATGGATCCTGCCCATAACCATTCGCAATTTAAACTATACTAAAATATATACTAACATGTAGAATGAAGAAAAGATCATGTAGAAAGAAGGAAATATCATGAGAGGCCATCGAGCCTATCCCTATACCCGAAGGGCCATTGGCCAAAAGGCACCTCAATTATAGTTAACTCAATAAGGACACCATTATCACTCCTACATGCTTATAGATAATGAACGTCGAAGTATCACATTAAATCCTTACAACATTGTAAATTAAAATTAAAATGAATTTACAACGATTGATAATTATTTATATAGAAAATAAATTAAAATAATTCACTTTAACGAGAATTATAATAACCTTTAAAATCCCATGAGTAATAAATAACTTGAAGAAAGGTCAAGAGGAATAATTTTTTTAATTATGATGTGGGCAATGAACATCATTAATACTGAGGTCAAATCATTTCTACTTAAAGGCTTTTAAACCAACTAAATTAATTTAGTGTTAGAACTATGAGATCGTCTGAATCCACGAAAGTGTCATCGATCCCTTATCAGCTTGGAAGGAGAGAGGTGAAACTCACATTAATGGAATGCTACGATTGATCAGTTTTGAAAAACTTTTTATGGTTTTTAGAGGTTTTTAAGATATTAATTGTTTTTTTTTAATTTTCAATTTTTAACTATATATAAATGTTTTACTAAGACATAATAGTATAATGTAGACCTTTTTGGATTAAATTTCAACATTGGTTTGAAAAATAATATCCATCAAAGAGAAGTTGCCATACTATGTTATGTTAAAATAATTGTCCAAACGTATATAAAAATAAATAAATAACGTCAAGAAATAATAGAATATTTAGATTATCTGTGATAATTAATATTATATTATTTTATATTGTAAACATTGTGTTCATCAAATTCATTGGTTGGAACAATAATAGTATGAAAAGAGTTCTTTAAATGTTTTATATTAGGTTAAATGATTAGTTTAAAAGTATATACATTTATATGTTTAAAAAAATGGTCAAAATCATAGAACATTTAGATTAATTTCTATATTAAATATCTTATTGTGATGTATCATGTTTTAGCTTTTAGTTTCAAATCTAAGGATATATACCACAAACTATAAAACATTAAATGTTTTGCAACTGGATGCTTAAATATAATTTTCATCATTGTCATATTATTATATATTGTCTATATTTTTATTACATTTTGTCATGTTTTATAATAGTGTTTATGCACTTAACTTTCACTTTAAATGTAATGATGCACAAAGCAAACTATAACATTAAATGCTTTGCAACTGGATGCTTAAATACAATCTTCATCATTGTCATATTATCATATATTGTCTATATTTTTAATACATTTTGTCATGTTTTATAATAGTGTTTATGGACTTAACTTTAACTTTAAATATAATGATGCACAATGCAAACTATAATATTAAATGCTTTGCAACCGTATGCTTAAATACAACCTTCATCAATACCATATTATGATATATACATTTTGTCATATTTGTTTTTTATAAAAATAACCATATTTTTTAAATCCAAATTCTGTATTGTTAAAATGATGTTTCTGAATGTATAAATGGATTCAACTTTTTCAAATACCGTCCAAACACGGAAATTACACAAGTTTCGCAATTGTTATCTGAAATTCCAAGAACTCATTGATGGATTATGTTAAAACCGAACCCAATAAGAGCAAAAACAACCGGGCGAAAACGTCGAATCCTTTCACTACGCGATTGGAAAAAGGAGAGATATGCATGCATGGGCGCACGATGGAGATATTGTCGCCATCTGCTGTCACTGCAATTTCACAAATATAAAATCATGTATTGTCGGAGATCGACATGGACGACCGCAAAGCAAGGAACTTCTCTCCATGCTATCCACGTAATGCTCCATTGCACCACAGATTTCTAATCCCACTGCAAACATTTCCTCGGCATTCATGTTATCTTGGCCATATCTTCCGTACGGTGTTGTAGCATTAAAGGCAATCGCATTCCGACACCAACTTACCCTCAGGCCCAGGTGGCGGGCTTGCTTATTGGTTAATCATTAGTCTGTTTTCACGTAAAAGTAGAGAGGTTAACCTAAGATTTAGTGTTTCGGGAAGAGGTTTAACTGAGATTTGACGCTGTTTTCGGGAATTGTGTTGCATTCACAGGTTATAATCAGTTTCTTATCCAATTGATGTTGAGAACTTAATCTATAACTTTTAGGGTTTTGGCGTTTCTTATTCACAAATGAAAAATGTTTCAATGCGTTGTACAAGGGCCCATGGATTTTCGGGAATTTTGTTGTATTCACAAGTTAGATTCAGTTTCTTATCTAATTGATGTAGAGAACTTACTCTTAGCGTTTTAGGGTTTCTGAGGGAGGGGGAGGAATTTAACTTGGTTGGAATCTGATATGAAATTTACAAATTTAATTTGTGTTTATAAAATTGTTTTTCTGAATATCTAGATGAATTCAATACTATGGAAAACTTTAATGCAGGATTATTACTATTATTTGAGATTCTAAAATTTTTCTCACATATTCCCCCCAAATTCTTGTCTGAAAAACCATTTTATCCCAACGATATGGTAATGGTAAAGGTTTTAGACAACTCAATTGGGTTGTACTAGCTAGCTATATTTGCTTTCCTCCATTATTTATATTATGTCGAAAGGTTAACCAAAGGATTTTCGGGTAAATTATTCTATTTTCACCTCTATCCAAGCCAAGTACGTTGCTAACTTCTCATCTCTGATTCATCAGGAGAAAGGGTTAGAGATTCATCTTCTAAGGAGCGAAGGTTAATCTAAGATTTTTAGGGTTTTGGGGTTCGGGAAGTGGTTATCTAAGATTTGATCCCGACAGCGAGCAGAGGCTGGAAATGAAAATGTTACACTGCGTTGAATTAGGGCACACTGATGTAGAAAGGCTTTTCTAAGATTTTTCGGGTTTTAGGGATTCGGAAAGGGGTTTAACTGAGATTTGATACTGACACAGAGAGGGGGAGAACCTGGAAAAAGAAAATGTTACCCTGAGTAGTATTAGGGCTAGGAGTTTTCGCGAATGAACTGAAATTTGATGCTAAGAGCGAGAAGAGGACAAGCTGGGAAATAAAATGTCACCCGTAGTTGTAATAGGGCTAAGGATTTTCGAAAATTGGATTGTATTAGCAGGCCATATTCGGTTTCTTATAGAATTGATGTAAAAGTTAATAGTTGCATTTTTCATCAAATTCGAGAGGCTCTTAGTATGGTTTGGTCTAAGTGTTCTGTGCATGGTCTAAACTGTAACGTTTAAGAGTTAAAAGTCTAAAGGAACAGTGCCAAGAAGGTCCACATAGCTATTCTAACCTACTGTTCCTATGGAGGCTGTTCAGTGTTAATATGGGTTGGTCTTAGTGCTTTGTGCATGGTCTAAACTGTAATGTTGAGGGGGTTAAAGACCTCGACGAATAATGCTAAGCGAGGCCCACATTGGTATGCTAATATACTGTGCTTATGGAAGCTGTTCAGTCTCATAGGGAGTAGGTGGCCCCATGTGTTGAGACGATGGAATCGAATCTGTTGCTAATTTACTCGGCTTAGTACGGATGGGGCCTTCACAATCATATTTTGCACTAAGACTTTGCTTTCAAATTTTGCATTCAGACTTTCCTGTCAAATTTTGTCCCCATTTTCTCTATGTTCATCCCATAATAATGGGAGAAAGATTCCAGCATAATTGCATGTGCTACTTTCAACTCTGACATGGTAAGGGTATTTATTCCTCCAAAATCATTATGAACTTGTAACGTATCTTATAAAACCTAAATCCATGGATCCATTACTAATTTCTATGTTTTGAACATCTTCAAAATCATCTCAAACTTGCTAAGATGGATTTTGACAGCGAATTTCACTGTGGTGACAAAAATGACTTACCCTTCACGAAAGTGAGAATATGTCAAATAATTTTTAAAACACTGTTCAAACAGTTAAATTGACAAGGGATACCAAATTCCAACCTGTTTAAACCTCACCTTGTAAAACTTGTTTTCAAATTCCTCACCGCTCACGAACTTCTATGCTTAAAAAATTTATAACCCGAATAGTTCAATAACATTTAGAATATATGGACATGAGTAAATTTTGACTTCAGCTTCACGTTGTTTTAAGGGTTATGCAAAATGGATTAGAATCCGGCCTAAATTTTAGATGGCAAAGATCACATTGAATTTTACAGAAAGAGAAATTTAAGATTCTAGATGCATTGCGAACTGCCAGATATCTCTTAGCAAAGTTCTACAATAACGTGATTTTAATCATAACAGCTTCTATCTTTTGAAAATTTACAACCGGAATAGTTCAATAACTTCAGGAATCTATGGACTCAAGTAAAATTTGACTTAGCTTCACGTTGCTGTAACGGTTATCAAAATGGATCAAAATCGGACCCAATTTAGGTGGCGAACTTTCCAATACCGAAACTTATAACATGAAAATTTTGAGATTCTGGATGCATCCATAACTGCAGAAAATCTCTTAGCAAAGTTCTATCGTAAAGAAAACTTGAATGATAACAAAACTATGGTGAAAGTTTTCTATCGTAACGAAAACTTGAATCATTACAAAACTATATTGGTGAATGTTCTGGACTGAATTTTGACATAAAGGTATTTTTTGTGTCAATTAACCTACCACCAAAGGTTGAAGAAAAGAAACATACATATATTCGGATATATTAGCTCTTTTGAGCACCAGTTATCTTACATGAAGAAAACGAAATTACATGTTATCAAATATATTTTGTCAAATACAACACAAATTTTGAAACAATGTGCAAGCATAAAGCTAAGCTTCTTTCACTGGGTGCTCTAAGTAATTTTTCTATTGGATTTACCTTTTTGTATGGAGATGTTTCTGTGTGTTATGATGCAATATATTCAGTAATAATAATACTAGCACAGTTATTTAAGTTGTGGTTGATGAATATTGATAGGTTACAAGTTAAGTGTGAACAAGTTATCTGTTACTTGTTCTCTATGCTTATTTGTAATCAGCAGTTGTCTATGCCTCACTTACCTGTTACCTTTTTTAATTAAATGAGTTGTCTGTCACTGTTATCAATGCATGAGCTAAGAGTTAGTTATCCATACATTAGCTACCAATTATTTTATATATATATATTTTTTATAATTATTTATTTTAAATTATAAAATCAACTTATCCTCTTCTTCTTCAATCTAATAAAAATATAAATACATAAATAGTATTCCACCCCAAATTCTAAAATATAAACACCTAAATTCATATAACAAGTCTCACTTCAACAAACTGCCAAATTTAACCTTGAAGCCTCAACAATCTCCGATAAATCTAATGATATCTTGAAGCGTGAGGCAAGTCTAGTTTGCACATTCCTTTTACGGATAGGCTTTGTTTTGCGTTACTTTGCAGATGATTCGATTTAAAAGGTACTGGCCAGATAAGATAATTATGTAAGCTTTTTTATTTGTTTGAACATGGTTTCTCATACGCATTTTTTACACATGGTTAAGAATTTTTGAATCATGTACCCAACAACTTAACTTGAATTCATAACTTTTTTAAATGTATTCATAACTTGTTTAAATGTAGATATTTGAATTTGTATCTTTTTTAAATGCAGATATTAGAATGGGATTTTTTTAACAATTTAATTACAGAAGTTAAACATTTGTTAAGTTTATATTTTATGGTTAAAACTGCATTTTTAATATATAAATAGATGGAATACTTTGATATATCTTTATTATATTACAATTATATTAAGATTGTAAATTTAACAATTTATATATAGAAATTTAATAAATTTTTTAATTTGATTTTAAATAAAAATAGATTTATGACATTCAAATTATATTTAAAACTTTAAACCAAGTAAAAAATGTAAAAAAAAATGTAATAAATGGGAGAACAAGAAATTTTAACAACATGTTAAATATATAAATGATGAAGATATAAATGATGGAGAGGGGTAAACTAAAATGCTTTGTCTCTTTTTCTTCAGGGCTTTGGAAAGAGGTAATAATACATAAATATATAGCACCTCTCTCCATCATAGAAGGGATAAGGAATCCTAGAAAAACAAGTCAAAATATGTCAATTTGTTGGAAAGCATTAACACAAGCATTTGATGTAATTGGCAGAGGACTCTCTTGGAAAATAAAAATTGGAAAAAAATGTAAGGGTTGGAGAAGATTCTTGGAGTGGCATTGAAGGTGAACATTTATTACCCTTTAGTATGGTAATGCAACTAGGGTTGAAGGGTATATTTACCTTAAACCCAATAAGGTTTAATGGATCACATTTAGATAATGAGAGAAGAATGGAAGAACACTAACTCACTCCACGGTTTAGGGAAGAGGATGGAAAGAGATGGAATGCCTTTATCAAAAAAACTTATTCTAGTCATCTGAGACTAAATAACCAAAAGGATGAACTGGTATGGGTTCTTGACCCTCATGGAGTATATAGACCTAAAATGCGATATCTTTCAGTATTAAATAAAAATTATCTGGAGGAACGATCTGGTGGTGGAAAAGTATTTGGAAATTCAGTTGTCTGCCCAAATCAAAATTACTTATGTGGTTTTTCCTAAAAAAGAAAGCACTCACTTGGGACCATCTTCAAAGGAGAAGTTTTGAAGGACCTGGTAGGTGTATATTGTGTAAATGTGAGGAAGAAACAAACATGCACATGTATGTTGAATGTTAGTACACCAAAAAAGTATGGGCATTAACAAGTAAAATGTTAAATCTGAGATTTATTTAGCAGAGTATCTCAATTTAAGATTGTCTCAGAAACTGGTGCTTAAATCATGCATACAAAGATGATAAGAACATGCCTCTCATTATTTGATGGCAAGTGTGGATAGCAAGGAATTAGTTACGCTTTGAAGATAAAGTAATAACAACCTTGTAGAGTGCAAGCAAAAGTGTAGCAATTATAAAAATATTCCCCTAGAAAAACAAAGTGGTATCTTTAAGACAGATTAGGTAGGAATATAGAAACATAGATATTCCTTGATATTTCTTTGATGGTGCTTCGTGTCAAGATAAAGGATTTTCATGTGCAGGGGGAGTGATACATCTTTCACAAACAAAAAAGAGCTACTACATGACTGGACTTTCTGTTGGTTCCAACAACTATGCTGAATTAAACTCTCTTCGATTGCTTTTGATATATGCAATAGAGAAAAATATTCTTAGTTTGCAAGTATATGGGAATTTGAAGCTGATTATAGAGTGGATTAAAGGAGTGAAAATTGCCTCAATATTTTCTTACAATCTCTTTATATGGAAGTAGATGGCCTATCAAAGTAGGGAATGGAAATGAGGATGGGAGAAGGCTATATTACAGAAGAGGAAAATGGGTTCTCAACAATTTTTTTCCACCCACCTATATATGAACCGCCTTGAAGGATAGGTATTTATCAATCAAAGACATGAATATGATTATATTCTTGTTTATGAGGGTTTTTTTTATGTTCTCTGAAATTATGTTTGTGTTGATGATTACTTGTATGGTTGAAGCCATGTCAGGTTGCAAAAAGCATCTACAGGATGAAATGAATGGACTTTTTATGCACTGATTTTTGGTGCAATTCGTCGGGATTTAACCTTCATCCATCCTGAATAGAGATTTTTGCATGAGCTTTACGAAGTTTTGGTTTGGTACCAATGTCATGATAGGATGCAAAAAGATTTTATAGGATTAAATATTGGACATTATGTGCACTAATTTTTGGTGCGATTGGACAAGATTCAAACCTTCAACAAGTTTTGCAGGATGGTTTCAAAGTGAAATGTTTCGATTTGAATAAATACAATGCATAAATTCTATGCAATTTTCTAATTGAATATAGTTGAAAAATATAGAACATAAATGTTCCTTTATGACTGGATTGATATAGATAGAGAATATAAATTTTGTGTATTTACTTTCTATTGGGTTGTATTGCCAAGAGTGGCAAAAGAACATTTCAGAATGAGATAGTATAGTCATAGAAGTCTACCTGACTAGTGATGGAAACTATGAAGAATGTAATCTCTTATGATAAATAAAAGTTTGTGATTTTTTTCAAGGAAAAATAAACGAACATATCTTTTATATACCTAAGAAATTATATTAAAAAATTTAAATAAATTTTCATGGATTACTTAAAATTATTTATATGAAATAAAAAAATGATATATAAAAAATTTCTAATCTCATGTCAGATTTTACAAATATGTTATACAGTTTAAAAAATATAAACGTTGATAGGTCAATATTATCCATGAATCTTCCATATCGTCATGCCCTTCCTCATATAGCTACTAACTAAACTACATTCCTACACTTTCTTAATCCTACGTTGATAGGTCAATATCATCCATGAATCTATTGTTGGAAATTAATTATTCCATCGCTCAGATTGGTATCTGCCAAGATTTTGAAGAGCCTCCACCGCAACACAGCTTTATCCATTCAATATTTGAAGAGGCAGTCACCGCCCTCACTCAAATTATTAAAGTTGTGAAGAGCCACTATTATTAAAGTATTTTGACTTTACATAATATGAAGAATCGGTGCCAGCAATCGCATTCATCCAATGTATTTATGAAGGGCCAACACAGTCCTCATTTTGTGAGTCTGTAGAATTTCAGTGAGACATAATATTTATTTCTACAGAGATAATTTTGTAACGAAGGGTCAATTAGCATTTAATGACAGATTATCTTGAAACACTATAAATACCCATCCTTGTAATATTGATATGATATAGAGCGAAATACAATTATTAGTTGAAGTTAAAAACAGAGTTTTTACTCTGTATTTTCTATTATGGTATGTTTATGAGTTTGTAAGCTCATATTTATTTTGAATTTAGTTTTCTGTAGCAAGTTAAGAGATCCAAGTTTATTTCTGAGTATAGATGTGTTAAATGTGTTTGATTGATGAAACCGAGTCTTAGCTTAAGTTTTATGAACACAATGGTCATCAAAACAAAGTTAAATTACTTTCTGAAACAATTCCTATAGAATACAATTTGCTGAAACAGTTCCTGTAGAATACAGTTTGCTGAAATAGTTGCGAAACTTTATTTTCTTGTTGAAGTCATCCTGTAGGTGATAGTTTTTGAGTTTAGTAATTTGTGCATGTTGCTGTGAGTAAAATAAACACTCTCTTGCCTTCCTACAGTGGTATCAGAGCATGGTTGAGTTTTATTTCTCATTTTTTTTATGTTTACAGTAATTTGGAATTTAATTTGTGATGGCTACTAACAACAGTGTAGTGCATCCACAAATTCCTATGTTGACTAAGAGAAAATATGATACATGGTTTATTAAAACGAGAACTATCATGCGTGCTCAGGATCTTTGGGAGTTTGTTATGATTGGATACCCAGAACCACCTGATCAAGCTGTTGAATTGGCTCTGTCAAATGCTGAGCGTGTTTTGTTGAAGGAAAATAGGAAGAAGGACAACAAAGCTCTTGGCCTTATTCAGCAAGTCCTAAGTGAATCCATATTTTTGAATATATCAAGTATTGAGTCTTCAAAGAAATCTTGGGACACTCTTGAAACTTGTTATCAAGGTGTGACCAAGGTGAAGAATGTGAAGTTGCAAAACTTGAGAAGGGACTTTGAGAATTTGAAGATGAAGGAAACTGAGACCGTTGATAATCTTATGACTCAAGTCATGAACATTATAAACTAGCTGAGACGTTATGGTGAAGACCTCTTAGATCAGTGTGTGATTGAGAAATTTTTGAGATTATTTACAAAGAAGTTTGAAGTAGTGGTTGTTCCCATTGAAGAGTTTAAATATCTCAGTCAAATGCACATTGATGAGTTGAATGGTGTTGACGTCCATTTTTGTCACCATGTTTTTATCATCACATATACTATCAGTGGCGTTATTTTTACTATTTTGATATAATAAATCACTCTTTCCTCTATTCAGACCATCAAATAGAACAAGTATGCATATATTCACTTATCATATGGATTTTGGTAAAATCTCGCCATATTATGATTTATTAATGTTTAATTGACATTTTTGTGACTTGCTTGGTATTTAGTTTTGATTCACAAGCTACGATTTTCAAATGACTCTTCATTCAGAATGTGTGTTTATGTTGCTCAACATTCAACCATGTCCAGCTTATCATTCATCCTTGCATTCAGCTCGCAAAATCCACGGTTGGCATATTTTTTGCTATTAAAGACAAAAACGGTTTGCCACGTGATGGTTACGGTTGATAAGCTCTTGTTCTGGAAGATTCGCCTTCCTACCTTCCAAGCTCAACAACACATCATACCTCCACGTCAACACTCCATACGTCGATTCTCTCGTCTGTTCAGCCTGGTATCATGCTGCCTGTTCACGCCAACATTCTAGAGGAGTCCGTTCGCCCATGCTCAGTCCGCTAACACGCCACCTCTCTGCCCACGTCAAAGGAAGATAAACGTTGCAGTAGCATCGTGAAGGAACCAACCCCGTGAAGCTTGGTGGATGCTCCCTGTGTTGTCACGCATCACTCAAAGTAGCCGTTTGCAGTCATAAAAGCCTCTATTTTTATAGAGGTCGACTATGTCAACCTTCTCTCCCATTTGTAAACTTATAAATAGATTCTTTCTCTGAAGAAAACAGAGAATAGATAGAGTAGTAGAACCAGACATTTACGCTGTATAATTTTCTTAATTGAATGGAAGCTCTTGTGTTTTGCTGTTATGTTGGTGGTGACTAAGTTAATCTAGTTTCGACCTCTGTTGCTGGGAAGGGCCCCTCAACAATCAGAGGTTCCATTTGTGTATATTTTGTTATTCCTTTTCTACAGATAAGTAGTTTACATTTTTAGTTTGGTTTTTCTTGTAGATGTCATTTCTCTATTTTCTGTAAACATATGTCTTGCTACTAATATAATTCACATTTGTAGAATTGTCAATGACCGGTCATGTTTAAATCTTTTTAGTTTGCTTTCAGCTTTGTCATTTACAATCAGATAGGGTTAACTAGTTAATGTTTCATTAATCCAAATTCAGTTCATAGTTAGAAGTAATTCTTCTAATGCTTTTCCTGTAAATTGTGTTTTTCTGCTAAAATAATCTCTTTTTCAGGATTAGGAATGGTCGACCAAGCTTAGTATTTTGTAGTTGCCTTCAATTTTCTTCCATAATCTGTAGTTAGATGTTATTTCAGTTTCTTCCATCAGTTTCTTCATCTTGTAGCTGCAGGTTAATTCCATTAGTTAATCAGCCTCTTCCTCTGTAGTTGTAGGTTACTTCTATCTTCCATCATCAATCTTGCTTTAGCATATCATAGAAATAGTCCATATTATTTAGAGAATGATTAGCATAAATAGTTTTCTTGTTAGTTTAGCTTCTAACTAATCAATCCATTGCTTCCTTTGCACTGTAGGATCATAGGCATCAACCAGCTGGTAATTAAATTCATCCAAAATTCTTCTTTTCCTTAGTTTAAATCATTTTCTTCCATTCGGACTGGCATTTGGATTGTCATTCAGACATGCATTCGGATCATCATTTGGACCTTTACACTTTCTACATTGTTTTATGCTTTTTCAGAATCCAGTTTCTTCTACTCTTTAAATGTAATGTTTCTTGCTTTTAATCAACAGTTTTAGATGTAATTTAAATTTTGTTTCATGTCACATAGAGTTTTTAATCAAGTTTTATCATTATTTCCTACTTCCATATTATCCTCCTTAATCTTCTTTTTAACCTTCTTCCAAAGTTAAGTTCTTCATATATCTTATTTGCTAATTAGTTATTGTTTTAGAATTTATCAGTCTTGTGTACCTAGATAGTTTGTTTTTAAGTAAAAAATAATAATTTCATTTTCCAAGTTATTTTAGTTTTGATAGTTTCCTTGTTAATCATCAGATTAGTTTTCCATTCATATAAATAATGAAGATGTTCATGACATAAGATTTGGATCATAAATAAATATCTTTATCAAGTTTTCTACTTGCTTCCAAATCAAATCAAGTTCAATTAAATATATTTATTAAGTTTTCTACTTGCTTCTAGATTAACATTTATTTCCAAGTCATTTGTATATTGCCTAGATTTCCTTAAAATTGTTTCATGCTTCACCTTCATAGGATAGCATAAATACTTGCATGCCTTTGGTTTCAGAATAGTCATTAGATTACATGATTGATTTCTTGTCAATAGTATTTTATTTTGAATTAATTCTAAGTAATGTAATTAGGTTTTCAAGTATCATTCGTTTACAATTGATAATTCAGAACCCTTACTCAATTCTAGGTGGATTACCAACTTCAGATTAGCTTAGATTAGTTCGAGCCTTCAATCCTGCACATATAGTGTTTGCATCTCATAAGCTCCCTTCCCAGGTTGACAATTTAAGTGTTGACTTATATAGCACATATTTTACCCAACAAATGGTTCTTTAATTTCTCGTGAATCAAGAATGAACATGTATGATGATACTCCAATAGAAAATTCTTTTAAATATCAGCTACATGTTACTAGAGGTACAGGCAGAGGCAGAGGAAGGTCTAGTAGCAGAGGAAGAGGAGGTTGAATTGCTGATCACAATGACAACATTAATGATTCATAATCTGAAGAGAAGTTACAATAGAATACTCCTAGTGTAAGGGGGAGTAGCAGCATATCGTGGCAGCCAAGAAATCAAAGGTATGATAGATCTAAAGTTCAATGTTTCTATTGCAAGAAATTTGAGCATTTTGCTAACAAGTGTTGGAAGAAGCAAGCACATACTAGTAAGTTATCTACACACATTACAAAGGAGACTGGAAATGAGGAGAATCCTATATTTTTAACTTGTAATATCACCCAGGAAAGTTCAAATGATATATGGTTCTTGGATAGCGCATGTAGCAACCATATGACTGGAAATAAAAAGTTATTTTTAAGTCTAGATACAAGCATTCAATCTGAAGTGAAATTAGGAAATGACAGAAGGTACAAGTTAATGGTAAAGGTGTGATTGTTGTATATGCCAAAAATGGTGAAAGTAGAACAATTTATGATGTTTATTATGTTTATGGTTTAATGTGTAACTTATTAAGTGTTGGACAGTTGTTAGAGAAAAAGTACAGAGTGTTCTTCAGGAACAATGTATGTACTATTTATGACAAAGATCCAAGTAAGTAGTTGATATTTAGAGTAGAGATGACAAAGAATAGAATGTTTCCACTGATTATGAGGAATGATTTGACTAACTCTTTGAATGCTTATAAAACTAAGAGTTTAGATCAATCATGGTTGTGGCATTTGAGGTATGGCCACTTGCATTTTGGTGGCTTAGATTTGCTACAAAAGAAGAAGAAGGTAAAAGGGTTTCCTAGTATTCAACAGCCAACAAGCTCATGTGAGAGTTGCATATTAGGGAAGCATCATAGAGAGAAATTCATCTCTGGAGTCTAATACAGAGGAAAAGCACCATTGGAGTTGGTACACACAGATTTGTGTGGACCAATGCAAACACCATCTTTGACTGGTAATGTTTATTTTATGACTTTCATTGATGATTTCAGTCGAAAAACTTCGGTGTATTTGCTGAAACGGAAATCTCAAGCTTTTGATGTGTTTAAAAGTTTTAAAGCTATTGTTGAAAAGGAGAGTGACAGATTTATTAAAGTCTTGAGATCAGATAGAGGAAGTGAGTATAAGTTAAATGATTTTGTGGAATTTTGTCACTATTATGGAATTAAAAGACAATTTACTTCTCGCTACACTCCACAACAAAACGGAGTGGCAAAAAGAAAGAATCGAACCATTATGAACTTGGCTCGAAGTATGTTGAAGGAGAAGAATCTATCAAATGAATATTAGGGAGACGTTGTTACTTGTTCAGTGTATATTTTGAACATAATTCCAACTAAGAGCATGAAGGATTGGGTTCCCCAACAAGAATGGAGTGGTAAGAGTAAAAGCATATCTCATTTGAGGATTTTTGGGTGTGTAACTTATGCACATGTACCTCAAGAGATGAGGAGAAAATTAGATGACAGAATTCAGAATTGTATTTTTGTTGGATATAGTGAAGAAACTAAAGCACATAGACTCTATAATCCCATCACCAAGACTCAAGTATGTTATCAATAGAGATGTGGTGTTTAAGGAAGAAGAAGCATGGGATGGAAGCATAGATAAATTGGTTGTAGAGGACATTGTTATACGTCATGTGGAAGATGAAGCAGATGAGCAGGGCATACAAGGTGGACAGTTAAATCCACATACGTCTACACCAGTAGTAAGGACACCTGTCAGAACTCCCATAACTCAAGAACATGGTGAACCATCAAGTGTTGGTGGACATCAAGGAATGGGATCAAAGGTAAGTAATGAATCAAATCCTACATTAGATTCATTAAGAAACATAGTTAGAGGTCATAAGACTAGAATTTTAAGAAAACTATATGAGAAAAATGAAGACGTAGATCAAGTTTCAAATTTTGCATTGATAGCATGTGATCCTATAAATTTTGATGAGGTCGTTAAAAATGATGTTTGAATAGAAGAAATGGATGAAGAAATTGATGCCATGAAAGAAATAATACTTGGGATCTTGTACATCTGCTTGATAATAAAAATTGTATTGGTGTCAAATGGATTTATAAGACTAAGTTAAATGTTGATGGTGAAGTTGAAAAATACAAAGCAAAACTTGTAGCTCAGGGGTTTAGTCAACAACCTGGTGTTGATTATAATGATACTTTTGCACCTGTAGCAAGACTTGATATAGTAAGGATGGTATTAGCTATTCCTGCTCATAATAAATGGTATGTGCATCAAATGGATGTAAAGTATGCATTTTTGAATGGATTTTTAGAAGAAGAGTTTGATGTGAAACAACCTCCTGGATATGAAATTGACGGACATGATGACAAAGTATACAAATTAAAGAAAACATTTTATGGGTTGAAACGGGAACCCAAAATGTGGTATAGTAGGATTGATGAGTATTTGAACAGTGAAGGATTCAACAGAAGTCCAAGTGAGGCAACCTTGTATACAAAGGTAAACCAAGAAGGTAAAATAAAGATTGTTTGCTTATATGTTGATGATTTGATCTTCATTGGAGAGATTTCAGTAGATTAGTTGAAGACAACCATGAAAACAAAATTTGAGATGATTGATTTGGGAATGATGAAATATTTTCTTGGTATTGAAGTAACTCAATCTGAGGATGGTATTTTTATCAATCAATCTAAGTATGAAAATGATGTATTGAAAAGATTCAGAATGATGAATTGTATGCCAGTTGTAAATCCAATTGCAACTAGAAAAAAAACTCAGTAAGGAGGATGATGGGTCAAAAGTTGATCCAACGTTGCATAAGAGACTAGTAGGAAGTCTCATGTACTTGACTGCAACCAGACCTGATATAGTGTTTGCGTAAGTTTGATTTCGAGATTTATGGAGTCTCCAAAGAACACCCATTAGCAAGCTGGAAAGAGGATCTTGAGATATATTGCTGGAACAACAAGTTTTGGTATCAAGTATACATCAAATTAAAATTTTAAGTTGATTGGATATACTGACACTGATTTTGCAGGTTCTACAAATGATAGAAAAAGCACATCTGGATATGTATTCAGTTGTGCATCGGGATCAGTAGCATGGGCTTCAAAGAAGCAACCCATAGTGACATTATCCTTTGCTGAGTAAAAGTATGTTGCAGCAACAGTTGCTGCATGTCAAATTGTGTGGATGAGAACAACTCTTTCTGAGTTGTAGCATGAACAAGATGAACCAACTCAGATTTTCTGTGACAATAAATCAGCCATTCCACTATCAAGAAATCACGTCTTTCATAAAATAAGTAAGCATATTGATACAAGGTATCATTTTATTCGATAATTGATAAACAATAATGAAATCAATATGAAATTTTGTAGATCATTAAAACAATTTGCAGACCTATTTACAAAACCTTTGGGGAAAGAATTGTTTGAGTTTCATAAAGAAAAATTTGGGGCTTGTAAGCTGTAACAATTGTTGATTAACATAAATCTAGTGTCACAAAGTTTTGTTTTTGGGTGAAATAATTAAGGGGAAGAATGTTGGAAATTAATTAATTATTCCACCGCTCAGATTGGTAACCACCAATATTTTGAAGAGCCTCCACCGCTAGACCGCTTTATCCATTCAATATTTGAAGAGGCAGTCACCGCCCTAGCTCATATTATTAAAGTTGTGAAGAGACACTATCATTAAATTATTTTGACTTTACAAAACATGAAGAATCAATGCCAGCAATCACATTCATCCTCTATATTTCTGAAAGGCAAACACAGTCCTCATTTTGTCAGTTTGTAGAATTTCAGTGATACAGAATATTTATTTCTACAGAGATAATTTTGTAACGAAGGGTCAATTAGCATTTAATGATCGATTATCTTGAAACACTATAAATATCAATCCTTGTAATCTTGGAACTTGAAGTTAAAAACATATTTTTTACTCTGTATTTTTTGTTATGCTCTATTTATGAGTTTGTAAACTCATATTTATTTTGAAGTTAGTTTGCTATAGCAAGTTAAGAGACCCGAGTTTATTTTTGAGTATAGATGTGTTAGTTGTGTTTGATTGCTAAAACATAGTACTAGCCTAAGTTTTATGAATGCAGGGGTCATCAAAACAAAGTTAAATTACTTGCTGAAACAATTCCTGTAGAATACAGTTTGCTGATACAGTTTGTTGAAACAGCTCTTGTAGAATACAGTTTGCTGGAATAGGTTGTTGAAACAGTTGCAAAACTTTATTTTCTTGCTGAAATTCGGCCTTTAGGTAATAGTTTCTTAGTTTAGTAATTTGTGTCTATTGCTCTGAGTAAAAGGAACACTCCCCCGCCTTCCCACATCTGCCATATTGTCATGCCCTTCCTCATACAACTACTACCTAAATTATATTCCCACACTTTCTTAATCCTACCTAAATACTCTTCCTATTCCTGTTCTCACTACCTAATTCAAGATGGGATAAACAAGTCTAAGTCTAAGTCTCTTCTTATTCAAATTGTGAGAAGGCTAAGAAAAGTAATCAACCTAGTGCAAAGTTATAATAAAACACATAGAAAGTTATATGTATATTATGATATATTAATTGTATTTATTTGAACAAATTACTATGGTTGATAGAGCCTAGGATTTGGATCTAGGCTAGTAATAAAAATAGTTGTATAAAGTTATAAGCAAAGTTATAATAAAAATAGTTTTATAAAGTTTATATATATTATGATAAGTTAATTGGATTTATTTGAAATAGAGTAAGCTAAACTCTAGACCGTTTGCACCAAGAATCCGGCGATTTTTTCGGCGAAAATCCGGCTGAAATTGCTTAAATGACAGTTTTGGGTTGCTACAATTGCATAATCTAGGTGCCCCAGGAGTAATCCAGGTCCCTGAATCCATTCCTGCAACCAAAATTGCAATTCAAACAACCCAAATTGCAGTTTCAGCAATTTCCCTTCACCGGATTCAGGTGAAAATAGCCGATAAAAATGCAAACGGTATAGAGTTTAGCCCATTCCATTTGAAATTGTTGTAAGATGAAATGTTATGCTTTTCATTTAACTTTTATTTTTATAAATGTTATATTTATCTTGAATTTGACTTAAAAAAAGATTATCCTAGTTATATTAAAACATAACTTAAAAAATATAACCCCGATTAAAGTTATTAGGTTATAGTAGTTAGATTTTTTTTTATCTTATACAGTTAGATTAGACTCAGCTGTCACGAGGGACCTGCTGTTCCACACTTTGCATAAAGTTGAGAATTCGTGACAGTTCTATTTGTACTCGTTTGTGTGGCCTGACCTCGGAAACGTGGGCTCTACGTCCATCTTGGATAATGTTGAATAATTGGCCCGGTTTAAATGATAACCTAAAATTTCTAGTTTCTCTTGAACTCAGAATCAATGGAAACTTTACAACCAAAATAGGGTCGAAATTTATTACCGATCCATAAGAAGTGAAAGGGACGACTGATAAAAGCTAGCCACTTGTGTCAGACTCACGATCTTCTTTAGAAAGTTGTAGATAATGAAATTCTAAATACTCATTGGCAGTCTCTATTGCTGTGGATTTATCAAAGACAGCTGTCTCTGCTTCAGAAGGCACTGTTCACTGACGTAGGAGGAAATTAATAATATGGAATGTGTGCAGTGCCCGAACGGAATGAAAAGGAGGACTAAATAATAATATCGAGCAAGGTTGCCTAGATCCGTATGATTATATATTTCAGCATTATTCCAGGAGTGGATTGATTCTATGCTGCAATATTGCACTGAGGAACCAAATTCCTTGCTGTCAGGTCCCCTTTCGGTGTGGTGACAGGGAATGTGTTCCCGAGTTCAAGGCACGGTGCTCGCATCATATAGAGAGAAAAAGATTTTTCCATTTTCGTTACTACTTTGTTCAGTGCTAGAGATTGTGTTATTCTGGAATGATTGGCTGATATCTGCTTAATCATAAACTTTGAAGAAATTTCCCGAGGAGAAATATGTTTGTGTTAAGTTAGGGCTGCACATGCTTTTAAGCCCAATCTGGATTAGACGACATTTTTTCTGGTTTGTGTATGAGATTCTTGACAGATCAGTATGCTTTAAGTGGGTACACTAAATGATGGAAAGGCTACAGCAGAGCTAGGTGATGTTCGGTTTCTTTGATAAACTCCATTTACAGGTATGTATATGTATATGTATAGGTTCCCTTCTTTGTGATTTTAATATCCATTCTATCCTACTGCTTACATCCACATCTCCAGCTATGTTATTTAGTTCTATGCGTTGCAGTTATTACTGTTGCTAGATAGTGCTTAGCAAGTGTTGCCTTCAGTTCTGAAAACTCCGGTGAAAATGTCATCTTGGTAGTATAGATGGATTTCTTCTGTTTTGTTGCAAGGAATTTTTGTTTTATAACATTTGCACTCTGTAGAGAAATCTCTCCTCACTCAAAATCACTAAGGAATTGCATCCTTTCCCTCTCTTTGTTATAGTCAGATTCATAAGATGGAGTTAACGAATGAATTCATAGAACCGGAGAAGACTGTGCGGATTGTTCCAGAACAGAATGGTATGGCCTTCCGAAGGAACTTTTATAGCAAAGAGCAGAGGCAAAAAGATTTGAACTTTTTGAGAGAAACCACGGAAGAGAATCATGAGAGTTCCATAAAGATTGAAAGTTACAAGGCTAATGTAAGAGATGCTGATAATGGAGATGTTTCATTTTCTTCTTATCTCATGGTTGGTTCTCATGATAGGTCCACCAGCACATTGAAGGAATGTCTGGATCATAAGTCGAAAGAACAGGCATTGGCCCCTATTGCGGCCAGTTGCAGGAAATTAAACGCATCCTTTGAGCTCGGGCAGGATTATGAATATTCTGCACAATCCAGACCAAAGCCTATCGAAAGCTCTTTCATCGGCTCTGCAAAATCTGCAATAGGAAATGCCTTGGTAGAATCAGAGTCTCCGTATCAATCTGGTCATGGGGAGAACCAAATGGGTGTCTCAAACGGGTCTGGTTCTTTTGTAAAGCTTTTACAGAAGCAAAAATCAACCGGTAAGAGGTCACCTGTCTTGGGGAGGCACATGACGGACTCTGAAATTAATATTTTCGAAGCCGAAAGATATTTCAGTGGTCAAGAAGAGAAGAAATCTGAAGCAGATAAATCCAAAAGCACTAGGTTAATAAATAATTCAAAAGGTAAAATGGATGCGAAAAATAAAGGTTTTTGGGATCATGATAGGTTAAATAATTCGCATGCATCTCGTCCTAAAACCCTTACTTTTTCTTCCATGGATGTTAATCATGGTTTCAGATCGACGTCCTTTCGAGGACTAACAACCCCAACAACGTCTTCAGAGGCTAGCTGGAACAGCCATTCTGGATTGCTTTCCAATTTCACCAGAGTTTCTGTAACACCTCCGATCCATAAGTTTCCTTCAAGTGAGGTAAAGAGGGCGACGGGAAAATGGGGTATTCCTAGGTTCGGGTGCAAATGCCCGTGTTCGGGTAAGAAGTCTGTGGAGATTGACGATACGTTAACAGAAGCCAGGCTAGCTGCTTCCGCACCGAATTCCTTGCATTCGTCTCGTTTGAATAGTCCTCGTGGCTCCACCAAATCCCGCTATCCAGATAAAAGGAACCTACGCAAGTCCAACGAGAAACATAATTCTTCAGTGAGTGTCATGGATGGAGAACCAGACAGGGATGTCAACGCCACTACTGTGGGGATAAAATTAAAAGCTCGTCCAAATCCTCTCAGTTCTGTCGATAATTCGCTGTTCAAGCCGGGCCTTAAGACGGATTTGGAGCACAGAACAGATGCCAACATGTTTGGTGAAGCTTCTAATCTTATTCCTGCACCCGATGAATTTGAAGAAAGATGTTGTCAGAAAAGAATTATTGGTACTTCCTCTAGTAAAGAAGAAGTGTTTTCTTTTCCCATTCTGCAAGATAACGACCCATCTTCAGTCAAATCCAGTTTGAAATCAGAAGAAAAGACAATGCGCTCGTTACAAGTGCTAGCAGGTTCTTCCTTTCATGGGTTACCTAATGACTCTATGGAAAAGAAGTGCAAGTCAGATTTACATAGTCGATTGATGCCTCTTTCTCTGGACAAAGAAAGGAAGAGCTTCATTTTCAATCCTGCAGGGATGTCCGTGAATACTCCATCCAACTTTGATGGAGAACAGTTCAGGAGGAAAGTTGGAGGCCTGAAATATAATCATGAGAATGATGCAGAAAATAATGAGCACGATGCAGAGAGCGATTCAAGCTCGGATCTCTTTGAGATCGAAAGCTTCTCAACGCAAGGAACGGGCTATCCAATTTACAATCGAAGGAAAGATTCCATGGAAATCAGCCATAGGGACGATATTTCCAGTATTCAATCTGGTTATTCTCCAAGCGAGGTTGCCTTAATCAATCGTCGAGATAGTTCTTTTCAGTTTACAAGCATCGAAGAAGCAGTTACACCTTCTGCAATCAGTTCATGTTACGAACCTAGCGAAGCCTCCGTAGATTGGAGCGTCACCACAAGGGATACAATGGACAAAACCAGTTTGGGCAATTTTCCATCACACCTTGAAGACTTGAAGAAGATGAACAAACATTCTATATCCGGGTTCAAAGAAAATACTTACAAGGAAGGCAATTCCAATTCCAGTTCCAAGAGAAGTTCTGGCATTTTGGGATGTGGATGTAAAACGGCTGTAAATGTAGCAGAGACTAATCCATATCCAATCATCCATAACCAGCAACGGATGGCAGCTTGCCAGAGAAGTCATAGTATGCCTATTTCAAGGGTAAACATTCAGGGCGAGAGCAGGGTGGCGGATCTAAATGCTTCTGCAGCATTCGGAGACAGATGCACAACTCCTGATCTCATGACAGGGAAAATAACCATCTCTCAGACCCTTGCTGGTCATCATTAAATCATATGATACCCAGTAATCCCAATTTCATATCCTTCAAAACATCTACGGTCAAATAAGTTGTTGGCTTTTCCAATTTATTGCTTAGGAATAGTAATACTTGATAATTGTGAACATGTTGATTTCTGTAGGCACTACAGCTAAATCTACTGTTTTCTGTGTGAGTGATCAGTATTATATTGGTGAATACTATGTAATCTAAACTTCTTCTTTCTCCCTCGTGGATGTCAGAAATTAGTAATTGGCTATATTGGTCGATGTATATTATTAGATCCCCTAGTAGGGTTGTGCTTCTCTAAAAACTCTGGATACATTTCATGATAATACCATCATATAAAACTGTGAGGTGGAAAAATAGAATAGCATGGAATGGAATGTTTTATGAAATCAAGAAATAAAAATAAACTTTTTTAAACGATTTTACAATTTATAATATATATATATTTTTTTAAGTTTTAAAATATTTTTAATATTAGAAAAATAATTCAATATTTTTATAACACATGATTTAAATTTTGGACGAGGAATTTGATTTTTATTTTATTTTACTTTTACATGTATCATTATATGCATTTTAATTTTAATTTTTTTAGATTTTTAGATTTTTTTCTATTTAAAAGTAGGTGATTAAAATTTATAAGTAATTTTTTTATTTACAATCATTTTCAATATTTGGATTTTCTATTAATTTAGAGATAGGTAATTAAAAACTTTATAGAATTGATATTTTTTTTAATAAAAAAGATTGTATAGATAATTATTGAGTTGATTTCACCTCTAGAAAATCTTATTTTCTTACCAAATTCTTATGTAAAATCTTAATTACCTTCTTAAATTTTTTTATATAAAATCTTAATTACCTTCTTAAAATTCTTATATAAAATCTTAATTACCTTCTTTGAAAACAAGATGATTGATCAATTATTATTTCTTCAATTTCTCATTTTTTTTCATCAATTTTTTCCTATCAAAGTAGCCACCATTATCATGGAACTAATCATGGATTACATGAATATTCTATTTTTATTTATATATTTTATTTTGATAATATAATTTAAATTAAAATATTTATTTTAACAAAAAATAATAAGTCATTAAAATATTTGTATTTCAATTCTTAATTCTTAAATTTTAACAAAAACTTAGTAAATCAAATTCTAAACAAAACAATAAATAAAAATTATTATTTATAATAATTTTATTAAAAACTTTGATTAAGTAGATAAGCTTATTTATCTTAAAATTTAGGGTGAATTATTATAGATTTCCTAGATTGCAGGAGGATGAGACAAGTTATGATAGTTCAAAAATTTTAGTGAATTCTTTAAATTATTTAATAATTAAACGAGGAATTAAGCAACCTCGGATCCGTTTACTTAGTTGAAAGGCCCACTTCAAGGAAAAGTAATTTAAATTATTGAATAGCTACTTCAAGTCATAGTTGAAGGACTAGTTATGCAGTTACAACGTGGCTGCAAATGTGGGTGGGGCTAATTGAAAATTTGCTAAATGTTAAGAGTGTAGATTGGGTGGTTGGGAGGAATGTTGTTATCCTCCCCACGTGGGTTCAAATCTAGCTTTGTGACACTTGCTCATTCTACAAATTATTTTCCACCTAATGTTTTCCACATTGTGCCTGCTAGAGTTTCTGAGACCTCCATGCCGTGGTGAAGTGGTTGCTGTGAATGCATCGGCCTGGATGAGCGTTCTGAGACTTCCAATCCGTGGTGAAGGGGTTCCTGTGAATGTATCGACCTGGATCGCTACTATCATGAGCATGAGCTCTTAAATTAATTAAAGATGCCAACATAGCAAAGGTAATGTGTTGATTATTGTGTTACAACCATTTTTGTTTTGTAAAATTACTGTTCCTTATCCGTTCGGTTAGGTCTGGGGCTTTTTCTTACTTCTCTGAAGCAAAACAATGAATGAATTTTTTGTTTTGATGGGGCCCAATCCATTGTAGTGCTTGCGGGAATGCGTGATTTTTTTTTTATTTTAGATTCAATTGGTTTGTATATGTTTACTATAATATGACATTATGCGTTAGGGTTAGGGGATTTCTAACGAAAAATATAACTTGTACTCCAGTATTACTGCTCCAATTGAGTGTGTTTTTTGAAATCGATTTAGAATTCATATAGGGTAACTATGGTTTAAGCTAACTTTGGTTAGTGGATCCATTTGCCAGCCCGCCCTTCGATTGATAGGATTTACATAGTTACAATTCATTCTTGGTAATAGGTTTGGGACTCGAACTAATAGGTTTCGGAATCAATCTAACATGTGCCTGCTGAGTTCATATGGCTTCCTTTTGTTAGCTGAGTTCATCAAATTGGAAGAGTTCATTTAGGCTTGCTGCTTTCATTTTGCGAGATTTATGGACAGATTTCAATTCATGTGATTTTGGTTTTTATTTCTCCTGCATAGTGAAAATGGGTGCTTTCGCCCTTTTATCAAGTTGGACTAATGGTGTCATTACTCAAGAAGCTTAAAGCAATTTTAGCTAGTTCATATTAGGGTAAGTTAGATATAGATTTTTTTCCTGATTTCAACATGACATAAAGAAGGTTATAATTGTTATCTTAATTAATTAACATTAATACTTAAAATGTAGTGTTTTTTTTTTCAAAATAAAAAAGTCATAATCTATTTAATCTTTCAATGTCTAGATTACACTCTTCAAATGCATTGCACTGTTCTGTTAGAAATTACAAAATAGCATGTAAGCTGTCAAAAATTTATCAAAATTTACAAAATTTTCTAATAGTGTCAAAAAAACAAAAACATCACTAAAATCCTTTTGCAAAGGAACAGTAATTTTTTTTGAAAGGCTTATCAACACATGAAGTTCATTGTAAAACTTGTAATTTCCCTGCAAAAGGTATTCTTGCAGATTTCCGGAGGAAGAAGCAACCCTTCCTTGGACAATAAATCAGCAGTCTCATTCTACTCACCATAAACATAACTGAAACTTATAACCTCATAAGTCTGTGCTAAAATTTCCAGTTGATGTTCAATTCCTTAAGATGCAAGTTAGTTATTTGCTGAAAATGTAGTGTTATGTTTATTCTTATCAGCATTTTTCATCTGCAATTTGATTCTATTTGTTATTAAAAATATTCAATCATATTTAAATTCAATATTTAAATAATTTAAAAATAAAATACACAATTATGTCCCTAAATTATATCATTATCTTAACTTTTTATTCACCACACTTGAATTTCAAATAGCAACTTTCTTATAAATTTATTTACTTCATTTTTTAAAATATAAAAAACTACAAAATAAAAGGACTTTAAACATTATCTTAATTTTTTATTCCCCACACTCAAAAATCAGGTGGCAACTTTCTTATAAAGTTATTTACTTCATCCTTAGAAATATACGAAATAAAAGAACTTTAAACATTACCTTAACTTTTTATTCCCACACTCAAAAATCAATTGGTAACTTTCTTATAAAGTTATTTACTTCATCCTTAGAAATATAATATACGAAGCTAAAAAATATTAGTAACCAATTCAATGTTTTTACTTCATCCTTATAAATATAAGAAGCTGCAAAATTAAAGTTATTTACTTCATCCTTAGAGATATACTAAGCTAAAAAATATTAGTAACCAATTCAGTGTTTTTACTTCATCCTTAGAAATATACGAAGCTGCAAAATAAAGGAACTTTGAACACGGGCCGTGTTGTACTTATTAAATAGTAAAAAGGAATTTTAAAAATCAATAATAGTAAAAATAAAATGTAAAAACATTGAATTGGTCACTAAAAGTTAAATTACCCTGCAATAATTATAAAATAAATAAATTATTATTTTAATTAATTTTTAATAATGCAAAATAATTTCAAAATTTTAATTTAAATTGTTCTATAATAATTATAAATTAATTTAGTTAATTGTTTAATAATGTAAAATAATAATTTTAAATTAGATTGATAATTATTAAAATTTATTAATCTTATTTTATAATAAGTTTATTACGTTAAAAAATTTATATAACTCTAAAATATGTTTAAATAACCAATTTTAAAATATGATAAGTAAATATTAATTATCTGGTATATTTTTAATTTTTTATAATTATATTTATATGTATATATATAGTTTTTGTTGAAATATATATATATATATATATATATAAATTTAAAAATTATGTATTAAGTTGGACAAATTAAATACAATTACTAAATAAATTTATAATAACTATTATAATCAAATATTAAAGAGATTATATCATTTTTTTCTATATGTTGGTTCAATAATATATTTTACAATAGTAAAAATAAAGTAATAAAAAGTAATAGTAATGCTTGAAAAAAAATGTTTAAATTTCATTGGTATTTTTATATATTGTTTTTGTATGTTCTTTTTATTTATACAATCAACAACATTCCATAAACATTGCAAATAGCAATTAGATGTATCTAAGAGAATAGGTGTATATCTAAAAATATGTTACAAATTTAATATTGAGAAATTAAATTTAAAAAAATTATCTTAATAAAAATTAAAAAATAAAAGGAAAAGATCATAAATGGATATATGACTTCTTATTCTCTCCTTCATAATCGTAATTAAAGATAATTATAATTAAGATCTATTTTTAATCTTTTACATAAAATTTACTTCTCTCAAATTCCCACAAAATTAATAAGTATCAACAAAATAACAATTCAAAACTCTTAATCCTACTCCTATAAGATATTGAGATATTATATATTTATTTTATATATTCTAAATTGGTCAACATACTTTGATGTTTCAAAGTAAAAACTTGGATGGGAGGCTCTCAATCCACATGCATGGAATAGTTAAGACCTTCTCAAAATAACAAACTTCAAAACTCCTAATCCTACTCCTATGAGATGTTATATATTTATTTTATATATTCTAAGTTGGTCAACATACTTTGATGTTTCAAAGTAAAAGCTTGGATGGGAGGCTCTCATTCCACATGCATGGAATAGTTAAGACCTTCTCATGTTCTTATGGTTTATATTAAGTTTCACTTAAGTCTATGTTTATGAAGTTAATGGAAATAGGATGTTGGGATGTCAAAAGTAGTGACTTTAAACCAAACTTATATTTATTTTGTTTCATCATGTTTCTCCCTCCCTAATGACGATTTAACAACTTTTTCACCATATTTAACTTATTGAAAATCGTTATTGATTCATGTATTTACTTTGTTTCATTATGTTTCTCCCTCCCCAATGATGGTCTCACCATATTTAACTTATTGAAAGTCATTATAGATTCATGGAAATGGTTCTTTAGAGTAAAATTCAAGGATTAAGAAAATGCCCTTGCCCTTGTTAGCTTGGGATCCTCTCACTAAGTCATATTACTAACTTGAAATGGAGAGGAATTTAGAAGTATTTTTTTTTGGCAAATTTCATAAGTATGTTTCATTGAACATATGTGTGTTCCTCTTGATTCTTCATGTTTCATGTACAACGGTCAATGTGCTTGGTACCCATGATGTCCATAAGAAGAATGAGCATTTAGTGCATTTTCCTCTCTTTTCTAAGGAAGAAGAGGGATCTTTTTTGGGGAGAATTTGAGGATTATGGTTTGTCATAGTCATTTTAGTCAATGTGTTCATTTTGACATGCAAATAATTATTCAACATTACAATAGGAATAATGAAGGTTTCCATGAATCCATGGTTAAGGTTCTGATAAAATGGAAGGCATGGAGGAAGAATTGGGAACACAATAACACAAAGGAAATAAAGGCAATTAGAAGACAACATATATTGATCAAATCTCAACTTGAAAGATATAAAGGAAAAATTTTAATGTTGGAAATATACCATGAAAGTCAATATAATAATAATAATAATAATAATAATAGGAAGTCACCAAGTTCAAGGTGCTTCATGACAAAGTTCATCATCTAAAACTAGAGTTAGAATTAGAATACTAACTTGGTTTGGAGTAATTTTAGAAAACAATCTCCCACAAGGCATCAATTATGTCACCAGAGGTAATTGTAATGGAAAAAAACATTATATAATTGTAATGGGAAAAGACATTATAGAACAAAAGACAAAAACAAATTATATAATGGAAAAAGACATTATAGAACAAAAAACACAAACAAACAGCAAGACATCCTTAATAGCTTCAGCAAAGGTAAGGATAGACTCAAAATCATGGGTAAATATAATTTGCTTGTTATGTTTCAATGTTTTGTAAATTTATATTGTTACTCTAGGATAATCATAAGTTTATATACCAATTATAACATGAATTTTAGAAAGATTAAATAGACATTTAGACTTTATCTTCTTTAAAAACTTTTTTTAGAAATATCTCCTGCAAGTTTTATGGAAAAATTAAATTTACTTACACACCAATCCTAACAAATCTTTACTGCAAGTTTTTATGGAAAAATTTAATTTACTTATTAATTTGTATTTTGTAGTACGATTAAGATATTTTGTAAAGATATACACTAACCCTAACATAAATCTTTAAAATAATTGTTGGAAAGTTACACACCAACCCTAACAAATCTTTTAAAAAAGTTGTTGGAAAAGAAAAACGAAAGAATAGTTTTTGGACTTCGCCCTTTCTCAAAGACATTGTTTTTCAAGTGTCTTCGAACGATGCTGCAACTTGTCGAACCAATTTTTTTGTTTCAATTAGAGCCGTATAGTCACTTTGACTTTGGATCATTTGGCTTGTTCTTAATATTAAAAATATACACAAACTTATAACCAGCACATCCACATTAATGGGGATCTTTTATTAAAACATAAATTTATATGTCGATAGGTCATCCACTTGGTATTAATGGGATCTTTTATTAAAACATAAACTTATATTATTTGTAGGTCATGTAATTTAATACATGTATAATATATCTAATAATAATAGATCTCTATCGTATATAATGTTATTAATCATTTTGAATTATAAGAGTCGGAATTATAAGAGTCGGAGTATAGTTGTTTTTATACTTGCAATTGCTAGAAATCTCTTGAGCAACAATAACATGATTATCAAAATGACTTTTGATGAAAAATAAATTATGGTCAACAAATTTTGGTATTGATCAACGTCTAGGTATCAAAAAACATAAAATTCTAGCATCATTTATATGATTCTATGCAAGACTTACTTACACCATGTCATAAGCGGTCGCTACAAACAACGTTGCCTCCATGGTCTTCTCATTGAAAGAAAGATCGAGGGTTCTTTTGCATCTGCATAAACACACATTAAATGTTAAAATAAAGAGGAAAATATCGGCAAAACAATTCATGCGCAAAAACATTTCAATGACCTCCTATGTTCATACCAACAAATTCGACCCTTTTTCACTAAAAGGAAAAAGGAATCACTCATGAGCATAACAAATAAATTAAATAAGATCGAATTCTCACCACTTATAACTGGTGAACCATATCAAGACATTTCTTAGCATATAAAGAAATATCGTAGGCCAAAATAGAGCATAATGAATCCCGAAATCATGTGGATATTGATAGCTGAGAAAATGTGACAATTTCTAATACACGAAAAACTTATCTCAGTCAAAATATAAAGGCCAAATCTCAATAAGTAACTCTCTATTTGCAGATATTAGTATTTCCATCTAAGCATTGAAATTCCCACAACCAGGTTAGTAGAATATTAGAAACAAAAGGCTACATCTGTGCATAAATTAAACAAAGAAATGGGCCATCGTAGGAAGAAATATTATATTTATATCACCTAGTCAGATGCGATCTCGGCGATGAAGCCACCCACAATAACCCAATAGAAGTGTGTTTCATAAGTCCAAGGCTCTAGAGTTATCTGTAGTAACATGTCATGCTTGTTGCTCACATACCTTTCAAGCTCCCTTGCTACATTTATGCTGCTCGATGAAAGAGAGAAACAATATTTGGAAACATGTCAGCACTGAAAGCATCCTAGTGAAGGGAGCAACATCATTTGGAAACCATCCTCTCAATGGAGAATGAGACGTAGTAAAAAATCACTCTTTATCATTAAATAATTGAAATGAACTCTATTGAAATGAACTCACTTGGGAAAAACTGGTTGCCCTTCCAATGTTAAAAATCTCAGAAACTGGTCTCTTTATTATTAAATAATTAAAATGAATTCATGGAATTCACTCTTTATTATTAAATAATTGAAATGAACTCCGGAACTTTCCCTTGAGCTCGTTGTTGAACTCACTCGTTATTATTAAATAAATGAAATAAACTTGTTGAACTCACTTGTTAATATTAAATCATTTTTTTTTGGGGCTCTTTGTTGAACTCACCTTTTATTATTAAATAAATGAAATAAACTTGTTGAACTCACTCTTTATTATTAAATAATTGAAATGAATTCGAGAACTAGTCCTTGAGCTTAGAGTTGAACTAACTCTTTAATATTAAATAATTGAAATACTCGCTCTTTTAACTTTAACCCTTAAAAAAACTCTATGCCTTAGTTAAACCCACTCTTTAATTTATTTTTATTTTATAATTGTTTATTTGAAATTTTGAAGTCAATTTACACTATACACTTGTTATATATTATCATCCATCAATTTAGGAAAGCATAGATGATAGTATATAGGCCTATGGACTTAATAACTCAGTATAATAAGATAACTAAAAAAATTAGTGGTTATAGATTCTTAATAATTCTTGATGCTGTTAAGGTAAATCTATGCTGTTAAGATAAATCTATGCTTATCATGAAACAGATCACGTCCCATATCCGACCAAACATGTAGCAAACATTTTCGTCATGGATATGTCTTAAAACGGATATGTCTTAAAACAACTGTTGGAAATAATACAAAGAACGGCACAAACAAAAGAAAATTGTCAGCTGTAAATTGGAGAAGACTATTGTCAGCGGTCTGGTTGTCACGAGTACGAAAGTTTGGCCATTCTTAGCTCTTTACAGTGTTCCGAATGCAGGGACACAGAGTGGGACATTCAAACGAAAAAGAAAAGATATTTAGATTCCCCCATGCCTGTACCCATCACAGAATCCCAACCCAGCACGTTCCAACAGATATGGAGCTCCAGGGGATTCACTTTCTTAGTTTTACTCATGAAATTGATTATAAACCATCGTATCTAAGCTGATAAATTACAAGATACATCCTTATTCAGCAAGGATATGTCACTTCTCTTGCTACAAATAAAATTATAAAGCCACTGTGGGAGGGGCACATCGATATTTCAATCTCATAATCAGCTATATTTTGAATAAAAATGACAAAGTGACTGACGCAATACACAGTGGCTGCTAAATTGTACAGCATAAACTGTTTTGGTGGCAGAGTTAGTAGCAGCAGTGCAGAGCTGAAAAGCAATGTTTAAATAGTCGCACACAGGATAATGACTATTTAACACGTGAAGTGATTGGCAGAATAAGTTGCTAGGAGTACTGCTTGTAAGCGTAGGATGCCACAACACTATTACTTGTTTGGTTGTTTGGGTTCTCATCTTGTCACTGAAATTTGAACCTTGAAGGGTATTTAAAGTGATTAACGCTCCAACACTTTGTCATGATAAAAAGCAGACATCGGTACTGACTACTGAGATCTCTTAAAATATGTTGTTAAGGGATTATTTAAAGTGATAATGATAAAAAGCAGACATCGGTACTGACTACTGAGATCTCTTAAAATATGTTGTTAAGGGATTATTTAAAGTGATAATGATAAAAAGCAGACAACGGTACCTGGATCTCTTAAAATATGTTTCTTTCCGAGGGGTAAATTTGTTTTTCCATCCTTAAAACATGTATTTTTAAATTCTTCTATCGTTATACTGTCGGATTCTCGCAAATTTAGGCCATGATCATAGCACCCTGCTTAAACAAATCTAGGTCATGATCATGGTTCCCTGCTTAAAATAGGGAGCTTGCTGTTGATATAGGTGTCTTGGTGTTAGTTTTGTTTTTAAACCAGGGAACTTATCGATATAACCGTTATGTTTAGTAAATCTTATTAATAGTGCAGCTACTGAGTCAAACCGAATGAATGGCTGTTTGGGATTTTTGTCTGACATAACCATTTTGCCGAACATGGAGAGTCACTCAGAGACCTTTCTCTTTTTTATATATATACCCACAACTTAAGCTCTCAAAGAGACCATGATTGTAAATAATTTTAAGATTATGGTGATAATCCAAGAACCATTAAATAACAAAAACAATCATTAAGCTCTCAAACGGACCATGAACCATTAAAGAGACCATGATTGTAAATAATTTTAAGATTACGGTGATAATCCAAGAACCATTAAATAACAAAAATAACCATTAAGCTCTCAAACGGACCATGAACCATTAAATAGCAAAGATATGTCATTTAAATATTACTAAATATCCAAAAACTTTACAAGAGGTGTCCATAAATTATCTAGGCCCACATTTGACTAGTATTTACCTTTCTATGACAGTGGATGTATGAGAGATCCACCTTACAATACATCTGGTCCAAAACCCATCCTAGACAAATTTACTTTACAAAACACCCTATCATTGCCACATCCTGCAATGTTCTCACATAAACACTCCATCAAACCTTAAAGCCTCCCACAAATATCAATCGAAGAGAACAATAACACGATTTAATAAAATTGAGCAAATGACCTTTGGAGACATATTTACCAAGGAGTGAGGCTAACATGATCCCACCTTTCATAAACACTCGTAAAAGTAAAGGAAACAAGTTGCTCAGCTTCACCTGCTGCATTTATCAACAACCCATCCCTATGTATGCAATCTGCAATGCATTAACTATGAACCAACCCAATAAAATCTACCATAAATATGCAAATCAACCATGAATCTAATGGAAAGCAAAAGGATCATCTAGGAGACTACACTAGCCATTGGATCATACTCCAATTGATCCCAACAACACAATCAGAAATTCAAGACTTTGATCCATGCCAATTCAAAGAGCCAATAAAAAATAACATATAATTCTATAAATCACCATCTGAGAAACAAAGATCCACGACTCCACAACAACTTGAAGGGATCACTGATAATAGGCCTCACACAACACACATAGTCTACTAGCACACAACACACAACATGTGGCACATTAACAAACAAGTCTACTATATTTCTTCTCTAGCCCATCTTGATCATATTTGTCCTACATATTCTACAATTTATGACCCTTTTTGTTGTAAAATTAATAAACAAATAACTTGCATAAAAGGAAGTCATTATGGAACTAGATATATGCACATGATTGTTAGCTCTAGTTTGAGCACCCAACAAAATAAAAAAAATCATATCATCAAGTTTGAATGTGCCTAAGCTACTCATATCATAACAATCAAAATCCATATCCTCTTGCATGACTATTGCATAGTTAGATCTTAGAATGAAATATTTGAAGATTTCTGAGAGTCAGAATCCATTATTTCTGTCAATTTCTCTATACATTCAAAATGAACAAATGCATAAATTCCATTGTTCAAGGTAGCATTCATAGCCTTATCAATCTCTCTGTAATTTGAAAGAGACAAAACAATAACTCAAATCCAATCCCAAACCATTTCCATAATTAGAATCTAAAGCCTCTATAGAACTATATTCAAGATTGAGCACTATTCAATGAGAAAAGAAACATATGCGAGGTAGTTTAGGGTGGAACAAAAAAAAGTGGCATCCTTCAAGATATATGCACATGCCTGCTAGCTACATTGAAAATGAACAAATGCATAAATTATACTATGCAAGGTATAATTCATGGCCCTATGAATCTCTCTTCAAATTGAAGAGAGACAAAACAATAACTCAAATACCAAACCACTGCCATGATCAAAATCCAAAGCCTTAGGATTGAGAAATATGCAATCCTATTGAGAGCTAGTGAGAGCTAACTGTGCTTATGGCCACCAAAAGCAACAGACTAATGTGCAAACTCTTGAAACAAAGAGAGAACGGAGCATTGACAGAACTAAAAGAATAGTTGATAGTAGTACTTGTTGATCCCCAAATAAAAGAAATAGCTTCCAAGTAGTTTAGGAAAGATCCTCTAAAATTTTCCTTCAAATTAATGTGCCTCATCTGATTGTTTTATTGTTCTTCTAGTCTGCATTAACATATGCATCTAAAAGGTGCTATAAGCAAATGAATGTTGTGAAAATTGCTAACTTTTGTGAGTGCCATATGCTCTTTTTATGAATTACAATGCTATTAGTTACAAAATACATTAGAGTCGATGGTGATAAATTCACTCCACTTCGATAGATGGTAGAACAATTAAATGGCTAATATCAATGTAAAAATTGCCAGTGCAAATGAAAATATTTACTCTTGATGATGGATAACTAGAAGGAAAACCATTGACTCTTGCTAAGATAGGATCAAATGCATTATTAATAACTTTGACATGAATATATGATATGATAAGTGGCATCCCATAGATTTATATTGATAAATTTGACAAACAAGCCTACTAGCTCTATTGTTGAAGGATAGATTCATATTTATATAAATTGTATATCAATCCAATAGATAAATTAAAATGGATGTAAGTGTAATATAGGTTTATATAGTCATGGAAAGAGGGAACCATGCTAATCGTACAAGGAGGTCATGAAGATGAGTGACCAGGGGTGCCCATCTATGACAAACTTCATCAGATGAGGAAATAGACCTCAATGCCAATACAAATGTTGAAGTCCATAACGAGGCAGAGGCAGTTTTTGTTGCTCCACCATCGACCATGGTGCAATAACATGCCAATACAAATGCTGAAAACCATAATGAGGCAAAGGAAGTTGATGTTTCTCCACTATGAACCATAGTGTAAGGAGCTAGTTCAAGCAAGAATATTAGTGCTATCAGGTGCTAGACAAAGGATGACATGTTGAAGGAGATTAATGCTATATAATTTAATGGATATTCGGTGAGAGAAACTATAATGAAATATGGGATTGCACCTATGTCATTGCATTATTTGCTAAATGGTTTCACTCATACTAAGAGGAAAGGGCATCTTATAGTGTTAACTTAACATGAGGAAGAAATGGTTGTTTGGTGTAAGGAGATGGACGACATGGGCGACGGGTTGGATTTGATACAATTGAAATTGAATGTGGCACAAATCTTCCATTCAAGGCCGAATCCATTTAGAGATGGATTTTCTAGGAAATCATGGTGGGCAGGTTTCAAGGCTAGACACCTAGATCTTGTTTGGCGAACAACATAGGTCCTAGATAGAGATAGAACTTTGAATTTGCACCCTACAGTTGTGTATAAGTTCTATGACACACTATCAAGTGCATATCATAAGCAGTCATATGGTCCATATTGTATATGGAACTGTGATGAAACTGTATGACAAAAAGGAAAGAATTGTGGCATGCGTGTAGTTTCCAACAGAGGAAGCAGGAATGTGCCAAAAAAGTTTCCTAAAAGATGGAAATTGATCACTATTCTATGTTGCATATATGCAATCAGTGCATCGAACCCTAGGTTTTATTTGTTGAAGGGAAAGACTCGGCTGAAGAACTATATCAAGAACTGTGATCTAGGAGCATGCATGGATGCACATCCAAATGCATGGATGACTACAGAACTATTCATGAATTGGGTTTTCCATTTTTACACATATGTTCCTAGTGGTGTATCTCCTAAAAATAGACACCTACTATTTTTTTATGGCCATGGAAGCTACATATCTCTACAAACCATTAAGGAGGCAAGCATGTCACAACCCCAATTTACCTATATAAAAAAAAAAAAATTCCTTCTCTCAAAAGCATAAACTCATTTCCTAAGAAATATCCTTAATGTATTTAGGATTTAAAATACTATTTTCCGAAACTACTTACTCAAAGATTATATATGAGCTATCTAGGAAGTAATGAGGATCTAATAATAGGAATCTATCTGTTTATGTACATCGTTTTGTGATTATATTTTTAAATTCGACCTGAAAGTGTTTGGTAGCATTTAAACTTCCTACTATTTACTAACTCTAAGGATTTTTGGTTTGAATTCCTAGAGGCGCATGGATTTATTCCTTGGATCCTATTCTTTGGATCTTAGATCAACCAAGGTATGTATATGTTACCAATCCAATTGCTATTTTAAAATCCTAGCATAACTATGTGTCAAGGTTTAAGTACTAAGGTGTGTTTATGGTCTAAGTCGAAACCTAAGGTTTTGACCTTGGTCTTCTTTGATAACCAAGGTATAAAATGATTTTTACATTATTTGTAATATGTAGTATAAATTTATGGCAATGAAAAGTTCTTAAGCTATGGTTTATGATCTATATCGAAATCTAAGGTTTCGATCGTGGTTTAAATTGGATAATTGAGATATATGCGGAATTTATAGAATGGCTAAGGTTTAAACGTTTAAGCCATGTGATATCATTTAAGTTTTGATTTAGTTTTTATAACCGAGGCATATGATCTTGACAACACAGCCAAGGTTTTAATATGGTCATGTGATGTATTAAACTCTTTCCAGACCTCGATTCTAATGATGGCGTGCCAATCTTCCATTTGGACACCAGGCTTGATCATATCCATTGGATCAATTTCTCCTCAGGGTTGGTTCGACTTGGAAAGTGTGATCATTTAATTCTTTGCCTCTTCAGACCATGCTTTGATACTACCGGTTCTTGGATTACTATTTGGTTCATTTCTTGGTTACATAGAAAACCCTATCGAGGGTTTCTCCCTAGTGTGGACACACGGTATGTGAAACCCTAACGTCGTTCTGAATGGAGAAACTCAATCAAGCTATGCTACATTTCGTTTTCTATTTTTACAGTGAAAGAAACTATAAACATCAAAGTGAGGGAGGGATGAAGGATACAGAGCCAAGCTTTGTCTTTTGTTTGCTAGAGGTCATAACTTGCTCTATATTAATTTTCTGCTTGAATTTGTGGAAGGTTTGGAAGCTACAATCCTGGAGGTTCTGCTCTGGTCGTGTTGGAGGTTGCGAGGAGGATAAAGAAACTACAGGAAGTTATCCGCACTTAAATGTTGAATTTGTATAAAGAATTAATCATTGTAAGAGAATAATGTTGTGCATAAATTGTTTGCATAGATTTTACGATGATGGAGGTAACCATCCCACTTGTGTTGATTCTGACAAGTGATGGTAGATAAATATTCTTGGTATAAGTTTACCCATTTAAGGTTTTAGTGGTGATTCAGTGTTTGCTTGATTCTAAGATAGTGGGAAGCTAGATTCTTGAACCAGTTGTATCTAGGGTTTCTCAAGACCTTTATTTAACAAATGACTGGTAAGTTTTAACCTTATGAATTGTTTAACTTCTAAATACTCTTTGGTTTTTTCGTAAATCCAGACTTCTAATTTGGTTTTCTATTGTGTTTTGGATGTCCATTCAATGGTGTGGACCTTACTATGACTTGCATGTGATGGAACCTGCACTCCACCAAACCAGGTATGGATAAACCTTCTCTCAGTTGACAAATTATAATGTATTTAAACTCCTTTTTTAGTGGGTTTTTGGAAACTAAGGAAGATGGCTTCTCGGCTTTGTGTGGCCCATTGATAGATTTTAAGTTTGGTTCTTGAGAAACGCCAAAGGCATTGGCCTTTGAATTGTTCTGGAAAGATATAGTTTATAAGGTTTCTTGGTTCATACTTTTACTATGGCATTTTAAAAGATATAATGTACTAAAAGGCTCTGCGGTTTGGGATTCAAATAAAAGTCTCGGTTTAACCCTTACGCTTCTACTCTCTTGGTTAGAGATTTTGTATAATTTTTAGATCACTGAGAGATTCAGGTTGTTGGCTATCAGTAACTGATCTAGAGGTTTTCCAATATAGACCCAGGTTCTTTACGGTTTTAGATTTAACCAACAAAACCTCTTTTCACCGGCCCTTTCGGCAACGACCTGTGCATAGGTCGAGGTCTCACTCGAGGCAAAGCTATGGGGGTGCTACAGAATCAAGTTTCTACAGCGAGGTGATGAGTTGATGGGACAAACCCACTACACAGCATGCTATGGACTGGTGCTGCAACTGAGGGCCACGCAACAACTATCCTCGTCGCGGGTTGGTACTTCTTTGACTGGCTAGCTACGCAGCCACGGGTTGCGCAGGTCAACCTTACTCATTCGATGGAGCAGTGCAATAGACTTATGCAACCCCACTTCGACGGCAACCGCGTTAAGGGTTTACTTGGTACTTATTTCTTTTATTCCTACCAAGGATTATTTAAACTTATGCTTGGTGTACTCAACAAACTATCAGTCCTGCGCCCTCCAAGTATTACACATTAACATAATTACATAACCATTCGTTACTTGCATATATGTCTAGCCACGACTGATACATTCACCTACTTAGAATATCTCACATTCATCAATCATCCATTCGAGAAACACTTCATCTATTATCCCCGTTCTCTTCCTACGACGAATACATATAAAAGCATTAACCAACCTACGGATAATTGAGAGTTCAAACATACGTAATAAGCAAATAGATAGAACAAAGCATGAACATATAGACAATCTCACTGCACAAGATTTAACGTGGTTCACCCCCCGAATGGAGGCTATGTCCACAAGAACGGTTGTTAATATTGATCTTTTGGGAAGGGTACAACCGTTCTTGGTCTGCGCACTCAGTTGCAAATGCTCTTCACTCTCAGATAGGTCTCTGTGCACACAGCTGCAGAGCCTTTACAATGGTTTTTGCTCAAAAGTCTACAATATTTCAAAATGAAGAGTAACCCTTCCCTATAAAAAAATGCCTTATTTATAGATCATGCCCGTAGGTCATGTCTTTACAATTCGTAGGAAAAACCCTTAGGTTTCCAAAGCATGGCATGGCTAACTTCTAGCATGACTGTTGCTGTCGACAGCTTACTCCGCCTACTACAGGCCGTCCTGTAGGGCCACTTGTGGCTTGCATGCTCCTCTGCCAGCCGCAATCCTCAAAATAGTTACAACTGCATCGTGGCTTGTCTCTTTTTGCCTCTTCCGCCTGCCTGTCTCTGTCAATGTAGTGGATTAGCTTCTCAACTGCTTGCCGCCACTATTCCAAACAGGTCGCTTTCTCCTTCCTTCATCCGGCTGTTTACCAAAAATAGGTTGCTTCCTCGCCCGACCTTTTCTTCTATCTTCTTAACAAAATTTGCTGTTGCGCAAGTCCTGCGCGTTAGCATAGCTATGCTACTGAATATGTCCAACAAGCTACGCTCTCCCCATTACTGTGCTTTTCCACTGCACAGCTCAAAAATCATGTTTCAACAAAATTGGTATCCACTTGGGCCACGCCCAACAGGCATCTAACACTTACTTGTGGCTCATCCCGAGCCACTCTAGTCCAGTTGCTCCATCTATGTTACTTTTGGAATTCCTGTCTACGCAGTGAATTCTTTAAATGTTTTGCTCAGTTGTGCAACTATTTGTTTCACTTCCTGCTCACACTCCTTTACTTTGTCGAGCCTTTCTTGTGAAGCAAGTTCTAAAGTTTCTTCCTTGATATTATTTTTCGATGTCCGAAGTTCTTGCAGTTTTGTTTCAATGTCATCAGTCAAGGTGAGTGCTTCTTACATTAGTGGTTGCACTCTTGCGAAGGTTTCAGCCTCCTTCATCCTTAAGGCCTCAAGTTTCCTCCTTAATGCCTTGGTCTGCTCAAAGGCCTCCCTTTTCTGATGGACCGGTAAATCCTTCATGAATGCATCTGTGGCATCCAATTCTTGTTGCTTTTCTTTTCTTTCTTCCTGGATACTCTGTAGCTCTGAACTTTCTTGCAGTATGCTCCACATATTGGAGATGTCATTTTCCAAAATATGACACTACGCTACTGCTACGCAGATACTCTGCAGTGAAGTTCTTATTGCTTATGTTCTTGTATCTTCTTCTTGCCTTTGTGTGTCTACTGGCTGCCGTGCTGTTAGCTCAGCTATTTCTACTTGGTGAGCAGCCTTGATCCTTTTGACTTCATCTATGTGGGAGATCTCCAGTTTCCTCATCTATTCCTGTAGATTGGTCACAGTAGCACCTATCTGTAAGATGGTTGCTTCTATCTCTGTTTCTTCTTCGACTGTGGGGAGCTTCGCACAGACAATGGAAATTGATCCTTTGATCCTGTGCTCTAATTCCTGTGTGCCAACGTTGAAGCTCTCTTTCTTTATTCTCACACTCTGCTTGTATTCTTTGGTAATTTTCTTCATGTTGCAGGCGTTGATTGTTCGAAACGACGTCTCACTCATGCATCTCATGGGAGATATGGGTGTGCAAATAGTGCAACCCTTCGGTTGGAATCATGGCTATGTTTAGCTCCAACTGCTGCAACCGTCTCACAATTTCTATCATATCATCTGTGGGAAATAGAATGGATGCAGATGCAATCTTGACGATGCGTGCCCGCGTTGTGAAGTCAGGTGTTCTGCGCATCGAGTCACTTGGGTCCCTTGTTTGGTTATGTTGGTCGGTCTCCCGAGCAAAGTCGCAGTGGACTTTCTCCATCCTTAAGACCAAACTAGTCAGCTTGTCAATGTTTTCTTGGACCTGCGCCCGATCTAGCTCTTTTCATCTTCCTATAAAGCCAGGGAAATCTTCTAGGTGCGCAGCTGTCCGTGATGCTATCATCTCATAGTCATCATCGTACAAGATTCTATCCAATGGTTGTTTCGTGGCCTAACCTTCTTCTTCTGTGGCAGCTTCTCAGGGCTTCCAGTGCCCGGCTCTTTCCTCTTGTCACCACCTTGTGGCTCTTTTGTTGTTCCGCCTGCTTCCTGCACAAGCTTTGAAGTGGAAGCACTTTGAACTTTTGCATCCTCTTTGCGGCCTTCTTATTCTTCTTCATCTAATGGAGTAATGATTGATTCTGGGGCATGCTCTCTCCATTCAGCAGGCCATTCCTCAATAATGAGCTCAATCATTGGGACTCCTATCTGGTATTGTCCCTCGAACCATTTTTCGGCATTTAGTTGTGGCTGAATGAAAATTGAGTGAAGACCGGCTTCAAAAAGAAAGAACAGTTTGTACTGGGTGGTCACTTCTCTCGTGATGCATGGGGTCTTTTCAATGACGGTGCGCAGCTGCTCAAGGAAAGTGAAGAATTGTAGGTTATTAACCTGATGCTTCTCTGGAGTGGTAGAGCACCACATGTTTGCATACCGCACTGCACAACAATCCTCCTGCGCTACTGGTAGGCCGTACTGATAGTTGGTTTCTCTCCATCCCACAAATTCGATGAGGACCAATAGACAATTAAAGTAAAAGGGAAGCCCCTTGTCTTGGACATACTCAATGTCCAGTAATAACTCATTCAACAAGAAGTTCACTCAATTATATTCGTGGCCATCCATAGGCTTTGCAGCTAAGGCGACAACTGAAGTTGATACCTGCGCAGGTCTGGATTTCTGTAGAAGTCGTCCTGTTAGCAGCTGAATTGCGAACCGTAGAGGTCTAATTGGAATGGGGTCTGTTTCATACCCCCTGGTTCCTCTGGACAAGTTAAATGTATTGTTGATGTTTGCAACGAGTTCTTGATCATCCTTCTTGCCCACAAACTCCTTTGAAGGGTCGTCACCCTTCTTGCTCAACCCTGTGATCCTAGCAATGAGGTCCACAGTAATATTAACATTGAAATCTAACCATATACACCCCTGGTGCATGCAAGAAAGTAGGGTACATACCACAGCTTTATATTCCTTGCTGCGCACAAAGTGTGGGATGCGCAACAGGTTAAGTAGGCTGGCCTGGTGTAGCGGCATTGCCCAATCCATAGGCACAATATCTAGCTTGTTTGTGGCTAGATTGTCAATGCTACACATATATTGGTCCACCTGTAGATGAGGAAATCGCTCGGCATCCTGGAGATTGAAATCAGTCAACTTGCATTCCATGATCCTTCCACGTATATCATCCCTCTGTTTCACGTGCTTTGGTATTGGCGGCATCGAAACTTCATAACGTGGGTTCTTTTGGAGTTGCAGCACCAAGGCATCAACCTTCTTGGGGCTGATATACTCAGGAATAACCCATACTAGCGGAGGTGGGTTCCCTTGCGGAACCTGCTTTGGAGTAGTCGATGCCTCTAGTTTCTGCAGTGCTACCATCGACTGCTTATCCTTCTTTTGTGATTGCTTCGGCTGGCTTGGCTTCGAGCTCTGAGATGGGGACAACTTCTCTGCTGAAGCTTTCTTCTATTGAGGCTTCATGACTTTGCTTATGCCAGAATGTTTGAATGCACCCAATATCTCTTCTAAGTTCGGCTCGTCGGACATAAATGCAACATAAATCAGTACTGTTGCTGCTTTGACTCTTAAGCTCTTCACACTTGTTAAAATTTGAATTTCACGGTAACTTTCCATAAGGACAAGTGTATGGGTATTTATAGGGAATGCTTGGATGTTACGACTGTTAATGAATCACTCGGGAAATAAATGTTGCAGTAACTTTAGCAAATCCCGTTGAGATCTGCGTCTAATTTGATATTGAATGCACCATGAATGGTTAGATTAGGCATTAAGTGCCAGTCCCGTAGGATTAGATTCCTCCAGGTCATTGATCTCTTTCCTCCATTCTTTATGTCATGTCATGTATACATTCTTTAATTGGCGGGGTGGGTCAGTAGTGCCAGGCTATCTGACAGCCAGTTAAGCTTTAATTTCCAAATCCATCAGACGGATCCCGTTATTATCGCAGTCAGTTCAACCTTTACAATGCCTGACTGTATAGGGTTTTTCATAAATGCGTGATTAGGATGGAGGCATGCTTTTGATTAATAGTTTAATACCCTGCTAACAATTGTCATGGTCATCTGTTGTTGTCCTGTCCTGGTGTCAGTGTTGAGTTTACGACACAGATTTATCATACTTATGTTTTCCTGTGCTGCGCGCTTCAATTGCATTATTCATCTCGACGCAGCTATTCCCATTTTTTTTTTGTCACGCAGCTTCAGAAGTGCTGCGTGGTACACCTCCTTGGATCATACAGGACTCATTGAAGCAGTGCTATTGCAGTAAATATTTAGTCTGCTTCCATTGATCAAACTGGGCAAGGTGTCTCCGGCTAAAGTGGCTAATTGAACTGTGCCACCATTAGTAACATGCATTACAGTATATGGACCAATCTAATGCATCTTAAATTTTCAAGGAAATTTCATGAACTTGCTATCGTAAAGGAGGACTAGATCACCTACCTAGAAGCACTTGTTCTTGATGTGGTGGTCATGCCATGCTTTTTCACGTTCCTTTTGTACTTGTTGGTGGAAGCCTGCGATGAAGCGATCTTCCTCCAGACTAGCTAAGTGTATTAGCCTTTCCTCTAGAGCTGCCCGGTCTACCATACTTGTAAATGCAGCTATTCTCAAGCTGGGAATGATGTACTCCATTGTCATTATTGCTTCTTGTTCGTAGGCAAACCTAAAAGGGGTATGGCTAGTTATTTTCTTGCATGTAGTCTTGTATGCCCACAATACCGAGGAGATGCGCAGGTCCCAATCGTCCCAATTAACGTTGCATATCTTGGTGAGTGCATTCTCCAACAAGTTGTTAAATGCTTCAACAATTCCATTCGCCTGTGGATGATATGGCATGCTGCACTGATGGTGAATGTAGAATTCTTTGGTCAATGCTTCAATAGTTCTATTCAAAAAGTGAGTGCCCTGATTACTCATCAAAATATTCGGGCATCCGAACCTTGTCAGGATGTTCTCATAGATAAACTCTACAACTGTAGCTATGCTACAGTCTTTTATTGGCTTTGCTTTTTCCCATCTGGTGAGGTAATCAGTTGCGGTAATAATGTACCTCTCACCAGTTCTCTTCCCTAGTGGGTTGATAGGACCGACGAAATCAATAGCCCATTTCTCAAATTCCTACAAAGTTAACTGTGGGTTTAGTGGCATTTCGTCCCTACGCGATGGCTTCCCTGTCCTTTGACACACATCGTAGGTCTGTCAATGTTTCTTTGAATCTTTATGAATCGTAGGCCACCATAGACCTGCGCGTAATATCTTCTTTGCAGTAGCTCTTCCTGTGTAATGGCCTCCGGTGACCCCTAAATGTGCCTCTTCCAATATGAATGGTTTCTCATGTTTTAATACACATCTGCACAGTACTTCATCCGGTCCCAACTTGTACAGCTGACCTGCGACTATGGTGAAGTCTGCTACACACACGATGAGCTGATTCTTTTGCTGCGTAGTGAACTCTGTGGGTGCAAACCCAGTAGTCAGAAAGTCAATGATGTCCTTATAATAATCATCGGCAACTTGTATGGCAAACAATTGCGTATCAGGAAGATTGTCCTCCAGATTCGTGGGTTCCTCTCCTGACTCAATTCTTGACAGATGGTCAGGTCCCAAATTCAACTTGCCTAGCTTAACAACAATTTCAAAATCATACTCCTAAAAGAGTAGTAAACATCGGCATATGCGCCCCCCTAACACTGGCTTATTGACCAAGTATTTCAAATTAGAGTGGTCAGTGAACATGTTGAAATGCACACCAAGCAAGTAATGTTTGAATTTCTGCAGCGCGTAGACCATGGCAAGTCCTTCTCTTTCAGTAGTGGTGTAATTTTTCTCGGCAGAAGATAACTTTCTACTGGAAAATGCAATGGGATGATCAATACCTCCCTCTCCTGGTTGAGTAAGAACAATGCCCAATGCTATGCATGAGGCGTCCACATGGACGTGAAATGGCTTCTCCCAGTCTGGGAAAACTAGGATCGGTGCAGTGACCATTTTCTCTTTCATTGTGTCAAAGCCTTGCTCACAGTCCTCATTCCAATTGAATGGTACATATTTCTTCAGCAGCTTTTCCATAGCTGCGGTTATCTATGCATACCCTTTTATGAACTTCTTGTAATAGTCGGTATGCCCCAGTGTAGTGCACAACTACTTAACTGAGTTGGGTATAGGCAAGTTTAAAATGATTGCGATCTTAGTAGGGTCTACCATCAAGCCCTGTTTGCACACAATGTGTCCTAACAGAATTCCATAGGGCACACAGAAGACACACTTCTTCAGATTTAATGAGATTTGATGCTATCTGCACTTTTCCAGTATCATCCTGAGGTTTGCGGCATGGTTCTTTAGTAATACGAAAATGGTCCAATCATCAAAATAAACCTACAAGAACTTGTGTATGAAGTCTTTGAATGTGGTGACTACCACTCTAGAAAATATGGTAGGTGAGTTCTTCATCCCAAAAGGCATCACTGTGTACTGGAACGACCCCCATTCTATAGCAAAAGTAGTCTTGTGCCTATCTTCCTGATCGATCCTAATCTGATGATATCCAGAGAATCCATCAGTAAAAGAATATGCCTCATTCCCTCCAACATTGTCTAACACTTCATCTGTAAAAGGTGTAGGAAATGGGTCATGCATCGAAGCGTCATTCAACTTCCTGAGGTCCACACAAATTCTGATCTCACCCTTCGTTTTCTTATCCTGGATAACCATCAGGCTTATCAACTCGGATTCTTCAACTGGCTCAATGATCCCTGCATCGAGCATCTTATCTAGTTCTGCCTTAACTTGTTCTTTGTAGCACGGTTTCAGTCTATATGGCCTTTGTTTCACAGGCTTTGCGCTAGGCTTAAGAGAGATTTTCATCACTCCTAAGTCTCCCAAGATACCTTTCATCTCTGTGAACTTGGTTGGGAATAGTTCTTGATATTCCTATAATATACCCGCGACCTCCTCAATGGTATCTTCATCCCAATAATCCCCAATAGCTGCGAACCTTGGCTCTTCGCTCGTGCCAATGTTCACTTTTCTTGTTTTCACAGGTCCGGTCATATCTGGAATTTCCAGCGGAGGTCCTTCTACCTCACGCAAGCCCTCTGACTCAGGTATTTGTATATTTCACGGGTCCTCCTCATCATTGTCTGCTTTTTCCTCGATTCCTGCATCGATGTGATAACAATCAAGAGCATTCTCTAGCTGCTCCTCCCATTCTGGTTGTAGTTGCGCAGGTATGTGTTCTACCCCAAATAATTCTTTGAGTGTCATGTTTCCTCACATATCATCTGTGTTGAATATTTTTTTCTTAATAACTTGCAGCGCGTCATTAATACTCAGATGTTCATCTTCGAAACTGAAATCTTGATGGAATCTCACAGTTAGGATAGACCAATCCACTGTGTCTATGCGTAGCTCCAGGTCTAGGTACCACTTCTTTGGAATCGATTCCTCCAGTGTGTGTATAAACAGATGCACTCATTCTATCTGTGGTCTTTCTCTCCATGCTTCTGAACAGACCTGAATATGCTCTCTTGGATCCATCTGTCCATTGTATTTCTCAAATGATAGAGTAACCTTATCAGCAAACTGGATTTGCATCTTAATTCTGCACTGATCCCATGTGGTCAGTGTCTTCTTATGCACATCCCACCATCTAGCAGGTATCTCGCATTGGTCCATGTCTAACGCTACGACGCGGTATTCATCTGCAACTGCTGTAGTATATTCTTTGATCAAACAATAAACATTAGATAAACCATCGTAAGTAGGGATTGGAGTTACCTCTTTTCCAATAGAGCAGAGTGACTTTGTGATCCGCACACATTTCCTGGAAGATACTTCATGTAATATTCTTTGCCAGTTTTCCAATCCTGCATCAGAGTCTGAGACGCAAGAACTATCGCAACACCAACTAAGTGTTCCATCCGCAGTTGGATTAATATAATCAGCAGCATTATTTGTCATTTTGTAAATACGGTCCAAGTCGTGGGCCCTAGATTCCTCATGAATCGGTTCAACATATCGTTCACCCTGTGAAGGGTCCAATGGTGCGATGACCCTGATATCATTTCCTTCGAATATCATTTTCATGGTCTTTAAATCAATAATGGCATAGTTCGTCATTGCCCAATCGATACCCAGCAGTGCTGGATAAGGATGGCTGTCATCCACGATTTCAATTACTTCAAAATCGGCATACCTGCACACTCCATCAATGTCAACAATTGTGTTTGGTAGTCTCCCCAAGGGTATAACTATCCCTTGGTTAGCCATTCCTAACTGTAGAGGTGACCACTGTAACTTTGGTTTGCTCATCTGATGTCATGTCTGCTTGGTCAAGACATTTACTTCGGATCCAAGATCAAGAATGATCTCATCCATCTCGTAGTCTCCAATCTACACAGTAAGTCTCATTTCCCTTCCTGTTCTTTTTAGACTCCTAATATTATGGAATGCACCATGGGAAGCTCCTTTCTTGTTGTTTGGCTCATACTACCTTAGTAGCTTTTCAAATTCTATGAAAGCATCTGCACTCTTTAATAACTTCATACAGCTCCGTAGGAACTGTGCAACAGAAGTACCTGCATCTGCCTCAGTGCTCAGCTGATCATATGCCATTGGCATATCTTCTATGCGCAGTGTTTCACTGCGTAATGGGATTCTTGTGAATTCGGGCGCTGATTCTCTAAGAATATCCCGCGATTCTATAAATGCTCCCTTATTTTTCTGTAAATCCAGACTGGGTGTTTTTCCAGGGACTTTTCTAATCCATACTGGCTCACCTGGATTTTGTCTAGGATCACGCACTCCAGAAGTCGAAGCTTCTGTGCCTCCATCTATTCCTGTATCAGCGCCACTGTGCGTCACCACATTGACACTTGGGTCTGCATTTCTTCTCTCTGCTGTGATCAACTAAATGTTAGGATTCGGTGGTTCTGTCCTTCTTCGTTTCTGCATTTCTACCTCTAGCATAGGACAGTATTCAATAACATGCTAAAATGATTTACAATAATTGCACATAGTACATGGGTTCATACAATCTCTAGATACGTGACTGGGCTATCCACAGTTATAACAGATTACCTGGCCGCAGCCTCTTCCCTGTGTCGGGCCTCTTCCTCTCCCGCAGTATCCACCACCACAGCCTCGATATCCTCCCTGATCATAGAGGGCATTTTCTTGTTTCAGCTGATTTTCCTCTTGGACATGGTACATTCCAGCACCTTGCATCATTTCCATATCTCGCTTCCTTTCATTCATGAGCTCGTATGCCCGACAGTTGGATTTGTCATGTACAACTGATTTACAGAAATTACAGTACAAGCTCTTAGGTGTCTTCACGTATTTCTGGATGAGATAACAGTCTTCGGGTCTGTGTCCTCTGCTTCTGCAGATTTCACACCATGGTGCCTGATTATGATTCATATTGATTGGGTTTGGTGCATCGCTATCAAGATAATCTTGAAATAGAGGGAAATATTCTCTGGTGTTTCCCTCGCCTTTACATCTTGTGCACCAAACCTCGCGCCTGTGTTCATATCTTTGCTCCTTTCCATTTTTCATACCTTTCAATTCTAAAATCAAGGTCATCAACTGGTTCTGGATCTGAGACATCCCAGAACTAGTCTCACCAATTGGCGAAGCCTCTAGCTTAATTGCGATCTCTAAGGCCTCTGCCTGCAATGCAACCTTCTGCTGCATCAATGGCTGTCTGATATGGGGAAGCAGCGCAGCAATGAGCCATTCCTTATGCTATTATGGAGCTATCTCACAGCTCACTTGATCCAACAGTGTCTTGAATTTTTGGTCAAATTCCCAAACCGTTTCAGTAGGCTTTTGCTTGATTTCCTTTAATTCTGTTATGCACTGTGACTCTCATTTTGGCTTTTTAAACTCTGCGGTGAGCACAACCTTAATTTCTGTTAGGGTTCTCGGCTGTGCCTGAGAGTACTTCATAAACCAATGCAAGGCTCGGTCTCGAAAAGTGGTGATGAGTTGCGCTCTCTTCACAGCATCATCTTGGATCTACTTGACACTCTATACAGCTTCACATAGAAACCAATGTTGATTGGGGTCTTCTAGACCCTTTCCTTTGAATATTGGCAGTTTTATATCATTATCTGTCATTGTCCTTCCTGACTGTGCACCACTCTGAGTAGTGCTGACTATCTGTGCGAAGAAAATAAAGGGAATATTCGGACTAGTGGTATTCTGTGGGATAGTGTGAGATTGGCTATTTTGAGTTGGAATAGTGTGAGTCGGACTGGCCTGAGTATCTACTCCTGTGGTGTGTGCAGTGTCAATGTTCTGTGGGGTGGGCTGCGCTATGCTCGCAGCAGGTGGGTTCTGATCTAGGGGTGGTGTGGTTTCTGCAACCGACGGATTCTGAGGTGTAGTAGGGTGGATAGTGGCTGGCAATGGGGTGGTCTGATTGTTAAGATCACATGGGAGTTCGATCTCTACGCAGGGTCTAGGTCCTCCGGGATTCTTTTCTTTTTTAAACTTATATCTCTTTCCACTTCTCAGATTATGTGTCTCTTCGTTAGAATCACTTAAAATGTTATTGACCATGGTAGATTCAAAACTATTGCTGCATCCTTAAAACTCCTTTTTCAGCGAAAAGCATTTTAATATATAAACTAAGATTACTCAGGTACTTACCTATGAATCCTTCGAAAAAATATGCTTCAGCTTGACTGTAGGACTTCAGCATGTCTACAGCAAATTCTGTTACAAATCCTTCAAGTATGTTATCAACCCAGAAGTCGACTGCTCGCGACAGTGGGTTTCCTATTGCTTTGAGTTGTGCTGTGAGCTCTGGATTCCACTCTATGGGTACTCCCCCTTGAAAACAGGTTTTCTTCTCTGCAAGATGCGAGATCCACGCGTGTAACTCATTTTCGAACGAAGCCTAGAATATCTCGTGAATGTCTCTCCACAAGTATCTATTCAACCACTCTACGTCGGATTAGCGCGGGTGTCTGTTTTCTTTCTTTGCAAAATCTTTCACGGTCTTGTCACACCAATCCCAGATCTCTTTCTTTTCTGGATGCCAATTGTCTGAGCCTTTTGGAAACTGATACTTGTCGTCGTTCATAACTTCCTCAACTCAGCATGGATTCTTAGCGCGGCAATGAAACCATTTGTTGGCTGTCAATAACTGATCTAGAGTTTTTCCAATATAGACCTAGGTTCTTTGCGGTTTTAGATTTAACCAATAAAACTGCTTTTCACTAGCCTTTTCGGCAATGACCTGTGCGCAGGTTGAGGTCTCAACCGAGGCGAAGCTATGGGGGTGCTGCAGAATCAAGTTTCTACAATGAGGTGATGAGTTGACAGGACAAACCCACTATGCAACACGCTATGGACTTGTGCTGTAAATGAGGGCCGCGCAACGACTGTCCTCGTCGCGGGTTGGTACTTCTTTGACTGGCTAGATGCGCACCCAGCATAGCCATAGGTTGTGCGAGTCGACCTTACTCGTTCGATGGAGTAGTGCAACAGACTTATGCAACCCCACTTCGATGTCAACTGCGTTAAGGGTTTACTTGGTACTTAGTTCTTTTATTCCGACCAAGGATTATTTAACCTTATGCTTGGTGTACTCAACAAGCTATCAGTCCTGCGCCCTCCCAGTATTACACATTAACATAGTTACATAACCATTCATTACTTGCATATATGTCTAGCCATGACTGATACATTCACCTACTTAGAATAGCTCACATTCATCAATCATCCATTCGAGAAACACTTAACATATTATCCCCGTTCTCTTCCTACGACGAATACATATAAAAGCATTAACCAACCTACAGATAATTGAGAGTTCAAACATACATAGTAAGCAAACAGATAGAACAAAGCATCAACATATAGACAATCTCACTGCACAAGATTTAACATGGTTCACCCCCCGGATGGAGGCTACGTCCATAAGAACGGTTGTTAATATTGATCTTTTGGGAAGGGTACAACCGTTCTTGGTCTGTGCACTCAGCTGCAGACACTCTTCTCTCTTAGATAGGTCTCTGCACACACAACCACAGAGCCTTTACAATGGTTTTCGCTCAAAAGTCTACAATATTTCAAAATGAAGAGTAACCCTTCCCTATACAAAAAGTCCTTACTTATAGATCATGCCCGTAGGTCATGTCTTTACAATTCGTAGGCAAAACCCTTAGGTTTCCAAAACATGGCATGGCTAACTGCCAGCCTGACTGTCGTTGTCGATAGCTTACTCCGCCTGCTACCGGCCATCCTGCAGGGCCACTTATGGTTTGCACGCTCCTTTGTCAGCCGCAGTCCTCAAAACAGTTACAACTGCATCGTGGCTTGTCTCTTTCTGCCTCTTCCGCCTGCCTGTCTATTTCAACGTAGTGGCCTAGCTTCTCAACTACTTTCCGCCACTATTCCAAACAGGTTGCTTTCTCCTTCCTTCGTCTGACTCTTTACCAAAACTAGGCCACTTCCTCACCCGACCTTTTCTTCTATCTTCTTACCAAAATTTGCTGTTGCGCGGGTCCTGCGCGTTAGCATAGATGCACTACCGAATATGTCCAACAAGTTGCGCTCTCCCCATTGCTGTGCTTTTCCATTGCGCAGCTCAAAAATCATGTTTCAACAAAATTAGTACCCACTTGGGCCACGCCCAACACGGGTTCTTAATGTGAATGATACTATTTCTATCATTCACAATTATTTAATCTTCTATTTTATGAAATGTATAAAATTGTCGATTAATCTTCGGCTTCTTCGTGTTGATGCTACTGTGCGCATTTTCTCATAACTCTTTATATGGATTTGGTCCTTAGATGTTATTTATAGCTTAAAGCCTCTTGGCTCAAGTTCTATAGATAATGTTCACTACTTGTAAATACTTATAGTTTTGATATGTGGATTATTCACGGTTAAATACCCTTTTCTCTGCACATATGGTTTAAAAATTATTAGCTCTGAGTATTAAAAATATTTGTACTGGCCACATCGGCATGTTTATTGTATTTTGATTATAATTAAAAACCTCCTTGCTCTATAATCCTTCTTTTTTTTTAAGAATCCTCTCGGCTTTCTCATTAACTATATGATATGCATGAAAGATAATTATATTTATGTATATCTTATACCATACTCTATATCTCTATTTTGTATAAATACAGTATCCTATCATTTATATATAAATTAGTTTATAAAGAGTAAACTATAAACTACTCGATGCATATATATAAATTTCTAATTTTGCTTACCCAACATATCACCATTCAAAAACAAGACTTGATAAAGAAAATATTAAGATATATAATAAACACTAACAAGAATAATTAAACTTTCTTAATTCATAATAAGAATATATAGAATGGAACCTAAATATCAAACTGATGGAAATCAAATCTGGAGGTCGTTGTTCCTCCCAACCAGATTCCAGAACAAGCAATTTACTTGCTCTAAAACCCCCGATCATGTTTGTTGAACCATAAGGACGAAGACTTGTCAAAATTCCATCTCTTGAATCAGATAGTTCTCTTTCCCCTCCATCACCAACATCTTTCTCATTCGATGGGTTCAATATTTATATCATTTACCTAGGACTTGGTCATTTATGAGCCACTTGCTCCATCAATACTCCATCTTGAGTTTCGACCTGATTTTTAGGGAGGATTCCTCCTACATGAGTCTAGTCTTTATTAACTATCCTTTCCACTTGGGATCTTTACTCGACACTTTTCATTCCTCCTTATGGGTCAACAAACACTCTTTTAACAGCTACCTCCAGCTTGATTTTCTCAGTTATAAATGTTTATTAATTTAAAATTATTTTACATATTATTTTGAACTAACTTTGTCAAAACATAAATAATAAAATAATAACATAAATTTTTTAAAATAATTATTCAGGTTCTTTGGTATATTACATACACCTCCCCTTAAGATTAACACCATCCTCGGTCTTACTTAATCTTCTTCCAATCTATTCTGAAACAAAATTGAATATGTTTCTCACATATTGCTTTCCAATTCCCAAGTAGCCTCTTCTGGACTCGGGTGTTTCCATTGCACCATTACCTATCCGATGGTATGGTTCCAGAGTAAAACTTCTCTCCTATCAAGAACACATTCTGGTTCCACTTGAAATTATCCTTCGGGTTCCACTTGAATAACATTCCAATCAACCACATGAGTAGCATCATGAACGTATCTTTTAATAATGAAACATAAAAAACATTATGTACTTTTACTGTAGCTGGTAATTCCAACTGATAGGATATTGGTCCAACTTTTTCTAGTATTTCAAAAGGTCCACAATGACTGGGTGCTAATTTTGCACATTTTCCCAATCTTGGGGAAATTTTTCTGTGTTTCACTATCACATATACATGATCTCCTACCTGGAACTCTCTTGGAGTCCTTTTTAAATATACATAATTTTTTGGTCTATCTTGAGCTATCTTCAAGTTATGATGTACCTGTTTCACTGTTAGTTCCATATCTTTCAATACTTCAGGACCTAAAATTAATCTATCAACTCGACTACTCCAAGAAATTGGAGTGTTACATTTTCGTCCATAAATTATTTCAAATGGACTCAATTTAACCGAAGCTTGAAAATGATTATTATATGCAAACTCTACAAGATGTAAATGCTCTTCCCAATTACCCGGTTTATCCATTATGTACATTCTAAGCATATCTTCTAAAATATGATTGACCCTTTCAGTTTCCCGTAAAATTTGCATCCCTATCAGAAATCAGTACCTTTGGTATACCATATAATCTAAAAATATCTTTCATAAAAACATCGGCAATATTAATAGATTTATAAGTAGACTTAACTAGAATAAAATGTGTTGCTTTACTAAGCTTATTCACCACAACCATAATTGAATAATTTTTTTTAGCATTTTAGGTATACTTGTTATAAAATCCATACTGATAATCTCCCATTTTTCATTCTGGAATGGGTAAAGGTTGTAGCAATCCAGCTGGATGTTGATGTTCAACTTTTACTTGCTGACATTCAATACATCTAGCTAAGTATTTTGCAACTTCATTTTTCATATTGGGCCAAAAGAAATATTTTCTTATCATGGTAATCATTTTATGATATCCAGGAAGTCCTGAATATGGTATTTTATGTAATTCATTCATAATGATTAGTTTATTTTCTTCTGAATTAGGTATATATAATCTTCTTTTATGTAACAAAAATCCTTTTATGTTCAAACTGAGTTCTATCTTTACATAATTAGTTTCATTTTTTGTTGTCTTTTCTTTTAATTTTTGATAATATTTATCAAACTTTACTGATGTTTCAATTTTGTCCTCTAAATCTATTTCGTAATTGCTACTTGCAGTTACATATAGCATATTTGCCTGACAACTTAAAGTGTCTGCCACTTTATTTTCTTTTCCTTTAATATGTTTAATTTCAAAATCGTATTCACTTAAAAAGGATAACCACCTAGCCTATCTGGTGTTAAGGTTTTGTTGGTCGAATAAAATATTTTAAACTAATATTATCACACATTAGCAAAAATATTCTCCCCATAAGATAATGTCTCCACATCTTAAAGGCATGAATGATAGCAGTTAACTCTAGGTCATGAGTAGCATAATTCCTTTCATGTTTTTTAAGTTTTCTAGATTCATAAGCTATGACATAATTTTCTTGTATTAATACTCCTCCTAAACCTTCTTTGCATGCATCTATACATATGATAAATTCTTTATGTGGATCATCAATTTTTAGGATAGGATCTATCGTTAATAAATATTTTAATTTTTTAAAGCTTTCTTCACATTTTTCATTCCAACCAAATTTCTTACCCTTCTTTTGTAATGAGGTTATAGGATATGCAATCCTAGAAAATCCTTCAATAAATTTATGGTAATAGCTAGTAATCCGCATAAAAGGTCTTATATTAGTTCCGTCTTTAGGAACCGACCATTCCATTATAGCTTTAATTTTATCAAGATCCATTGATATACCTTCCTTAGAAACCACATATCCTAAATATTGAATTTTATCCTTAAATAAGTCACATTTTCTAAACTTAGCAAATAATTCTTGTTCTCTTAATACTTGTAAAATTATTTTTAAGTGTTCTTCATGCTCTTGTTTATTCTTAGAATAGATTATATGTCATAGATAAATACGACTACAAATTTATCTAGATACTTACTTAATATACTATTCATTAAACACATAAAGGTTGTTGGAGCATTTCTTAACCCGAAGGGAATTACGCCAAATTCATAATGACCATATCTAGTTCTAAAAGTTGTTTTAAAGATATGTTCATCTTTAATCTGCACTTGATGATATCCAGATCTCAAGTCTATTTTAGAAAATATTGTTTCTCCTCAAAATTGATCAAACATGCCATCAATACGAGGTAGAGGATATATGTTTTTAATAGTCATTTTATTTAGTTGTCTATAATCTATACATAGTTGTAAAGTACCATATTTTTTCTTTACGAACAATACCAGTGCTCCCCATGGGGAAACACTTGGCCGGATTTACTTTTTATCTATTAATTCTTGTATTTGTGACTTTAATTCATTGAGTTCCAAGATATTTATACAATATGGAGCTTTTGAGGCTGGTACCCGCTCCCGATACCAAGTCAATAGTAAAATCTATTTCTCGATTTGGAGGTAATCTGGGAACTTCTTCCAGAAATACATCCTTGAAATATTTTAAAACTGGTATGTCTTCTACTTTAATTTGATTATTTTTCTCGCTATCGTCCATTATATGAACCACAAATACCTTACAACCTTTACGAATAGATATTTTCATTTGTAAGGTTGATATTTCTCTAATAGTGATTTTCCTTGGAATTCCTTTTACTACAATAGTATTACTTTCTTCATCTATGCATGAGAAGGTTTTATCATAACAGTTTAAAATTACTTTGTGATTCTATAACTAGTCCATTCCTATCAACATATCATAATATCCTAAAGGAAGAATATTTAAATTATCTTGCGTCTTAAAACCATTCATATTATATTCACAATCTTTCACAAAACTAGTTACTTTTCGCTTCATTCATGTAGCAAGTTGAACTAACCAAGACTTTTCAAATTTTGTTTGCTGTAATTTACGCAACTCTACAATTGTTGGTGAAACATAAATTAAACTTGCACCAGGATCAATTAGTATACATATCAATTTATCTTTTAACATACCTTCTATTTCCACCATAGATGTTTGATGATCTGCTTTCCTTTTTTACAATGTTGCGCTAATTCTGGGCATGATCCTTGCTATATCTCCCACAGTAGTATATTATTGAATAGTGTGTACATTGCTGAAATTATTTTTTCTAACTAGACAATATTTAAAATAATGTGGTTCGCCACATTCCCAACATTTTAGAGGTTCCCTTTGAGTAGTATTTTTATTATAAAAAGCAGGCATTTATTTTCCTTTGTTTGTTATTGGATTCAGTGGCTTATTACCGTTGTAATTATTTCCTTGGTACACCTATAATTAGTTCCAGGATTCTTAAAGAATTTTGTTTCTCTCTTCCTTTGTTCAAAATTTTCACATCTTTTTCCTTTCCGGGTTATTACATTGTCTTTTCTGTTCTTATTTTGGTCATAACAGAAGTATGCTTTTCTCATAGTTTCATCTAATTTTTTGGGATTATCATTTTCAATTCTTTCTTTATAAATTGTAGGTAAATGACTCAAAAAGCATTTTATTTTAGGTTTTTCATCAATAATATAGGGTACACAACGTAATAAGCTCAGGAACTTACTGCACAACTCTTTCATTGTCATGGTTCCTAATTTTAAGTCATAAAACTGCTTAGCCTTTTCTTCATAGTACTGCTCTGATAAGTATTTCCTCTTAAAGTATTTTTTTAAAATATTCCATGTTAAGTAACATTCCTTAATGTATTTTACCTTTTTAATATCTTTCCACCAGATATCAGCCTATCCAGTTAAATTATAAATTGCCATTTTCACTTTCAATTCATTAGAGTATTATAGATCTAAAAATACTTTTTCATTCCTGAAAGCCAGGCCTCTGTCTCTTCTCTTATTTCAATCTCACCATTGACTATAGGAGTTTTGATTTTCTTAAACTCACCAGAAATTTCTTCATAAGTTTTACATTTTCTTCTTCATTGGTTACTATCACTGCTTTCACTAGACTCTTTAACATTATGTTTACTACATTTAATTGATTTTCCACTTGAAGAATCAGTGTCATTATCTGAAAATTCTAATTTTCTTTCCTTGCGCTTTTAAGATGTCGTTCTTACTATTTCTAAATATGGTATTTTATTTTTCTCAACTTCGTGAGTATGAATTTTAGTCAACATGACATTATTTAGTTGTTCTTGTGCTCTTAAAATGCCCTCATTATCTTCTTTAACACTTTGCAATTCTTCTTTCAAATCCTTTACTGTTTATAGAAGTCCAGATTGATTATCGTTTCTACTTTCATTCAGATTCACCCATAAATTACTGTCATTAATATTTTTTTGTTCAATGTTTTCTTGTTCCTTAGGGTGGGACTCTTCTTCAACGGACATTTCAACTTCTACCATTTTTACTGCAAAACTCAATATTATTTTTCTCTTCCTAAAAACAAAGAGAATCAAATTGTAACATAGGTTAGTTGTATGTTTATATTTACTTAGGTGTTGGGCCTTCTTTTAGGCCGAGTGTTGTAACCGTGCTCTGATACCAATTTGTCACAACCCCAATTTACCTATATAAAAAAAATTTGATTCCTTTTTCTCAAAAGCATAAAATCATTTCCTAGGAAATATTCTTAATGTATTTAGGATTCAAAACACTATTTTCTCAAACTACTTACTCAAAGATTATATCTTATATGGATAGGAAGTAATGAGGATCTGGTAATATGAATCTCTGCGTTTATGTACATCGTTTTGTGACTATATTTTTAAATTCGACATGAAAGTGTTTGGTAGCAGTTAAACTTCCTACTGTGTACTAACTCTAAGGATTTTTGGTTTGAATTCCTAGAGGAGCATGGATTTATTTTTTGGATCCTATTCTTTGGATCTTAGATCAACCAAGGTATGTATATGTGATCAATCCATTTTCTATTTTAAAATCCTAGCATAACTATGTGTCAAGGTTTAAGTTCTACGGTGTGCTTATGGCCTAAGTCGAAACCTAAGGTTTTGACCTTGGTCTTCTTTGATAACTGAGGTATAAAATGATTTTTACCCTATATATATTATCTAGTGTAACTTTATGGAAATGCAAATTTATTAAGCTATGGTTTGTGATCTATATCGAAATCTAAGGTTTCAATCCCGGTTTAAATTGGATAATCGAGACATATGAGGAATTTATAGCATGGATAAGGTTTAAACGTTTAAGCCATGTGATATCATTTAATTTTTTATTTAGTTTTTATAACCGAGGAATATGATCTTGACATCGCGACTAGGGTTTTAATATGGTCATGTGATGTATTAAACTCTTACCAGACCTCGATTCTAATGATGGCGTGTCAACCTTCCATCTAGACACCGGGCTTGATCATAACCATTGGATCAGTTTCTCCTCGGGGTTGGTTCGATTTGGAAAGTGTGATAATTTAATTCTCTGCCTCTTCGGACCATGCTTTGATACTATCGGCTCTTGGATAACTGTTTGGTTCATTCCTTGGTTACACAGACAACCCTAGCGAGGGTTTCTCGTCGTGTTAAATGGAGAAACTCAGTCGAGCTCTCCTACATTTTGTTTTTACAGTGAAAGAAAATATAAACATAGAAGTGAGGGAGGGATGAAGGATACAGAGTCAAGCTCCGTATTTTGTTTTCTAGAGGTCATAAATAGCTGTACGATTGTATAATAATTTTTTGCTCGAATTTGTGGAAGTTTTGGAAGCTATGATTTTGGAGGTTCTGCTCTAGTCATGTTGGAGGTTGCGAGGAGGAGACATAAACTACAGTAAGTTATCCTCACTTAAACGTTGAATTTGTATAAATAATTAATCATTATAAGAGAATAATGATGTGCATAACTTGTTTGCAGAGGTTTTAGGATGATGGAGGTAACCATCCCACCCGTGTTTATTATGAAAAGTGATGGTAGATAAATATTTTTGGTATAAGTTTACCCATTTAGGATCTTATTGGTGATTCGGTGTTTGATTTCTTTTGAGATAGCGGGAAGCTAGATTCTTGAACCGGTTGTATCCAAGGTTTCTCAAGACCTTTAGTTAACAAATGACTTGTAAGTTTTAACCTTACAAGTGGTTTAAGTTCTAAATACTCTTTGGGGTTTTCATAAATGCATATTTCTAATTTGGTTTTTATTGTGTTTTGGGTATCCATTCAATTGCGTGGACCTTACTGTGACTTGCATGTGATAGAACCTGCACTCTACCAAACCAGATATGGATAAACCTTCTCTCAGTTGACCAGTTATAATGTATTTAAACTCCTATGTTAATGGGGTTTGGAAACCAGTGAAGATGGATTGTCAGCTTCATGTGACCCATTGATAGATTTTAAGTTTGGTTCTTGCAAAACACCCAAGGTGTCGGTCTATGCATTGTTATGGAAAGATATAGTTTATAAGGTTTCTTGGTAAATGCTTTACAATGGAAGATATAGTTTATAAGGTTTAACCCTTATGCTTCTACTGTCTCCCTTAGAGATTCAGTCTAGTTTTTAGATCATCGAGAGATTCAGGTTCTCAATGTGAATGATACTATTTCTATCATGGAAAATTATTTGATCTTCTAGTTTATGAAATGTATAAACTTTCTGGTTAATCTTCGTCTTCTTCGTGTTGATGCTACTGTGTGCATTTTACCATAACTGTTTATATGGATTTGGTCCTTCGATGTTATTTATAGCTTAAAGCCTCTTGGCTCAATTTCTATAGATAATGTTCACTTCTTGTAAATACTTACAGTTTTGATATGTGGATTATTCAAGGTTAAATCCCCTTTTCTCTTCACATATGGCTTAAAATTTCTTAGCTCTGAGTATTAAAAATATTTGTACTGGCCCTATCAGCATGTTTATTGTATTTCGATTATATTTAAAAATATATTTACTCTAGAATGCTTCTTTTGTTTTAAGAAGCCTCTCAGATTTCTCATTAACTCTATGTATTTTTGTTTTCATTCAAATATGTTCAGAATGATCATTTTGAATTTGAAAAAGTCTCTCGGATCTGTTATTAAATCTAGATATATTTGGTATTTATTGGTTCCTTTTATTTTATTTTTCAGTTTTGTACTAGTAAATACTTATTGGCTCAGATAGTAGAAGGTTACAAGCATTCTCGTAACGGCCATATAAATTCTATCTATATTGGTATTTTCATGCATATAATTAATTATATATATATATTTATACATGAAATATAATTATATTTATGTATATCTTATACCCTACTCTATAGCTCTTTTTGGTAAAAATATAGTATCCTAACATTTATATATAAATTAGTTTATAAAAAATAAATTATAAACTACTCGATGCATATATATAAATTTCTAATTTTTCTTACCCAACATATCAACATTCGAAAACAAGACTTGATAAAGAAAATATTAAGATATATAAGAAACGCTAACAAGAATAATTAAACTTTATTAATTCATAATAAGAATATATAGAATGGAACCTGAATACCAAACTAATGGAAATCAAATATGGAGGTCGTTTTTCCTCCCAAGCAACTTCCAGAAAAACCAAGTTACTTGCTCTGAAGCCCCCGAGCCTGTTTGTTGAACCACAAGGACAAAGACTTGTCAAAATTCCATCTCTTGAATCAGATAGTTCTCTTTCCCTTCCATCACCAGCCTCCTGCTCATTCGATGGGTTCAATATTTATATCATTTTCCTAGGACTTTGTCATTTATGAGTCACCAGGTCCATCGGTACTCCATCTTGAGTTTCGATCTGATTTTTAGGGAGGATTCCTCTTGCATCAGTCTAGTATTTATTAACTAGCCTTTCCACTTGGGCTCCTTACTCGACACTTGTCATTCCTCCTTGTGGGCCAACAAACACTTGTTTAACATCTACCTCCAGCTTGATTCTCTCAGTTATACATGTTTATTAATTTAAAATTATTTTACATATTATTTTGACCTCACTTGGTCAAAACATCAATAATAAAATAATAACATAAAGTTTTTAAAATAATTATTCAGGTTTTTTGGTATATTACAAAACAGGATGGGAATTGACTTGTTGGTTCTACCAACACATGCCACTCATAGGTTGCAGCCACTTTACATGAATGTGTTTGGTCCATTTAAGTGTTACTTCAAGTTTGAGAGAGCTTCATGGATGGACAAGAACCCCATGATAGAGGTAAACAAGGATGAATTGGTAGAACTTGCAAGTAATGATTTTAAAAGAGCACTAACAACCTCAAATATCAAGGTTTTATTTAAGTGAACTAGAATATGGCCACTAGATTATGATGCTCTCATCAATGACATGGCTTGTATCCAGGAATTCAAAGGTGTAGGTGTTGTAGAAGATGCAACTATTGTGGAAACATCTTATCCCTCTCGCAAGGGAAGGGATATCCATTGGGTGATGACGATGAATAGGTAAATGAAACTCAATACGATGGTCACATAAATGCTATTGATGTTGTTGATGAAGCAGTTGAATCAAGATTGGGAGTTGGAACACACCAAACATAAACAGAATATGCATAGGAGCTTCAAATAGACTATGTCGAACCGATAATGGTCTAAGGTTTTCAAGAACAACAAATATACAACGAAGAGCTATTGAAATTTCCAATCCAATTACCACATCCCAAGTGGTTAGCAAAAGCAATGATGAATACGAACATACACATTGTTACTAGCACTAATGAATAAATCCTTGACATGCCTTCACTTCCATCATACGTGAACAATGAAGTTGCCCACTATTATGTGGATGTAGATGGTGTAGAAGGAGATACAATAGGGGATGAAGAACTAGGTGAATACATTGCAGATGAATCACAACTACTAGCTGATCCTAAAAACCATCCAGGTAGCACAACACTTCTTAGACAATTCCTAAGGGTACCAGTGGAGAGAGTGAGCAGAAAGGCAAGGGAAGAATCAACAAATTTTCTTTGATTAAGTAGAAGTTCATAGATACATACCTCAAATGATTACATCACATTGTTGGTAGAGTCTGAATAGAATAAAAAGGAGTTGCATGAAATGAGACAAAAGGAGAAGGAAATTCTGAAGGATAGGAGGGCGGCAAGGATTCTTCAAGCAAAAAAAGGAAAGAAATAAAAAATGAAAACATATAAGCATAAGAAGGACAAGGAATACTAACATAAGAAACTAAACAAGAATGAAATAGAACAAAGAAAGTTCAAGTGAAGACAACAAAAGGAGAATGTGAGTAGGGAGGAGGTGGACATAATTATGGACAAGATTGAGCTTGTTAATATTTAATATGCTAATACATAAAATAGTAGTATTACATTCCATTTCACAACAATAGCATATATAGGATCACTGAAAGAACAACAAGCACAACATAAACACAAGAGACACAGATTTATCCTGGGAAACCCTCATGGGATAGAAAACCCAGCAAAGCTTCCTCAATATAGATGACCAGCAAATACAAAGATATAATCCCCAAACATGAGCTCCTTCTCCTCCATAGAAGATATCTCTCTCACCTATGCGCTAATTACAAGTGAGTGAATGTGTTTTAAATGAGGAACACACCTCCTCTATTTATACACAACTCCGACTTGACTTTTACACTAACTAGGTCGGCCCCGACTTAACCACTTAACATAATGTTGACTGGGCCGACCCCACTAGGGTGGTCTAATAACCCTTTAACCCACATGACTCATACAGGGCCGACCTCACTAGGGAAATCTAATAACCCAAGTTACCACATTCTCCATGGAGGAATAAAACATATCCGGATATGCAATAGGGTCTCCACGGAGGAATGAAACATCTCCGAAATAATAAAGTACAAATATAATATTCTTAGAAGCTACAATATCTCAACACTCCCCCTTAACAAGAAGGATATTATAATAACATCTGCAGGAGCAAGGAGTCATCAACTACATGGTACATGATACATCTATAAATCATTGGAAGCTTTCTTCATACATCATCAGTAACTCAACCAGTTACGAGAACATCTTCAAGATCTTCAATACTGGATCTTCATCTTTTGCAGCACTCAAACAACTACAGTAACATCATCATCTAGATCAACAGTATCGTCATCCGGATCCTCTCGATCAACAACATCGTCATCTGGATCCTCTCGATCAACAACATCATCATCTGGATCTCTCTATCAACATCTGGATCCTCTTGATCAACATATGGATCCTCTCAATTAGTAGCATCGTCATCTGGATCTCTCGATCAACATCTGGATCCTCTCAATCAACATCTGGATCCTCTCGATCAATAGCATCAACATCTGGATCCTCTCAATCAGCAACATCGTCATTGTAACAAACCCATAATTTAGAGTTAGTAAATTAGTGAATTTTCAAAACTTTTATTGATAATTATACTCCAAATCCACAATGTACAAAATTTCCTAACATTATAAAAATGTCTAAAATACTTCTTTACCTTACTTGGGATAGTTTTGGGTAAGAGAAATTAGAACAATTGTATATCATGATAAGTTACTTCAACACACTTAAAATAAAAAGCCCCCACAACTGAACTAAAAACTTTTTATGACAAGTACCAAAGTCTTGCATCAATTAAGTGTTGATTATCCATAAAAGGTTTAGTTAAGCATACCTAGATTTTTACTTAAATCAAATGAGATGAAATGACTTATACATGTTTAAAAAGGGACTAAAGATAAATGCATCTAGTTTGAAACCAACATCTAACCAATATCATGTATGCGAAAGAGACTAGTTTGAAACCAACATCTAACCAAGATCATGTTTGCGAAAGAGACCATGTATAGACTATCATTCTTACATCTTTGAATATCTTCATCGATGTATACATTTGCAAAATGATAAATACCCTAGAAAACCATCATGGTTAATATTAACTAATGCATTTAGATACACATAAGGAACAATGCATTAAATATACATAAGGAACACATTAACTAAACGCATTAAAATACACATAAGGAATACATACCATGGACACCGTTTTATCGTGGTTCACCTGCAACTTGGGCTACGTCCACAATTCATTGTTTGTATTATTTATTCAAAAGAAAGATACATTTCCACAACACTAGTGTTGCAAGCTTCACATTCCACTTTGTCGAGGAAACTCTCATAGAGAGCTCTTCGTCATACTAACTTATACAACCTTATTACAAGGCCTTTCTTTTGAGATGAAATAATTAAATTAATTTTCTTTCACCTAAATAAAGTGATGGATAAGACGTCATAAAGAACAAAAGGCTATGTATTAATATACTTGCTCTATAATGCTTCCTCTCAATCAATATATATTGTTATTCTCTTATTTAATAATTTACCCAACAGTAATCTCACTTTTCTTTAATGCTTCCTCTCAATGAATATATATTGTTATTCTCTCATTTAATAATTTACCCAAGAGTAATCTCACTTTTCTTTATGCTAAGATGTCTCCTCTCCACATAGTGCTTGACTATATTTTATATCTACTACACTTTTATATGCCATACTATATAAAAGCTTTATGATAAAGTGACCTCACTATATAAAGGTTTTTCTACTTCAAAGCCATAAAAACTATGATGGAACAAAACTTGGAGTACATATACGTGTACTAAAAAGTGAAACTATAGTGCCCTAAATTTAATAAAGAAACATCACCTAGTTGGCAGATCTCACCTAGTTTGCAGATCTCACCGCACATTTTAGTATTGTAAATCAATACTAAAGATGTTTGGGTTTAGACAGTGGTAGCAAGGGGCAGATGGCGTGATAGGGTTTGGGTGTTCCACCAAGAGGACAAATGGTGATGGTAAGGGCTTGGTATGCTCTACCGGGCATCCACGTTTCTTCCACGGGACAATCGTCCCTATAAATTCTCAACTACCAACAACTTCCTTTACTATTAATAAATTTTACTTTGTTTAAGCCTTTGAGAAAGAGCTCATGCTAAAACAGGAATTATATATACATTGATGTAAATTTAATAACCCTCGTGCGGCCCGTTGCGGAGTTAACACGCGTAGGTCGTGCTTCAAAATAAGTTTTCACATGGATAACCATTTTTTCGAAAAAGTATGAGCTTATGAATTGTGTATATATGTTGCTAACCAAAAAATGAGTTGTTTTTAATATATATAATAACCATTTTATAATAGTTTTGCTCTTGCCCAAACCTTTAAGATATAAATTATCCTAGGACTCTATTATTTACAATTTATTTAAAAGTCTTATCTTTATGCTAGTGGATAGGTAATCCAAAGAAAATGCTTGGTTGTTTAGCCTCTTGCCTAAGTCTAGGTCAACGTTTAAACTTTTAAGTGAGGAACTACCTTTTCCTCACTATCAAAGATAATGAAAGGCCATGTTGTCACATATAAGGTAAAAGTGGAACAAAACCTTAGGTTCTTTTTCATTTATAAAAATTGTGCTAATTTTTAAACTTGTTCACTTTAAATACTTCGTTTTATACTCATGAATATAATATTCCAATGAGTGTTTTTATATCATACGTAGGCATGTATTAGTTTGTTTGTCCATGCAACTCTTTTATTTACTTTTCATGTACATATATAACCTCTAAATATATATATTTATATATCTAAACCCATCTTTAACAACCATACATACACATGCATGATTTCTAGTGGTGACTCTTTTTGCTTATCTTTCATACATATATATAAGTATATAAGTATATATGTATATATAGATAAAGAGATATTTTCAATATATGTTAAATATTTTATCTTAAAGTGGTGCCCTCTTAATACTAACTATCATAATAGTCTTAATATGCCTATTAGTTTATCACCTACACCTTAGGTTATTTGGTGTTCGTCTTCATTTTACCACTTAAGAGTAAATCACAACAACACTTATTGGTGGGGCCTTGGCCTTGAGCTCCTCCCCAGGGCCATTTACATAAATACATTTATATTTACAAAAATAATAATAGTAATTGGGTGAATTTGGAGGGATGTTACAGTCATTTGGATCTCTCGATCAACATCTAGATCTCTCGATCAACATCTGGATCCTCTCGATCAACAACATCAACATAGAAGCATACTTTGCAGTGTACAAGATCCTATTACGGGATGATCAATCCCTCTCACTTTAGGACATAGGTCCAAGGATGATACAATCCTGATCCACTTACAGGATGATCAATGCCTCTCAATTTAAGACATCTCTCATGTCTATGGACGATGCTATCCAGATCAACTTACAGGATTATCAATCCTTATCACTTTAAGACATCTCACCATGTCTAGGGATGATGCAATCCCAAATCAACTTACAGGATGATTAATCCTTATCACTTTAAGACATCTCACCATGTCTAGGCACGATGCAATCCCAAATCAACTTACATGATAATTAATCCTTATCACTTTAAGACATCTCACCATGTCCAGGGACGATGCAATTCCAAATCAACTTTACGGGATGATTAATCCTTATCACTTTAAGACATCTCACCATGTCTAGGGATGATGCAATCCCAAATCAACTTACAGGATGATTAATCCTTATCACTTTAAGACATCTCACCGTGTCTAGGCACGATGCAATACCAAATCAACTTATAGGATGATTAATCCTTATCACTTTAAGACATCTCACCATGTCTAGGGACGATGCAATCCCAAATCAACTTTACGGGATGATTAATCCTTATCACTTTAAGACATCTCACCATGTCTAGGGACGATGCAATCCCAATAGACTTACAGGATGATTAATCCTTATCACTTTAGGACATGAGTCCAAGGACGATGCAATCTTGATCCACTTATGGGATGATCAATCCCTATCACTTTAGGACATGATTCCAAGGACGATGCAATCCTACTAGTCCTCTTAGACAAAGTCTAAGTATCACTTCATCGACCTCATCATCGGAACAGATAACCTCATCATCGATACAAGTATCCTCATCATCGACACAAGTATCCATATCATCAATACATGTATCCTCATCAGTACATGTATCCTCATCATCGATCTTACCATCGATATAGGCAATATCATCACCGATACAGGTATCCATATCGATACCAGTATCCAAATATCATCATCGACCATATCAGTCCCCTTTTCGAGGAGGGTCCTTCTGAACTACACCAAGCTTGTCTCGAAAATACTCAAACTTTACTTGAGACATAGGTTTCGTCAATATATCTGCAACTTGTTCATCAGTGCTCACATACTCGAGCTTGATAGCTCCTTTCTGCACCATATCTCGTATATACAAATATCGGATCTCTATGTGCTTTGACTTATCATGGAACACTGGATTTTCCGTCATCTTGGTACAACTCTGGTTGTCACACAGGATCACAGTGGGTTCCATCTCTAAGTCAAACAATCCTGATAACAACTTCCGAAGCCATATCGCTTCACAGCTAGCAGATCAAGCAACTATATATTCCACTTCGGTTGTGCTGAGAGCCACACTAGAGTGCTTCTTTCTAAACCACGAGATCATGGCAGATCGCAGACAATAACATCCGCCCGATGTGCTCTTCCTGTCTAATACACTACTTTCCCAAACAACATCTATGTAGCCATATAATCCGAAGTCATGATCTCCAAGATAATATAGACCAAAGTCTATCGTACCCTTCAGGTACCTCATCACATGCTTTGCAGCTATTAAGTGAACATGTCTAGGTTCCACTAGATACTGACTCAAGGTGTTCACAACAAAGCATATATCTGGCCTGGTGTTTGTCAGATACATCAATGACCCAATAATCTATCTATACAGAGTTACATCCACTAACTCTGATGAGTCATCAGCTAACAGCTTCAAGTTGGAGTCCATGAGAGTGGCCATTCCCACATATCAGATCTTTTCAAGATTTCCACAGCATACTTTCCCTGGTTGAGAAAGATTCCTTCTGATCCTTGCCATACTTCCAGACCTAGGAAGTAATGCATCAATCCGAGATCATTCATCTCAAATTTTGTAGCTAGCTTCTTCTTGCTTTCCATGACCTGTTTCTCATTCCCTGTCAGAAAGAGATCATCCACATACAGTAATAGTATGACAGGTTCATCATCCATAAACTTAAGGATCATCTTTACTTATGGTAAATCCCAAGCTTGTCAAGAATCTATCAATTCTCCCTCTGTGACTGAACATCATTCACACTCTGCAGTGAGTGATCTTTTGTATATCTATCTGTGTCATCTCTCGTTAGATGGGTCTACTGATATGAGCCTCAAGATCATTTTAAATCTGTGGTGAGTTCCTTGTTTCATCTATCTAAGAGAATAATGTCAATTGTATATAGACACCATCTTCAACCTTGTAGCAAAGGTTGAAATCCTAATCACCCATGGTGATCATTAAGCTCATCAAATGACTATTGATCCTGGGTATCCGTACAGAGATTTCTTCAATTACACCATTAAGAGAATGGTCTTATATAGCCACTTGGAGCAAACATATCGTTGTGATCCTCTTCCTCTTTCTAAGAGAATCTTCTAGCCACAAGCCTTCATAGTATGTTTTATTTGTAAGTCTTCTTGTTGAGCATCCATCACTTGTTCGGTGTTCATCATTCTTCATGATATTTCCTACAAATCAAAGTTAATTACATGATTAGTAATACTTCATAATCATCAAATCATGTTGTCATTTCAATGATAACCTATTATGATTCACATAGTTATGCAACTATCTTGACCAATATTTTGGCACAACACTTTTCCATATCCTGTATGCATACAGTGGCTATCTAGATGCCTTCCATCTTTACCAACACATACTGTCAAGAGCATGCACAACTCTCAGCATGTCATCAAAGAGGTTTCATTCTAGATAAACAATAATGGAATGATTGTCCAACTTACCCATCATGTGCATATTAGTAGTATACTGTTCAATGCTATATGAATGCTTACACTATGCATGATATACAAATATGCATACAACTATTACAAGCAATATCATTTACTATTTCAAAGATTCAAATAACAACTCAAATACTTATCTTCTATGTTTGTGTGGTTGCCTCTCGCTTGATCTCTATATGTATTTTAACTTCTATTCATTATGTACCACTATGCATGCTTAAGTGTGCACTAGTGTCATCCTCATGATCTCATACATAAACATACATTCATTAGTATAATCTCAATACTATCAAAACATTATGTATGGTCATGATCATTTCATACACAAGTATACTTACATAAGATCCTAACACAAGGTAGGATTCTAACTTGATATAGGAAAACATACCTGGATTATCATGCTTGGTTATGTCTTAACATACCCAAACAATATCTTCTTTGTTCTCTTCAATGATTTAGAGACCTTGTGCTAGAACCTGCATATCTCATAAGTTAAGCATAGTAGAACAAAGTCATACATACCTCGTAAGTAGAGCTTCTATGTGGTCAAATACTATGGATAAGTCTTTGTCTTTATGTCATCATGGTCATATAACTTGATTTGTCTTTCTTGCTGTACCTGTATCTTGTTAGCAGACAACATCATCCTCATACAACACCATAAGTGCATTAGTACAATCATAAGTGTCATAACCCTAATCAATGAATGTCTTCTATCATTCACATGCATTCATTATCAAAAAATCAAAATTGTACTAACCTTAATAACATGAGGACAAACATATTATGAACTTAATCAAGAATCAGATTTTCAAAACATACCTGTATTTCCTCAATTCATACCTGTCAGGATTGCTTGTAGTCTTATTATGTAAGGCCTTAGCCTCATCTCCCTCTGGAACTGGAACTTCTTCACTTATGTAGGTGTCCAATTTATTCTCTTCTAGGATTAGCCCAATCCACTTTGATTTGCTGAAACTGGATCTCGAGCTGGATTAGGGTTTGTCAGAGAAACTCTAAAAAGTTAAAGTTTGAATTTCAAACTTCTGAAATGATGGAAAGATGCACCTTGTTGAGCTAATCAAGCTGGCATACTTCAATTTTGAAATCTCCAAAATTTGACCCCTCAAAATTGCCTTTGAAACTTCTGGATCTTCTTAACAGGATCCTGAAATAGGGTTTGATAAAGCCCAGTCTTCTGCCCAACCAAAAGGTTCGATCTTATGCTCTAAAATTTGATTTTTCTGAGGAGATTCCATCTGTGGTCTTAGATTCCAAAAATTCCAACTTTTGCAGAAACCCTAATTTTCCACCTTTCCGATCAAAATCCTGAACTGGGGTTTGATCAAGCCTGGACTTCTGCCCAACCAAAAAATTTGATCTTGGTCTCTAAATTTCTATTTTGATGAGGAGCATCCAACCGTGGTCTCAGATTCCAAAAATTACAACTTTCTCCAAAACCCTAATTTCCCGCAGCAGTGATAAGCCAAAAATGAGAATGCTCAAAATCCAATTCTATTTCACAGAAATATGTGCCTTAATGTTTCTAGTGTAACTTAGAAATTTTGGATCTGAAGGGTCTGAAACTTCATCCTATGGTATCCTGACCTGTTATATTTCCAACCCCATAGATCTAACCTCAAATGGATTCTCTGAGAGAGAGTTATGCTAAGTGTCACAACGTGACCTGTTTATGGGATGAAACAAGAGAGCGAATTTGTATGGAGTGCCATGTGTCACTATTTGAACTTCAGCCTCTAAAAAGTGAACCTGTGAAACTATAGTCCATTTCCTACCTGTCACATTTTATGAAATTTCATTTGGATCTTCCTAGCTCGAGATATGACCTTTTTTCCTAGGTCACCTGTTTATGACTGAGATTTGGAAGAGGTAGAAACCCTAGCTTGTACTGATCATATCTCACAAAGTACAACGAATCTGAGGCTGTCCTTCGAACACAAGGTACACGAGGATGTTATCTACGACCTGTAGAAGTTTCAAATCCCGAACCTTCTCCAAAATGGATTTATATTGAAAGTTCCACAATGACTTGTGTTTTCTATATAAAACCCTAACTTTCAAATTGTCGCAAGTGAGACAAGTGTCATAAGTGCCATGCATTGCCTTCCTTTAGGCTAGCTCTGATACCATGTTAAGATTTAATATGATAAGACAAAAAATATCAGTATTACATTCCATTTCACAACAATAGCATATACAGGATCATTGAAAGAACAACAAGCACAACATAAACACAAGAGACATAGATTTATCCCAAGAAACCCTCATGGGATAGAAAACCCAACAAAGATTCCTCAATATAGATGACCAACAAATACAAAGATGTAATCCCCAAACATGAGCTCCTTCTCCTCCATAGAATATCTCTCTCTCACCTATGCGCTAATCACAAGTGAGTGAATGTGTGTTAAATGAGGAACACACCTCCTCTATTTATACACAACTCCGACTTGACTTTTACACTAACTAGGTCGGCCCCAACTTAACCACTTAACATAATGTTGACTGGGATGACCCCACTAGGGTGGTATAATAACCCTTTAACCGACATGACTCATACAGGGCCGAACTCACTAGGGAAGTCTAATAACCCACGTTACCACATTTTCCACGGAGGAATAAAACATCTCCGGATATACAATAGGATCTCCACGGAGGAATGAAACATATCTGGAATAATAAAGTACAAATATAATATTCTTAGAAGTTACATTATCTCAACAGAGCCGAGGAGGATGGTCTCATTCACTCAAATTGTAGAGAATAGATGTTTCTTCCAAGACCTTATAAACATCCAGGTCCCCCAATATCATCCAACAAGTCCACCTCCCCACTAGTATCATCCAAGTGGTCCATCACCCCCCTTTCTTACAACCAATGCAAGGGCCATTCCAACACAGAATTTTCCAACACCTCCAAACTCCAGGTGCATTAGGCACAAGTCAGGGCTATGGGTTTTCAATTTTATTCCTTGAATTCAAGCATCAACGTGGCATCAAGCAAATGCAAGGAACTCAACTCAATCTATTCAAGAAAATGTAGGCACCTCAAACAACTGGTTTAGGAAAATGTAGGAGGATCAACAAGCTTGGGTAATAAAGAAAATCATCCTCTTGGAGCATAAGTGAAGAAAGTGTTTATTCCTAACCACATGCATTGTGTGTTTGTTAAAAAGGAATTTTTTGGATGACTATGCATTCAGTTCGATGGTGTATAATAAAATAGTATATGGTTGAAGTTATATATGGAAACATAAGCTAAAAGGTAATGATATGTGCTAGCATGATAAGCTAATTTGAATCCTTTTCTGTTATGAGCCACCTTTCCATATTCATGGAGGAACACATTATTTTTTGAGAATATTGTTAGTGAATTACTACTACTTGAACTGTGGTTCTAGGAGAGCATAAGTGATCTTAGATTCCATACACTAAATTACAAGAAATACTAAAATAAAAAATGATCCAGATGGATATCGGTGGCTACCCACCTATTCCACTGGCTCAAAACAGTTTCTCATTTTGGAAATTTTCTATTAATGTATCTACGGTTTTTCGGGAACTAAAATTTCAGGGTCGTTTTGAGGCCCTAAAAGAAATTTTTAGGAAATTCAAGGGGGAAAATGGTTTCCAATGGCATACATAATTCCCAAGTCTAAAGTTGTAAATCTCAAATAGACATTTCCAATGGGCTATTGAGTGCCCCAAACAGAGATTGTATGCAAACATTATGACCCCGATAAGTTGATTGTTCATCTAACCACCTTGGGGCCACAAAGTTTATGACGGTTCATCTTCTAGGGTTAGTTTTTTTATGTTTGGGATTCTTTCCCTCATGCTTATGATAAATAGGCCCTCTCGGACTCCTTTTGTATTTAGCTTGGCACGAATGAGCATAATGGCCACATCTCTTCTCAGAGATAGCTACCACAATTCTAGTTGTTTTACTTTACAGTCTGTTCTATTTCGCTATTTAATAGAATGTGTGTTTACTGTATCATTGTGTTCTTTTCAATATATATGTGTATATGGTTCTATACCTTCTCTTTCATTTCGTTCCCACATAAATCTATATAAAAAACTAAGTACACAGATACTAAAACTACAAGAAATATTACATTTGTATATTTCCATGTTGTATAAAAGACAAGAGATTAACAAACTAGGATATTCCTAGCTCATAATTGGTTGGTATGCTAACCTACAAACAGTAAGAAGAGACCAACTACTCTACTTGCCTTGCTAAGGTTGACGACCTTAGATTAATAAACATTTTATGAAATATCAGATAATCATAAACTATTTGGATCCATGAGGGCCTTATGCAATTCACTTGACCCATGAGTTATTGAAAAGGAAAATGGATTTCTAGTGCAGAAAATTAAAAAAAAACCTAAGAAATGACAGTGGTCGAGACTTCAAAAATGGGAACAATTATAGAACAATCCAAGAGTTTGTTGTTTTTTTATCCATTATTCCCTTTCACATAAAAAAATGTTTATATGATCCAAGCATATAGCGGATACTAACCCATGAACCATAGCATTTTCTATAAAAATTGTTGAAGCTTAACAAAACCCAACCATGTCTCACAAGTGTAATATATAAGAGAAGATGTTATGTCAGTGAGGGATTCAACCTAGGGGACAATAGGGAAGTACAACATCGATTATTTATAATATTCAAGACAATGATGATCCACTTTTGACTCTTACTTTTATAACATTCCAAATGATCAATGATGAGAATAAATTTCTTGGTGGCATCTTGAGGAGAGTTTGCGGTTGGTAAATTTATGTTGTCTACGTTTTGAGCCATCCTTGGCTCATCATCAGGACATAAGCGATGCCGAGTAGATTATCTCCCTCATCATTCCTTGAAATATAGAATAGTCAAAAATGTCTTATGGGGATGACTCTAGGGTTTTGGAAAACAATTTAGTTAAGTTTATATTTAATTATTCGTAAGTTCTCATGTTTTAGGGTTTTTTAAATTAAATTCTTTAGTTTTTTAAATTACAAAAAGAATTTAAAGATTTGTTATTTTTATTTTATGTAATTTTGTATTAAAGTTAAGTTTTGATTTTATATTCAACCTTTTTAGTTTTAATAAATTATATTTAGTTTCTTCTTAGTTAAAGTAATTTAATAGTTTTGGATGTTTATTTTTGTTAATTAAAAGTTTCAAAATTACTAGTTATAATTAATTCAATTAAAATTGTTAATAAATGACAAATTATTAATAAATTAATTTAATTAATTGATATTATAAACTAATTCAATAGTGAAAATAGATGAATTAATTTAATTGATTGATAATTAATTAATTAGTTACAAATTTCTATTTCAATTAGGGTTAGGGTTTAATTTAATTTTAATTAATTAATTAATTAATTAGTTAATTACAATTTCTTATTTTAATTAGGGTTAGTGTTTTAATTTTAATTTGTTATTAAGTTGTTTAATTCCAAGGGATTTTGTTTTTAAGGGTTATAAGTGTTGATTTAAATCCTTAAGTTAAATCGATTAATGTAGTTTGAGTATTTTAGGGGGTTTAAGGTTACTTAAATTTGAATTTTTAGGGTTTAAATTTTTTAGGGATTAAATTTTATTTTATTTTTAAAAACTATAAATTATAGTTCAAGGTTTATTTTATTTTAATACTTTAGGTTGACTAGATTTAGTTCTAGAAACTTAGCTTATTTTGTGAGGTTAGGGAGCTAGGTTCTACTAATGGTCAAGCCGTCATCCCTATTCAGACACTTAGGGTTCTTAACTATCTCAATTTCCTCCCTCATTCTTCTTTTGGACCAATTATCAACTTGAGACAACACCTTCATGTTATCCTTCCTGATTAGGTGCTTTGTGTCATGGGAGTGCTTAGCTAGTGCAGACTTGTGGGTTTGATCTAGGTGGATATCTGAACAATGTTCTTTAATCCTTGTTCGAAAGGACCTGCCAGTTTCACCAATGTAGGATTCCTCACAATCACACAGAATCTTGTAAACACCCTTTTTTAGGTGTGGGTCTATGCGGTCTTTAACTGACTTCAGAAGTTTTTTAATGCTATTAGGGGGTGAGAACACTGAGTTAATGTTTTCATTTTTTAGGTGTTTGGCTATCTTATTAGTGACTCCTTGTATATAGGGAAGGAATGCCTTGTTATCACCTACTTTATTCTCTTTGGATGAAGCCTTAGGTCTATTTCGGTGGTTTTCAGCTTTAGCAAAGGCTCTGTTAATTTGGGCTAGGTTATATTCGTTACTTAGGAAGACAATGCATAAGTGTTCTTTCTCAGCATCTATGTGGTCTTTATCAGAAATCCCCAGGGCCCTGGTGATCAATGTGTTTAAAACCCCCATTTTCTGGCTTGGGTGATGGTGGGAAAGGGCGTGAAGGTATTGCTCAGTGTGGGTTTTATTCCTATAGACCTTGTGGGCTATGCTCCCATCATCCTTTTTGATGACCAAGGTGTCAAGAAAGGGAATGACATTATTCTCTTCCAACTTAGTTGTAAGGGAATGATTCCAATTGATGAAGCCATCAAGGTCATTAATGACCTAACTGACCCTGAAACAACTAGGCTAGTAGGCTTGTATCTCAAATCCACATTCTTTAGTTTCCAAGGTGATATTTACAAGCAGAATTGTGGAGTGGAAATGGGTTCTCTCCTTTCTCCTATTATTACCAACCTATTTATGGAGAGATTTGAGCAAAAAGCTCTCAACTCAGCTCATCCAAAACCAGAATGGTGGTCCAGGTTTGTAGATGATACATTTCTAATATGGGCCATGGACAAGAAGAGCTAGATAAATTTGTTGAACACCTCAACAAACAATCTGACTCCATCAAATTTACAACTGAGTTGGAAGAGAATAATTCCATTCCCTTTATTGACACCTTGGTCATCAAAAAGGATGATGGGAGCATAGCCCACAAGGTCTATAGGAAGAAAACCCACACTTAGCAATACCTTCACGCCTTTTCTCACCATCACCCGAGCTAGAAAATGGGGGTTTTAAACAAATTGATCACCAGGGCCCTGAGGATTTCTGATAAAGACCACATAGATGCTGAGAAAGAACACTTACGCATTGTCTTCCTAAGTAACGGATATAACCTAGCCCAAATTAGCAGAGCCTTTGCTAAAGCTGAAAACCATCGAAATAGACCTAAGGCTTCATCCAAAGAGAATAAAGTAGGTGATCACAAGGCATTCCTTCCCTATATACAAGGATTCACTGATAAGATAGCCAAACACCTAAAAAAAAAAACATTAACTCAGTGTTCTCACCCCCTAATAGCATTAAAAAACTTCTGAAGTCAGTTAAAGACCCCATAGAACCACACCTAGAAAAGGGTGTTTACGAGATTCCGTGTGATTGTGAGGAATCCTACATTGGTGAAATTGGCAGGTCCTTTTGAACAAGGATTAAAGAACACTGTGCAGATATCCACCTAGATCGAACCCACAAGTCTACACTAGCTAAGCACTCCCATGACACAAAGCACCTAATCAGGATGGATAGCATGAAGGTGTTGGCTCAAGTTGATAATTGGTCCAAAAGAAGAATGAGGGAGGCAATTGAGATAGTTAAGAACCCTAAGTGTCTGAATAGGGATGACGGCTTGACCATTAGTAGAACCTGGCTCCCTAACCTCACAAAATAAGCTAAGTTTCTAGAACTAAATCTAGTCAACCTAAAGTATTAAAATAAAATAAACCTTGAACTATAATTTATAGTTTTTAAAAGTAAAATTAAATTTAATCCCTAAAAAATTTAAACCCTAAAAATTCAAATTTAAGTAACCTTAAACCCCCTAAAATACTCAAACTACATTAATCGATTTAACTTAAGGATTTAAATCAACACTTATAACCCTTAAAAACAAAATCCCTTGGAATTGAACAACTTAATAGCAAATTAAAATTAAAACCTTAACCCTAATTAAAATAAGAAATTGTAATTAATTAAAATTAAATTAAACCCTAACCCTAATTGAAATAGAAATTTGTAACTAATTAATTAAATTAATTCGTCTATTTTCACTATTGAAATTAGTTTATAATATCAATTAAGTAAATTAATTTATTAATAATTTTTCATTTATTAACAATTTTAATTGAATTAATTATAACTAATAATTTTGAAACTTTTAATTAACAAGAATAAACATCCAAAACTATTAAATTACTTTAACTAAGAAGAAACTAAATATAATTGATTAAAACTAAAAAGGTTGAATATAAAATCAAAACTTAACTTTAATACAAAATTACATAAAATAAAAATAACAAATCTTTAAATTCTTTTTGTAATTTAAAAAACTAAAGAATTTAATTTAACAAACCCTAAAACATGAGAACTTACCAATAATTAAATATAAACTTAACTAAATTGTTTTCCAAAACCCTAGAGTCGGCCCCATAAAACATTTTTTACTATTCTATATTTCAAGGAATGATGAGGGATATAATCTACTCGGCATCGCTTATGTCCTGATCATGAGCCAAGGATGGCTTGAAACGTAGACAACATAAATTTACCTACCGCGGACTCTCCACAAGATGCCAGTAATTTTCACTGCGGATTCTCAGCCATTTCAATAAATTTCTTGACATTTGATCTTAGAAAAAACGTGGCAAAAAAGGTCTAATCCTTTCATAATTTCTATGTTGCTTTCAAGGAAAACAATACTATATTATGTAGAATTGTCATACACACCCTATAACTATCAAAACAATTTTTACATATGGTGAACCAATTGGTTGGATTGCATCCAAAACCTTCACAAGTTTTGAAAGCAATTAGCTCTTTCCTCTTCGTGTTCATATGAGTCGATTTGATGAGAGCCTTATGTTTTTAGTTTTTTTATTTCAATGCAACCTTGATCTATGGGATCATGATGCATTCTATTTTTCTTTCAATTTCACTAATTTTCGTTGTAAATAGCAAAAAAAAGGGTTGGTTTCCCTTCAAATTCAAACTTGGTGTTTCATGACCCTCTAAAGAGTTCTGAGATGGAGCGACAACCTCCTCATTGCTTAGTGTTGAGTCCAATAACATGTTACTGTTTACTAGGAAATATCATAATAGGAAAAACATGATTGACATTGAACAAATTGTGTTTTCATAATACAATTGCCAATAGATTCTAAAAACTCAATACCCCAAGAGGGGCGGTTTTGTGAGACTATAGCGAATTGGACCAAAATGGAGTCAAAATCCATAATAGAAAGTCCTCACATGTAATGATGTATATGTGTTTCCTCTTGCAGAAGATGATATATGTAAGGGGTTTAAAATTCTCCCCAATCCACTTATGAAGGTGAGGAAGCTTGAGCCAGAAGTCATTAAATATGTAGATAAGACCCTATTATGGCTAAAAATATAATATATGTAGATACTTCAAATTCTAAGGGAAAGAAAAAGGATTTCCATTGCATTATCTACAATGAAAATATGGGTGAGTGAAGATTCTATATATAGAATCCACCACCTCATTGGATTTGTATCCCATAGAATATGCCAGGGAAACCATGACAATGTATAGACCAACCTTAGGATGGAACCCGGGGATCATATCCACGTAACAAGAACCCAATGGTTTGAATATCAACATGGTACCTTTCTGAAGTGATGAAGATTGGAGAGCCTAATGACCATTACCACATAGGTATTTGAAAGCCTACTTGCAAACAAATTTGAGGATGGATGAAACCCTAATTGTACACATAGTTATGGGCATAATGGATGATTTCACAGGCATAGTTAGCAAAGATAATCATAAATTGCAAACATAACTGAGCATGGATGAAAACTAATGAGAATACATTGCAAACCCTAATAGCATACAAATTTATGAGCATAAGGGATGAAACCCTACTTGCAGAAAAATTTATGAGCAAACGAGTTTTAATCCATATATTTAAACACATGAACATATTCACATACAAATTTAAAGGCTATATATACACATAAATTTAAATCCATAGATTTAAAAGCATCAACACATGAAATTCACACCATTATATTTGCAGTAAACCCTTACAACAAATTCATTGTAAAACTTACACAAAATTCATGGTTAACCCATCACAACCCATCTTAAAAATTGCATAAACCCATCACAGAATTCACAGTAAAATGCTCACCGATTTTGGAGCAAACCCATCACTGAATTCATAGTAAAATCACCTTACTTTAGTTTTTTTACATCCATCAAAAATCACCAAGCCAATAGATAGAACAGACAAGCATTCATCAAGCCCACAATAATGTTCCAAAAATATAGGTGATTGGTTGACAAACGCAATTGGGTGAAGCTAGTAGGAATAGAGTCCTACCAGAGGGTTCCTCTGAGATCGCATACTCCATGAAATCGACGAGTACAGAGGTAGAGGAGGGTTCCTCCGAGATCGCATCTTCCATTCAACCGTAAAAAATTGAGAAGAGGCATAGGTAGAGGATGGTTATCACCTTCAAAAGCATTGTATGGATCCCAACCATCATTGATAGTCCATTAGTCGATGATTGAACCCAACCCTTTCCACCAAAACATTGAGAAAGTAAGGACAAAACAACCTTGTTTCTCACTTGACATTCGAGAGGATGCGTAAACAAACTGCCTCAAGGTCACATATAAGAAACAAGAGAAATGACCTACAATCACATGTAGCACTAGATCAAGGTTCTGAGCACGCAGGTGTAGGGAAAAAGGGTGTTCCATAACTAGGGGGTGTATGCTCACCCATCGATCCTGCTCAAAAATGCATGGGAGTTCGAGAAGGTCTAGGAGAATATAAAAAATCATGCGTAAATCGAGGTCGAAGAGTGTGAAATTAACGCAGTCAGCTACCCATGACGTGGAAACGTCCAAGTAAACGATGCCATATGTCATGTCGACACTACCATGTGGTTGTTTAGATGTGGAAATGGAGGGCACACAACTACTAGCATCCCTCCCCTATATTTTTTAAATAGTGTACTGAGTCTTTTTAGTAGTATCTGATGAACCCAAATTATAGGTATCCTATAGCCTTTTTTCCACAGTAAAGCGTAAGATATGATGAAGGAAATACATCAGTTTTGTGGGAAAATGTATTTACTTTGATTATTTGATGAGGGTTTAGGGATTATCCTTTTTATGTTAAAAGCATTTTTCTATGTGCTAACCTTGGAATGAGCAGGTATAATCAGGGCATGAAGGTCTTGAGGTATCAACGAGAGTCAAAGATCGAGACTGCAGATAACAAAGGGGCTCAGCGCTCATATCTCCCTAAGTTCTAGAGAATCCCTGATTAAGAGGATGGGCATTTATGATCATAGACTAGGTTAGAAGTAGAAACATATATACTTGGACCTCTTGGGTAGCGAGGGGATCTTGTTGCTATTTTGGAGAATCAATTGTTTTATGCATTTTTGTACTGCAAAGACAGTTTGTGTTACAGACTTTCCTGAACCATGAAGTTACTATTTTAATAAGAAGACTGATGTTACTTTCAAGCCTGCGTTTATAAGTTTTCTATACTCCCGAGTACGGGTTGGGGAGGGACCCTCCAACACGTAAGTTAGGAGCTTTACTCTGTTTTTAGGTATTTTCCATTTATGGCGTGAATCGATTTACTTCTTATCGTGTATGAAGATACCTTGATGGCATTTGAATAGTATGGTTTTATTTCAGTTAAAAGATTATTTTCGTTCAACATATTTTCTATAGTTGATCAACACTCATTCTATAGTTCGGTAGAATGCATTCCGTAGTCCTGTAGCCGTGTTCTGCGCACGCATATTTTGACATATGTTTTCATGTATTCTCATATTGGTTCTAAAACAATGATTTAGATATACAAAGCTCATGCATATTTCTTTTATCAGACTTAGATCATAGAGGTTAATTACTTTCAGTTCCTTGATTTAATGGTCATCACTTGTAGTGTTTAATCTGAAGAGATCAGATTGGTTAATTCTCAACATTAGATATTTATTTTCTGGATTTGGTTTTCAGCATTTAAGTTTTTAGGTTAGCCTTTCAATATTCAACACTTAATTTTAGTATTCAATTCTTAGATTAAAATCTCAGCTTTCAGCAGTTCAATTCTTAGCATAATTTTATCAAGCTTTCAGCATTTCAATTCTTAGTATAGATTTACGGTTTGCAGCATTTAACTTCTTAGCATGGGAATTTGTCATTCATAGATTTACAATATTTTTAGCTTACCTTCTTCTTGATTAGATAAACCTTTAAGATCTATACCCACACCCTAAACACGACGAAGACTATCCTTTAGAGCACATATAGTGTTAACATCTCTGAAGTTTGTATGTCCCCTGGGTTGATAATTAAAGTAGGCTCCTGGTTTAATTTCCCTCATTAGGCATCCATTATAAGAGTAACCATTTTTTGGCACTATTTCCGAGGAGGTGCTTAATCTTTAGGAGACATCTCTGAAAAAAACACACACATAAAAACAACTAAAAGCACCTGTTTGAGTTTGAGGTAGTTTGCAGATCCTTTGATTACACTACTGATGCACAAAAGCTAAGGCTTTTTCCTTCCACACTGAAATATCTATCATTGAGGTGGTTCATGAGCCTTGAGAGAAACAGTATTTTCAGCTGGGACCAAATGAGACAGGCATTTCTAGAAAAATATAGGGACTACTGCAAAGCAAAGGATATAAGAGACGAAATCTTTAGGATTCAACAAGAAGGAAGAGAATCATTAGAAGATTATGCCCAAAGATTTCAACTTAGCTACAAACGCTCCAGTCATTGCACCTTAGATCCTGAATCACTAAAATTTGTCCTTCTTAGAGGCATAAAGGAAGAAAATCTTGAAGTCTTAAACCTTCTGGGGTGGAGATATATTCCAGAAGACTTATGACCAAATCCTACAGATCTTCAAAAACTACTCTAGATCTAGGAAAAGTAAAAGTGGGACAAGGGATTCACACCCATTTACTGTGGGGTCAACATCTTCAGGACCAATCCTTACAAAATATGATTCAGGAAATCTGCTAGATGACATGAAGATCGATATCCTACAATCTCTAGCCATGCAACTTGATGCACTTCAGATCAAGAAGAAACATGATGAAATAAACCAAGCCTTGGCAGTCTTCTGTCCACGCTACAGAAAAAAACATGAGAAGGGGAAGTGCACACTGAACACCATAGAAATATGTGGTCTATGCACTAATGATCACTCCACTGATAAATGTCCTTTGTTGCTCTCATGTAAAGCTGCTATACAAGATCCCACAACTAAAGGTGCAATAGAACATCTATGTTTTGTGAATCAAATGAGGAATAATTTTCCTAGGCCTTACCAACCTAACAACCAAACCTACTACAATCAGGGAAATAACCAACAAAATTGGAACTCAGTACCAGCCCAATGGCCATCTCAGCTAATACCAAAGCAATGGCAACGAAACCAACCATATCAACAAACGTATTACCCACAATCTTACTCTCCATACCCCCCACCTTTTGCTCAGCCAACCATGAATTATGGAAATCCATACCCTTATTCATCGAATTGGAGAGCTCCATTGCAACAGCAACAACCACTCATCATGCCACCACCACTAAATCAACCACCCCCCAGACCTCCACCAATTCTTTTCCATCCAATTCCAAACCCTAACAACAACAGGCCACCATAGCAACAAGCCTACAATACTGAAATGGTACAGTTTCCAACCTATGTTGTGGATACGCTGGAGATAAACGAAATTAATCTGAGGTTTGGGAAAACATTGCAAAATGCATGCACATAGAATAATCAAGAAGATGAGGCTCACGAACAAACGACACAACCTCATATTTAGCATCCGGATGAACCAAACCCTCAGGAGGAAGAAATTCGACCACTCACACGAAATAGAAACCCTCCATTTCCTGAAAAACTTGTACGAAGTACAAAAGAAGAAAAGGAAAATGCAATTATGAATGAATTAAAACACTTGAATATCCAAATTCTAATCTTGCAGGCCATCAGAGATGTACCTATCTGCAACAAATTCATTAAAGAGAATTGTTTGAAAAGACATGGAAGAAGAAAACGTGACCCCCCCATGATAAATGTAGTAGGCCACATGGTAGATTTAATGCTAGTTGTCCTTGTAAACCCCAAATATCTTGATCCAGGTAACCCAATAGTCAACGCAATCATCAATAACAGACAGATAGACAAAAGATTAATTGATTTAGGAGTTTCTATCAATGTGATGACGGAGGATACTATGATAAACATATGACTCCAATCAATGGTCAGACCTACAACTACTGTGCTACAACTAGCCGACACATCTACTGTAAGACCTAAAGGGATACTTGAAGACATAATTATCAATATTGAATCCTAGGAATACCCAGCTGATTTCATAATAATCAAAGTAAAGAGTAAACTTAGTGGATACCCAATAATACTAGGGATACCCTAGCTAGAAACTATAGATGCTTACATAGGATGCAGATCGGGAAACATGACAATCACCAGTGGTCAAGCTAGGAAGAAAATCATGATTTATGCCCCCAGCAAGGAAGTCTTCAGACTTAGAATACCAGAACTGGACAAATGATTATGAGGATACATCCGAACAAAACATACGACCTGTCCTTACAATTGATGCTGTGCTATCACTAAAGGCCATCGATGAAGATAGTCATTTAGATAGGTTTATACAAAATGCTTCTAGTCAAAATATGGAATATTTTCTTGGCACAGGTCAACAGCAAGGAGAGTGTATGTAGAATTTTCTCCCTACGGATATGTAGAAATTCTCTTAGATTAAAGTAGACTTTAACTGACTCTAAACTAAGACAAAACTAAACAAATGCTACCTTGAATTCCTAGATATAAACAGACATCTCAAGATTAAAGTGCTAGAAGAAGTAGAAGAAATCTAACTGACCTTCAATCCAATCACTTGTCTTTATGGTTGCTCCAATTTCCAAGTCCTCACAAATGAACCTGTCAAAATGAAACCAAGATACAAGAATATACAATTCTCTAGCAACTTGAAATATGAGTTAGGATCTAAATCTACAATAGATACAAATGATATCATTGAAACAAAATCAACACATGTGATTTGGGAAACAAGACAAGTTATGTTCTATTATCAACTTGAAGTCACTTACAATGGTTGCTTGATATTCAAGCCAACTCCCAGCTCCAAGTGCTTCCTCCTCTAGCTATCTCCACAAAGCTTCAAGATCATAAGTTTGATACCTCCAAGAGTCCTCCCCTTTGCTCATGGAATGCCTCTCTCTTATAGTGTGTGGTAGGGTTAACCAACAAGAGAGAAGGGTGGATCTTGGGAGAGTATAGTGGATCAAGCCTACTAATCATAGAAAGTGAGTTAGGATCGAATCAGGGACACCAATCCTCAAAAATCTCTCGAAAATCAAAATCCCACAAGCCATGGCAAAAAGGCTAAAAAAGGTGTACCGAGCCTCTACAACAAAGCATAACGCGGTAGTACCGCATGGCAGAGAAAGAGCATAGCGCGGTAGTGTAGACTACCGCGCACCTAAGATGGAGCAAGGCATGGTAGTGTAGGTATATGAAGTCTCAGCTGGGTTGATTCTTGACAGGGTAGGTTTGTCTTCAAGGATCACTCATCATTTTTCTCTTCTAGGTGTTTTAAGTAGTAGGGGAAGTGTCGTCAACTCTTTTGTGGTGAAGATGCGACACTGTGAAATATGGAGGTATAACAGCATAGTGATCGAGGATGGATATAAGTTCAAGGACAGATAATCTTGGAAGCAAAGATCAAGAGGGAGCACACTCCAGTAGTTCCTACAAGGAAACAAAGATTGAGAGGGAGTCCACCTAACAAACAAACAAATATAAGTATTTGAATTGTCATTTCTTGTATGTTTGATTGTTTAAATAATACTGTTCAAAGATGTATATACTTATGTTCCTAGAGTTAGGTTGTGTATTATGCATATTAGAATAATTGCATTAATGAATAGTATACTACTAATATGCATGTAATGGGTAAGTGGCCTATGGCACTGTACAACATTCCATTGCTACTTATCTAGAATGAAACCTCTTTGCTGACATGTTGGGAGTTGTGCACACTCTTAACAAATGTTCTGGTAGAGATGGAAGGCATCTAGAAAGTTACGGGATATGGATAAATGTTGTATTGAAGCATTGGCTAAAATAATTGCATGACTGCATGACATATTTCTTTATGTGTAAGAATTTGTTCTGAAAACTATGAGATGTTTCTAATCATGCAATTTAACTTGTTTTTGTAGGAAATATCATATACGAGTACCTACAAAAGAAGGAGTACAACATTTGTTCCAACAACGAAGTTCAAAGAAAACTATCTATTGAAGATATTGAAGAATCTGAAGTTCCCAGGATTCGGGATGCAGTAATGAAAGAATGCCATGATCGAGGAATACCAATCGATCATGAAGAATGATGTTTGGGATGTGGTCCCAAGACCTAAAGGGAAGTCTGTTGTGACTTCAAACTATGGATAGGTAGAAATTCTCTTACATTAAAGTAGACTTTAACTGACTCTAAACTAAGACAAAACTAAACAAATGCTACCTTGAATTCCTAGATCTAAACAGACATCTCAAGATTAAAGTGCTAGAAGAAGTAGAAGAAATCTAACTGACCTTCAATCCAATCGCTTGTCTTTATGGTTGCTCCAATTTCCAAGTCCTCGCAAATGTACCTGTCAAAATGAAACCAAGATACAAGCATATACAATTCTCTAGCAACTTGAAATATGAGTTAGGATCTAAATCTACAATAGATACAAATCATATCATTGAAACAAAATCAACACATGTGATTTGGGAAACAAGACAAGTTATGTTCTATTATCAACTTGAAGTCACTTACAATGGTTGCTTGATATTCAAGCCAACTCCCAGCTCTGAGTGCTTCCTCCTCTATCTATCTCCACAAAGCTTCAAGATCATAATTTTGATACCTCGAAGAGTCCTCCCCTTTGCTCATGGAATGCCTCTCTCTTATAGTGTGTGGTAGGGTTAACCAACAAGAGAGAAGGGTGGATCTTGGGAGAGTTTAGTGGATCAGGCCTACTAATCACAGAAAGTGAGTTAGGATCAAATCAGGGACACCAATCCTCAAAAATATCTCGAAAATCAAAATCCCACAAGCCATGGCAAAAAGGCTAAAAAAGGTGTACCGCGCCTCTACAATAGAGCATAACGCGGTAGTACTGCGTGGCAGAGAAAGAGCATAGCGCGGTAGTGTAGAATACCGTGCACCTAAGATGGAGCAAGGCGCGGTAGTGTAGGTATATGAAGTCTCAGCTGGGTTGATTCTTGACAGGGTAGGTTTGTCTTCAAGGATAACTCATCATTTTTCTCTTCTGGGTGTTTTAAGCAGTAGGGGAAGTGTCGTCAACTCTTTTTGTGGTGAAGATGTGACACTAGGAAATATGGAGGTATAACAGATGCCCCCTAAAGTGCGAGGTTAGAAGGGACTGATGACCGAAAGACTTTACAAATACTGTGTGGAGATAGCATCGATGAGAGCGACAAGGAGCTGAAACAGAAACAAAAAGTTAGATATACCACCGAGGCGGGCATCCCCATGCTCGAAAATGATTGACTCAAAGCATGGCTGCCGACCAATACATTGCAGATCCATGAGTACTGAGATGATATAGACTATAGAAAAATCATGGCTACTATGAAAAAGCGTAGATCCATGAGACAATAATGACACAGCCACGACCAATACAAAAAGTGGATCTGTGTGACAATACAAAGGACATCTCCATCGCAACCTGGACGCAATCAAGATACAAAGGTGCACCCAGGGTCTTCTACCCAATCGTAAATGACACGAATCTAGCCATGTGATTACAAAGTGTTGAAGTCGAACATGGTAGAAACCATTTGATTACCGGTCAATGATGTGAACCATTAACAAATGCGAGGGAAATCACCAATGATGACGATGATCCCCAAGGTATCTGTAGTACATCTCAACGAAATGCGAATAAATGAGTTGATGTCGAGCATTCAAGAGATCGTTCGATCAGAGTTCAATGATGTAAACCTATTGTCGAACACGAGGAAACCTGCCATTGAGGCATGCAGGTACCAAGGTACTAATGGCTGATCCCTCAGTCCAATTCCCGGATAGTGATTTGGCGTCTATGGGAATAGACTCGTCGAAGGTGGGCCATAATGATTCCCACATCATCGACACGAAATCGGAACGAAAGATAGTATAAGATGATGAAACAATGGAGTAGGTACTGCCACAGCGGAGGCTTGACACAATGAATGACTCTGAACAATGCAACCCTTTGAACATATAACGGCATGTAACAGGACTTGGTAGTAGTGATTATTGATAGCAGAGGATATACACCGAACGAGTAGGCTCATGGCTAGAGAGACGACTCAGGATGATGACCATGACTCAGCGAGAATAGATACCCAAAATAGACAAGGGACAGACGCATGCCATGTTCAAAGGTAACGACTGACAAACTGCCAAAACAAACTTGACTTGTTCCCCATATTCCCCCGACATGAGAGACGAGTACCTCTTTGTTGTTTTTCGAGCTTGAAGAGGATAACAGATGCTCGGTATAGCTCAACTGACAGATGAGTCCAATCTCACATGTTTTATGAACCTGAGAAAGGGGGGGTTCGTCCCAAAGTGGGTCCTTCGATGTTAAATTTTAACGAGTCCAAGGAAGATAAACTCGGTAGTTTTTCACATTTAGAGAGCCTGAAAAACATAAAGGAGGCTCCAAAGTGTACTTTTTCGTAAATTTAGTCCCTCAATCCCGAAAAAGTGTAAAACAATTCCCGAGAGAACTCTCCCAGCCAAAACTCTACCGAGGTATACCTTTCTCGTAAATAGTCTAGACGGGCTGAAAAAGGGGTAACCTATCACTGAATAGATGACCTTTCAAATACTTTTACAAGTGTGAAAGAGTCAAGATCACTTGGCAATCATTTCAATTTTAGGGAGTCTGAAAATAGCTTAACTATGGACTCCAATGGTCTTTTTCGTAATTTTTAATTATTCTGGTCCAAAAAGAGAATAAAATACAACCAGGATAATACTTTCCTCATCGTTTAACGAGCATGAGTAAAGCTGACCAAGCTCGACACCATTTACTTAAGTTTGACAAGCACGACATGGGTGTAAAAGCGCTTGGAATCTTTTTCAAGTTTTAATCCAGAGCATGAAAAAGATAAAGTAGGCTCAAAATGAAGGTCAAACAATAAATGAACGCCAATGTGAATATTTTTTAAAGGAGATCCTGTCAACAAATGCTCATAAAACTAGATATTAGTAATGTGAAATGGGTTTTATCTTAACCAGATAAAATAATGAGTAAAAAATAAGTGAAAAAGCTATATAAAGGATGGGTAAGTATGGAAAGTTACCATTTCACTTATGCATTTACCAAAAGTGGAAATTGGAGCAACCATAAAGACAAGCGATTGGATTGAAGGTCAGTTAGATTTCTTCTACTTCTTCTAGCAACTTGAAATATGAGTTAGGATATAAATCTACAATAGATACAAATCATATCATTGAAACAAAATCAACACATGTGATTTGGGAAACAAGACAAGTTATGTTCTTTTATCAACTTGAAGTCACTTACAATGGTTGCTTGATATTCAAGCCAACTCCCAGCTCCAAGTGCTTCCTCCTCTAGCTATCTCCACAAAGCTTCAAGATCATAAGTTTGATACCTCCAAGAGTCCTCCCCTTTGCTCATGGAATGCCTCTCTCTTATAGTGTGTGGTAGGGTTAACCAACAAGAGAGAAGGGTGGATCTTGGGAGAGTTTAGTGGATCAGGCCTACTAATCGCAGAAAGTGAGTTAGGATCGAATTAGGGACACCAATCCTAAAAAATATCTCGAAAATCAAAATCCCACAAGCCATGGAAAAAAGGCTAAAAAAGGTGTACCGCGCCTCTACAACACAGCATAACGCGATAGTACCACGTGGCAGAGAAAGAGAATAGCGCAGTAGTGTAGACTACTGCGCACCTAAGATGGAGCAAGGCGCGGTAGTGTAGGTATATGAAGTCTCAGCTGGGTTGATTCTTGACAGGGTAGGTTTGTCTTGAAGGATCACTCATCATTTTTCTCTTCTGGGTGTTTTAAGCAGTAGGGGAAGTGTCGTCAACTCTTTTTATGGTGAAGATGCGACACTGTGAAATATGGAGGTATAATAGATTTCACTTTCAGCCATTTTTTGATTGTGATTTTTTCTTTCTCTTCAAACCAGTATTGAATTTTGGTCTCCTAGACCCTTATTCTCCCCTCCTCTCTATATTTTTCCTCCCTGTGTGATCAGTGAGTCCTCTGGGTCTGCAGCAACCCTGAAAAATTCATTTTTCTTTTCAAAAGTTGCGTTTTTCCATACTTTGCACCAGTACCGCGCCCTCAGCATTGCCTACAGCGAGGTAGTACTGCATATCCTGCACTTCTACCAGAGCGGTAGTGCACCAGTACCGCACTCTAGTATTCTTCTGCCATGCGGTAGTGTCTGCGTATTTTCAATTTTTTCTACCCTGCTTGGTTTCTTGAGTCATTTTTCACTTTTCTCTGCCTTAGTTGGTGTTTTCTGTTGCCTGTTACTATCCTGTTCATTACACAGTCTTTGTGGTGTGTTTATTTCTTTTGTGAGCTTGAATATTTTGTGAGTTAGTGGCATTATTTGCACATTGGGTCACCCCTTCAGTCTGATTGCATTGGCTTGATCTTTTCATCACAACCAAACCATTACTACTGTTCTCTTTTACTGGATCGTGTAGCTTTCATAGTCACATTGTTTCCATTATTATCATTAAAATCTATATTGAAAATTATCATTGGAGAACATTTGTGTTGTTTGAAATAGTCTAGCAGTATTATTGTGCATTAGGAAGTGAACCATTGAAATTTGTCACAAAAATTCTCATTTTTTGAAGCATCTTAGTTGTAAGATCAGTGAATTGGAAAGAAGTGTTTATTTCAGTTTGGCTCTATTTACAAAAAGAAAACCAAAAAAAATTGTTTTTGGTTTTTAATTGCTTGTGAAAGTTTCATGCATTTATGATCGAAGAACTCTCTCTCTTCCATATCTAGTTTTCATCGAATACAAGGCTTATTTCGATTCATTTTCACTTGCATGGTTTGGGTCGTCACAACACCACCAAGTTTCACGTCCATTTACCCGATTGAGTAATACAACCACTAAAATTAATCTCCCTAACTAAACCAACATTAACCTCACTTGAGGAAATCAAAAGAATTTGGTAGTTAGGTAGGACACCGGGGATAGGCATCAAAATAATTCCCCCTTGTCATTTTCATCTGAAACATAGTTGTTGTCCTCTAGGGAACTAAAATCCTCTAGTATTTATTGACACGGTCACCGCCAGTTTATGGAGGGGCCTCTTGACTGTTTTTAACTTTCAGGGGTTAAACCGCCGCGAGATTGAGAGCTGGATGGACTCTGTGGAATGCCGCACTCCACTTAGCCCTAAGGCAACATCAATCATTGTCTTCCTTGTAATTCGTAGTAATGCAAGGGTGATAAGGCAGAAGCGTCGAAAACCTTTTCCAATGTGTCATGAACGAGGTAGCTTAGTGACTTTTCTACTAGGGCTCTTTTACCCAGGATCCCTTTCGGTAGAGGAATATCCTTCTCATATTGGTCTCTCACGTTGTATTGTTCGACTTGGATTTCATCACCTTGCAAAGGATACAGCTAGTTGAGGTCTCCAGCTCTTAGTTAGGAGTTTGCTTGTTATCTCATCTTTGTAGAGGGTCATTTTTCTTTTTAGTGACTGCTTGTTGGCATTCTGGCCATTATTTTTCTCAGCTTGCTTACTGAGACACCAGTCTCAGTACAGATTTTAGAGCTTGCTTTTTTGGCCTGCGAGCCTTGCTTTTTCTAGCTCCTCTTTTGCACACTCGGCTGCATTAGATTTTTTGAGTTCTTTGTTATGAGACTGCCCTCAGATTTCATATTCCTGCCATTATGTCAGAACCACCACGGAGATCACGACGAGTACAGGGAAAAATCCCTCCACCACCACCACCGCCACGGACCTTCGGTCCACTTGCATCACATATTCCCACCCCTCCTGGCCGTGGTGCTAGTCAAGGGAACATTCCACCGCCGATACACACTACATCTTCAGTTCCGTCTGTAACTGTTACTCACAGCACAGTCTCAGAACCTTTTGCAGTTTATGCAACCACTAGTATATTTGAGATTTCCACTGTCACTTCACCCACTGTTATTCCAGATATATCTGCCACAGTGAACAACATTACAACGGATGAATCTAGTACAACCCAAAATACTAGACCAGAGGCCATCCTCCTACCTGATGTCAACACCTCCCTTCCACCAGAAACTTTCCACGATGACACAGACGGATCTGTTGGCACCACTGAAGGGTCCGACCAGGATATACATGGCTTGATTTCAGTCCCGGGCGAGTACGTCAAAATTATTGAAGACACTCAACTTCCTGACACACCTTTTGAACCTGATTATGGCTTTATCACCTCCCAGGAAGAGCTTCCGCCTGTTATAACCGCGCCATCCAGTGTTCATCCACAGGAAACCAGTTCTTCCAGCAACGCACCTCATACCATATCTCTCCCCAACCTCCCTCCGGGACATGAGATCATGGCCTCCATTCAGTCTAGTATGGTTAGTCTAGCAAATTCCCCATTAGCATCGGCACAGTTTAAATGCGACACAGAGCAAATGCTCTCGACAACCTCCAGATATCCCCCTGTTACCCTTCCTCCTGACTATCGAGATCCTAACATCCCGTCTAGCATAGAGTTTCATCACTCCTATGCAGATGGCTTCGGACCTTCAGACGTTACTATACCTATGTTCCTGCCGGACCTCGAAAACCCTTTTCAGGACATGAACTCGGACCCAGTCTTCGATGGTCCTCCTATCGTTGAACACGCTATGGACGATACCCCTGATACCCCTTGGTTAAATTCCCCACATTTGCTTCCATCACCCATGTTTGGCACACATTCTATGAGGGATAACCCAGTGTTTTCTCCGTCCTCACCTGTCAGATATGGAAGACCCCCTCCACAAATCAGCACTTTTGGCGCTGTTGTCCAATCGACACTATCATATTTGGCTAGTGGCGGAAGAACACCATGTCATAATACTGGATTTCCCATTTTGACCGGAGGTTCACCTTCGGCCACTATCTACACTATCTCAGGAGGTGGACAACCGATTGTCGTGGTCCCCAAATCCAACAACTAAACTCCCCCTGGTGGGCCATCAACCCAACCAGCTGGAGGACAAGCCTTTGTTGGGAACCCCATTCCGAGTCAACAACCTCCTCCTATAGGTCCATCCAACCCATATGTTGGAGGGAAACCCATCGGCTCCATCCAACAACCCTCCCAACTAGCAGCATCTGCTTAGTACGGTATGTACAACGCACCTGGCAGCGGACAACCTTATACCAGTTTTCCAATCGGGCCTCATCCTCAACATCTCCCGTCAGGTACGCTTCCTTCTTGGGAACCTCAAATCCCACAGAGTGGGGGGTACTCATTATTTGGAAACTGGAACCCAGCTGGGGGGCAATCTCAGATTCCCCCCAACTTGAACTCCGTCTTCCCTTATCCTTCGGCTGCTACAACTCCATGGAACCCATGCCTTCAATTTCCACACGTTCATCAAGGAGGAACGAAAATTCCATGGACACCACTGTCGCAGCCACCCCCCAACCCTACTATAGGAAACCCTCCACTTACTCAATATAGTGGTAACATTCCTGGAACACAAAAACTCCAAGGAAATTTTCCCCAACCAGGAACAACAACCATTCCTGGGTTTCAGCAACCCCAAGGTACCATACCTACCATCCCCACTCAGTAGAACATCCACCAACCGGTTACCAACACTCAACCGGTTAACCATATGGCTTACTACCCACAGAACTTCCAGCAGTACCCCACGGGAAACACATATGGGTATAACTCGCAACAGTATGCTATGCAGGGCCCCCCAGGTTTCTCTGCACCATACGGTTATTACTCATACCCGCAGACTAATCGTCAACTTCCCTTTTTGGCCACGCTAGAATTACCTGATTTGTCGAGGCTCATTAACGATCCCATATGGCATGAACCTCACTGGCCACCCATTCCAGCCAAACTTCCATCGTACATTCCTATGTTCGATGCTAAGCCCGGGGAAGACCCCAAGAACCATGTAATGACCTTCCATCTTTGGTGTTCATCCAACTCCTTGATGGACGATTCCATTCGACTACGGCTCTTCCAACGTACGCTTACCGGCACGGCAGCAAAGTGGTACATCGAGCTGCCACAACACTCTTTCCATGATTTCAACACCTTAGCTATGCAGTTTTTGACCCATTTCCAGCTCCCCATCCGGTACGAGACTGGAATAGAACTGTTAACCCCACTATGTCAAACCACTTCTATGCACATTTCGGATCACATCCATGAGTGGCATCGACGCCGTAGGCTAATCAAGGCACCCATTCTGGATCAGCTACTTGCTGATTGGTTCACGAAGTCATTTTTTCCTCCCATAGCTAGGGATATCGCTATGTGCGGGCCGGTCACAGAAGAACAAGCCATCTCAGCAGCTCAGTACATGTATTTGGTATACACCCAATCCGGCACTGTACATGAACTTCTTCCCCATGCCACCTGCGTTACCACTGATACAACGAAACCTGCCACTGAACCCCCCATTGATGGTATCGTCGGTTCAGTCAAGGCCCAGCCTACTACCAACTCGACGGGGCAACAAGCTTTTGCGTCCCCCACTCTACCTCGGGCTGCTTCAAAAGCTACTACTTCTTCGGCTATCTCCTCCGAAGTGAATGTAGTTCAATCTAATTCACAACCATCCGGAGGAAAGAAAAAAAACAATCGTGGTAAATCCAAGAAGAACCAACAGGAGAACCCCAAGCCACAACCCACCCACAACGACTCGAAACCACGTCGAAAGGCTAAGTTTCCCTGCCTAATTTGTCAAGACGATCACTACATGCATGACTATCCCTACAAGGATGAGGTCAACAAATTCGTTAAAGGATCCTCTCGCCCGACAGTGTTAACTGACCCTTTCCCTCAACAGCAACAACATATGGTTTCCCAAGAAACCCCACAGGGGGGCAATTCGAGCAACCCAACTCGCGGAGAGACATCCACAAATCGTGAAATCCTTATGACAAGTAATGAGGAGATTCATATAACCACTCATTTAAAGACATATGAGAACCCTCCAAGTTTAAACAAACAGTTAGAGATAGCCAAAGGCAAATCTCCTGTTGAAGATCCAACTCCTACCCCTCCCCCTACTAGCCATCTCCATATCGAGAGACCGCTTACGGACACAGTGCTACGCCCACACAAGGGCACCATACGAAAGGAGACATTTAATACCAATGCGCGAGCTGCCCAAAATTACAACATTGTTGAGAATTTAGCTCAAGCACCTTGCGCCATGTCGACTCTTGAGGTTCTTCAACACTGCCCCACGCAGCGTAGAACCTTACTTTCATCACTGGGGACAATGGACCCAGATACTTCAAACACTATCTGTTTAACTTGGAGCATGCCAAACCTCGGCTATCTCACCAGTTAGCCTTCCAAGTTCATACAAAAATCCGTGGAAATAGCATCCATCGCACTGTTTTAGATGAAGGTGCCTCCACGTCGATCATGTCTTTGAATTGTTGGAGAGCCTTAGGCTCACCTGAAGTCACGACGTCTCCCACTACTCTCAGGGCATTTGATGGACACAGTTTTCAACCTTATGGACTCATTCCCTCAATTGGTGTTGAACTGGGGGGAAAAACAGTATCCGTACACATCGTAGTCGTGGATGCACCATTAGATTACAATCTTCTACTTGGTCGGAATTGGTTTTATGCCATGACTGCCATAGCATCTATTGTCTTCCGGATTGTGCAATTTCCTCATGAAGGGAAAATTGTCACCATTGATCAACTTGATTACTGTATCCCAGACTCTCATTGAAACTCCGCCAACACCATCCCGTTATTGGATCAGCCTCGGTACTGGTTCCAAGAGATTGGCATCGGTCTTATGAAGGATTCTTCCCTTATTGGATTTTTTCCAGAGCTGGGGCCCCATGTTCAACCAGTCAACATGATTTCATCAAATGTCACCCCTTCCAATGATTCATGGGTGATTCTGAGTCCAGCTGAGATTGAAAACTACGACAACTCCATGCCTTTGAATAGAAACCTCGCAGCGTACGAAGCGATCCAATCAACCACCGATTGGGTTGACTGTTCTACCCATCACACTGTGGCACAGCTCTTGTCGGAGACTCATTCATCCCCACCACTTATCAATCCTCTCAATTTGATTTTTCCCACTGACGAATCAATTATGGAGGTTATGTGCGGTGATGAGCCACCATGGGGATATTTTCATCATCGATCTTCATTCCCCACCATCCAGACGCTTGAGCCCAATACAAAACCCAGTACTTCACTTGGAATGGTTCAAACCAAGTTTCCCACTTCCCTCGACGAAGTATTTTCTGAAGGAAACTTGGCTAACCTTATGGCAACCACTCCCATAGATATTTCAGTGAAGCCTGGTATCGTGGAAAACGTACATATTGGAAAAACATGCACTCCCCTTGAAATGGAGTTCTACAATGCCTACTTCAAAACCTTCCACGATGTTTTTGCTTGGAGTTATGAAGAAATGCCAGGAATAGATCCCTCGATTGTGGTCCATGAAATTCCAACCTTCCCTGGCACCTGACCTGTTCGGCAGAAACTTCGACCCGTCCATCCTCGTAAGGTAGTCGCTATTAAAGCAGAAGTTGAAAAACTTTTGTGTGCTGGTTTTATTTATCCTGTCCCATTGACAGAATGGGTATCTAACATCGTTCCCGTAGCCAAGAAACAGGGAATGATTAGAGTCTGTGTCGATTACCGCGACTTGAACAAAGCTTGTCCAAAGGACAACTACCCAACTCCGTTCATCGACCAGATCATCGATAATTGTGCCGGGAGTGTCATCTTTTCATTTATGGATGGCTTTTCTGGCTATAATCAGATCGATATCCTCCCAGCCAACTAGCATAAAACAACCTTTATCTGCCCTTGGGGGATTTTTGCATATCGAAAGTTACCTTTTGGCCTTAAAAATGCCGGGGCAAATTTCCAACGGGCGATGTTGTACGCATTCCATGATATCAAACATATTGTAGAACCATATCTTGATGATCTTCCCGCTCATTCTCAGACCCGGGAAGACCACCCTGATCACTTAGGTGCCATTTTCGAAAGGTGTCGTCGCTACAATATACGTTTGAATCCACATAAGTGCGTCTTTTGCGTAGAAGCCAGAAAATTTTTGGGATTCATAATCTCCAAAAGTTGGATACGCTTAGATCCTGCGAAGGTAGAGGCTATTTTAGCCCTGCCTTGCCCCACAAACATTCCAGAACTTCAAAGTTTGCAAGGGCATGCAAACTTTCTACGCCGTTTCATCTGTAATCTTTTCGAGATAACAAAAGGCTATATGAGGCTTCTCAAGAGGAACACTCCCTTCATCTGGGACGACGAAGCCCAACGTTCCTTTGATAATCTAAAGGCAGCCTTAACTAAATATCCTGTGATCCAACCCCCCGATTACACATGGGATTACATTCTTTATCTCGCAGCTTCGACTTCCACCATCGGTATGGTGTTAGTCCAGGAAGACCACAACGGCATAGAACATGTGGTATACTATCTTAGTAAGAGTCTTCTCGACTCCGAAACTCGTTATTCACATGTTGAAAAACTGGCTCTGGCAACAGTTTTCGCTGTCCAGAGATTCTGTCATTACATTCTACTCCGCCGGACCACTGTTATAGCCGATTTCAATCCAATGTATTATACACTCACGTGTCAAGTGCTTGGGGGCAAATATTCTCATTGGATCGTCATCCTACAAGAGTTTGACTTGTAATTCGTCAAAGCCAAGTCCAAGAAGTCTTTGGTCTTTGCTGAGTTGATTTGTACTTTGCCCCGTGCTACCGAGCAATCCAAGCCCATCGATTCTCTTCCTGATGAATCGTTGTTCCTCATTAGCACGTCTGATCCATGGTACAGGGATATTTTATTATATCTCCAAACCCAACGTTTCCGCCCCGACCTCACTCGCGATGAACGTCGACGCATCCGACATCACGCCAAGTACTACCTCATAGTCAACAATACTCTTTATCGACGTGGTGTCGACACTATTCTTTGACGCTATTTGACTCTAGATGAGGCGGAATGTGTTCTTAATGACTGCCACGCTGGAGCATGTGGTGGTCATCTCTCTGGTATGGCTACGGCCCAGAAAATACTGTGAGAAGGATATTTCTGGCCGTCGATTTTCAAAGACTACATTGAAACGGTCAAGAAATGTCCACCATGTCAATTCTTTCATAGTAAAACATGCTCGCACCCTGCTCCACTCCATCCTGTTATTGCCGTCAGCCCCTTTTCCAAATGGGGCATAGATTTCATGCACTGTAAGCCCACTTCAGCTGGGGGGCATAACTATGTCATAGTAGCTGTTGACTATTTCAAAAAATGGGTTGAAGCGATGCCTACTTATGCTGAGGACGACAAAACAACAACACAATTCATATTCAATCACATTATAGCTAGATTTGGTGTCCCACAATCCATTGTGACCGATCATGGCTCCCACTTCAGGAACCATATGATTGAGGAACTAAGTGCCAAGTTGGGTTTTCGCCATGAAAACTCAACCCCATACTATCCACAAGCTAATGGCCAAGTTGAAGCCATTAACAAAGTTCTGAAACGAATGATTCAGCGTATTGTGGGTACTCATAAATCCAACTGGCACTCAGCTCTATTTTCAACACTATGGGCATACCGAACCTCAGTAAAAAGTGCTACTGGGTTTACACCATTCCAACTAGTGTATGGCCTGGAAGCCATTTTACCGATTGAATGTGAAATTCCATCACTTAAGATAGCCATAGAGATACTTCCCCACACCACTTCCGAAGAGGAACGGTTTCTACACCTAGCCAAGCTAGATGAAACCCGCCGCGACGCTGCTTTAGCCAACGAAGCTCATTAAAAACTCGTCAAAGCTCAGTATGACAAATCCGTTCAACCTCATATTTTCAATAAAGGTGACCTCGTACTCACATATGATCAAATGCACGATAAACTCGGAAAAGGAAAACTAGAATCTATGTGGTACGACCCGTTTGTTGTAAAACGTGTTTTGGAGAAAGGAGCCTATGAACTCGTCGATTGTGATGGCACGCCATTGGCACAGCCCCGCAATGGGCTATACCTCAAACGCTTCTATGCGTAAGGTTACCCTACGTGGGTTACTTTTTGTACATAATGTACTTAGCTTGTTTTCACTCATCTTTTTGGGTGTGCGCACGGACCTCATGTATCCATTCTTACTTTGACTTGTGATTTTGTATGCAGATGTCTGCCTACTTCGGATTCGCCGACGGTGCAAGCCGGCATACCCGGAACCTCGCTTCTGCAGCATCGGTAATCTATTCCCCCACTGGCGAGTTGATATCTTCAGGAGCCAATTGTTTGGGCCCTGCAACCAACAATATCGCAGAGTACCATGCAGTCATCAGACTCTTGACGGAGGTTGTTTCCCTTGGAATTGACTCCCTGTCAGTCTTTTTAGACTCCCAACTCGTGGTTTCTCATCTGAATCGTGTTTACACAGTTTGCGATCCTATCCTACTTCGTTTATTTCAGAGGGTATGCCTCTTGGAACGATCTTTTAATTTCATTTCATATCAACACGTACCAAGGGAATTCAATTGTATGGCTGATTCATTAGCTAATTACATTTTGGATTGGCATCTTGCCCATACATAAAAACACATCACAAAATAAACACACAAGTCATTGTAAATAAATAGGTCATAAAAGTAGGTCCATATATATATCACTGTATATAAAAGTGTTTTTCCAAATACATAAAGTTTGTGTTTCAAAGACAAAATTTGGGACCTAATCCCATACAAAAATTTGGCTCTCAAAGCCTACATATCGTATACATGCCGCAAGAAGATAAAAGCTACCATCTAAGGAGATCTGGGATATCTATCATGTCCCTCATCAGATTCCTCATGCTGTTGGTGATAACACACTATATCTCGAACCACCCTACGGAGGAGTCGGCCAATACGCCTAGGCACACCTACGGTATGCCGCTGGAGATGCAAAGGGATGTCATCCACCCTCATAGCGGGGATACTGTGGGTTAAACCCTGTAGGTTCCTCTCTATCTCCTGGACCCCTCCCACCTCATCCTCATCTTCTTCCTCGACCGGAGCGGCTTGGTGATCAACACCTCCTCGGTGTAATGGCGAGTACCCTGCCGGTCTCTGTGGTCCACGATCTGCGACATGCACACGTACATATATTAAAGTCTTTTACACATTCTAAAAAACCATAAAAATTATATATTCAAAAAAGAAAAAAAATATATCCATGAAGGTCATACCTGAGTTGTCCCAATCCTCATATTCCGGCAGTGCCAAGTCTATGTCCTCGCGGAAATCCACCCGTACATAGGGGTAGTCATCGATCATCACTATCTGTTCCTCGAGCCACGAGAAGAAATCCTCACCGAAATCCAAACGCTGCGGTCCCCTAAGTCATCCTTCATATTCACTCCATCGAGCCATCCATGGCTCGGTAGGTGGACGGGGGGGCATGGCTATCTGTGGACGCAACAACGACACCCTCGCCAAAAATAAGGTGACTAAGATGCTCCCATACCCAAATTGAGAATTCTCTCCAAGCCTACACTTGTTCACTTTCTCTTTGAGTTTGGTCAACACTGCCTCACACCAGTTGAATATTGTTCCTGCCATACAATCCACTGCAAGATTCATCTGTGTATGGGATGCCTGATGGGGACCCGTGTTCCCTGCTACACGTGTGATGGTGAACAACACGGTTTTTACGGGAATTTCTATAATGTCTTTGATGACCACCTTGCCTCTTTTCTTCCCCGAACCATGACGGCAATAACGAGCGATTAAAGCATCCGTGCTCGCCTCCGAGGCTGTGTACCCAGTAAAACTCACCCGGGCTCCTCTTTTTGAGAGGCCTGTGAGGAAATAAATATCCTCAAGTTCAATCTCGAGGATGTGTTCTCCTACTCGGAAAGCTTGAATGTTGGGGTCCCACATTTGAATAATGTGGGTGAGAAGTTTTGCCTGCTTACAAATACCTTTGGTCTTGAAGAATTTCAACAAACCACATTCCCGCAGTGCAGTCACAGTCCTTTGGTCATTTTCGGCCAACAAATCATCCACCTCATGCTCTCTTTCTTTCCAATGGACCATTTTGCTCCAAACAAGTTTCAAACACCTGCAAAAGGTCATAGGAAACATTTAGTAATCATTTAACAACTTGGTCTCAGCTAAAAATTTGAGAAAAAATGATTTTTTTTCATCTTAAAATTCGCCTCTATCGCGCTTGGGAGAAATTTGACTGCGCGGTACTGCACAGTACCGCGCCCCAGTTTAACCTTACAGCGTGGTACTGTTGCATAGTACCACACTTCCCGATATAGCGCCCGCGCGATACTGTGAAGGGCGAAATTTGCCTAATAGGGCTTGCCCAAAAAATTATTTTTTCCTACTGAAAACAAGTTATTCATACATGAAATGAAAGAGGGGCTTGAAAGCTCTTACCTGGCGCAGACGGCTGTTGAAACGGTGCCCTGAATCTCCAAATATGAACTCTTGAAGTTTTTGGTCCTCAAATGGGTAAAATCTCCACTTTTGGTAAATGCATAAGTGAAATGGTAACTTTCCATACTTACCCATCCTTTATATAGCTTTTTCACTTATTTTTTACTCATTATTTTATCTGGTTAAGATAAAACCCATTTCACATTACTAATATCTGGTTTTATGAGCATTTGTTGACAGGATCTCCTTTAAAAAATATTCACATTGGCGTTCATTTATTGTTTGACCTTCATTTTGAGCCTACTTTATCTTTTTCGTGCTCTGGATTAAAACTTGAAAAAGATTCCAAGCGCTTTTACACCCATGTCGTGCTTGTCAAACTTAAGTAAATGGTGTCGAGCTTGGTCAGCTTTACTCATGCTCGTTAAACGATGAGGAAAGTATTATCCTGGTTGTATTTTATTCTCTTTTCGGACCAAAATAATTAAAAATTACGAAAAAGACCATTGGAGTCCATAGTAAAGCTCTTTTCAGACTCCCTAAAATTGAAAAGATTGCCAAGTGATCTCGACTCTTTCACACTTGTAAAAGTATTTGAAAGGTCGTCTATTCGGTGATAGGTTACCCCTTTTTCGGCCCATCTAGACTATTTACGAGAAAGGTATACCTAGGTCAAGTTTTGGCTGGGAGAGTTCTCTCAGGAATTGTTTTACACTTTTTCGGGATCGAGGGACTAAATTTATGAAAAACTACACTTTGGAGCATCCTTTAAGTTTTTTAGGCTCTCTAAATGTGAAAAACTACCGAGTTTTCCTTCCTTGGACTTGTTAAAATTTAACATCGAAGGACCCACTTTGGGACGAACCCCTCCTTTCTCAGGTTCGTAAAACATGTGAGATTAGACTCATCTGTCAGATGAGCTATACCGAGCATCTGTTATCCTCTTCAAGATCGAAAAACAACAAAGAGGTACTCGTCTATCATGTCGGGGGAATATGGGGAACAAGTCAAGTTTGTTTTGGCAGCTTGTCAGTCGTTACCTTTGAACATGGCATGTGCCTGTCCCTTGTCTATTTTGGGTATTTGTTCTCGCTGAGTCATGGTCATCATCCTGAGTCATCTCTCTGGCCACGAGCCTACTCATTCGGTGTCTATCCTCTGCTATCAATAATCCCTGCTGCTAAGTCCTGTTACATGCCGTTATATGTTCAAAAGGTTGCATTGTTCAGAGTCATTCATTATGTCAAGCCTCCACTGTGGCAGTACATACTCCATTGTTTCATCATCTTATACTATCTTTCATTCCGATTTCGTGTCGATGATGTGGAAATCATTATGGCCCACCTTCGACGAGTCTATTTCCGTCGACGCCAAAATCACTTTTCCAGAATTGGACTTAGGGATCAGCCATTAATACCTTGGTACCTGCATGCCTCAATGGCAGGTTTTCTCGTGTTCGACAGTAGGTTTACATCATTGACCTCTGATCGAATGATCTCTCGAATGCTCGACATCAACTCATTTATTCACATTTCGTTGAGATGTACTACAGATACCTTGGGGATCATCTTCATCATTGGTGATTTACCTCACATTTGTTAACGGTTCACATGATTGACCGGTAATCAAATGGTTTCTACCATGTTCGACTTCAACACTTTGTAAATACATGGCTAGATTCGTATCATTTACGATTGGGTAGAAGACCCTGGGCGCACCTTTGTATCTTGATTGCGTCCAGGTTGCGATGGTTATGTCCTTTGTATTGTCACACAGATCCACTTTTGTATTGGTCGTGGCTGTGTCATTACTATCTCATGGATCTACACTTGTTCATAGTAGCCATGATTTGTCTACAGTCTATATCATCTCAGTACTCATGGATCTGCAATGTATTGGTTGGAAACCATGTTTTGAGTCAATCATTTCCGAGCATGGGGATGCCCGCCTCGGTGGTATATCTAACATTTTGTTTCTGTTTCAGCTCCTTGTCACTCTCCTTGATGCTATCTCCAAACAGTATTTGTAAAGTCTTTCGGCCATCAGTCCCTTCTGACCTCACACTTTAGGGGGCATCTGTTATACCTCCATATTTCACAGTGTCGCATCTTCACCACAAAAAGAGTTGACGACACTTCTCCTACTGCTTAAAACACACAGAAGAGAAAAATAATGAGTGATCCTTGAAGACAAACCTACCCTGTCAAGAATCAACCCAGCTGAGACTTCATATACCTACACTACCACGCCTTGCTCCATCTTAGGTGCGCGGTAGTCTACACTACCGCGCTATGCTCTTTCTCTGCCACGCGGTACTACTTTTTTTATGCTCTGTTGTAGAGGCGTGGTACACCTTTTTTAGCCTTTTTGCCATGGCTTGTAGGATTTTGATTTTCGAGAGATTTTTGAGGATTGGTGTCCCTGATTCGATCCTAACTCACTTTCTGTGATTAGTAGGCCTGATCCACTAAACTCTCCCAAGATCCACCCTTCTCTCTTGTTGGTTAACCCTACCACACACTATAAGAGAGAGGCATTCCATGAGAAAAGGAGAGGACTCTTGGAGGTATCAAACTTATGATCTTGAAGCTTTGTGGAGATAGCTAGAGGAGGAAGCACTTGGAGCTGGGAGTTGGCTTGAATATCAAGCAACCATTGTAAGTGACTTCAAGTTGATAATAGAACATAACTTGTCTTGTTTCCCAAATCACATGTGTTGATTTTGTTTCAATGATATGATTTGTATCTATTGTAGATTTAGATCCTAACTCATATTTCAAGTTTCTAGAGAATTGTATATACTTGTATCTTGGTTTCATTTTGACAGGTTCATTCGCAAGGACTTGGAAATTGGAGCAACCATAAAGACAAGCGATTGGATTGAAGGTCAGTTAGATTTCTTCTACTTCTTCTAGCACTTTAATCTTGAGATGTCTGTTTAGATCTAGGAATTCAAGGTAGCATTTTTTTAGTTTTGTCTTAGTTTAGAGTTAGTTAAATTCTACTTTAATCTAAGAGAATTTCTACCTATCCGTAGGGAGAAAATTCTCTTAGATTAAAGTAGACTTTAACTGACTCTAAACTAAGACAAAACTAAACAAATGCTACCTTTAATTCCTAGATCTAAACAGACATCTCAAGATTAAAGTGCTAGAAGAAGTAGAAGAAATCTAACTGACCTTCAATCCAATCGCTTATCTTTATGGTTGCTCCAATTTCCAAGTCCTCGCGAATGAACCTATCAAAATGAAACCAAGAAACTAGCATATACAATTCTCTAGCAACTTGAAATATGAGTTAGGATCTAAATCTACAATAGATACAAATCATATCATTGAAACAAAATCAACACATGTGATTTGGGAAACAAGACAAGTGATGTTCTATTATCAACTTGAAGTCACTTACAATGGTTGCTTGATATTCAGGCCAACTCCCAGCTCCAAGTGCTTCCTCCTCTAGCTATCTCCACAAAGCTTCAAGATCATAAGTTTGATACCTCCAAGAGTCCTCCCCTTTGCTCATGGAATGCCTCTCTCTTATAGTGTGTGGTAGGGTTAACCAACAAGAGAGAAGGGTGGATCTTGGGAGAGTTTAGTGGATCAGGCCTACTAATCACAGAAAGTGAGTTAGGATCGAATCAGGGACACCAATCCTCAAAAATCTCTTGAAAATCAAAATCCCACAAGCCATGGAAAAAAGGCTAAAAAAGGTGTATCGCGCCTTTACAACAGAGCATAACGTGGTAGTACCGCGTGGCAGAGAAAGAGCGTAGCGCGGTAGTGTAGACTACCACGCACCTAAGATGGAGCAAGGCGCGGTAGTGTAGGTATATGAAGTCTCAGCTGGGTTGATTCTTGACAGGGTAGGTTTGTCTTCAAGGATCACTCATCATTTTTCTCTTCTGGGTGTTTTAAGCAGTAGGGGAAGTGTCGTCAACTCTTTTTGTGGTGAAGATGCGACACTGTGAAATATGGAGGTATAACAGAGAGGAACCATTAAACGACGATCCTGAGAAAATGTGGACAGAGGTACTCACACTTTAACAACATCCAATTCAGATAAAAACAGTTGAGATAATTCTTGGTAGGACAGTTAATATTAACTCCAATATGGAGCCAGGATAAGAACATAAATTACTAAAGGTATTGTCAGACAACAACAAAGCCTTTGCATGGATGTATACTGACATGAAGGGTATCCACCCAGACATCTGTAAACACTATATCTATATAAAGGAAGGTGTTGTTCCTATCAGGAAACCACAGAGAAGAATGAACCCAACATTAAAGGACATAGTCAAGCTGGAATTGAAAAAGCTGTTAGATGCAGGGTTCATATACCCAATCTCAAATAGTGAGTGGGTATCACCACTAGTCATAGTTCCTAAAAAGGAGGAAAGTGGAGGATTTTTGTGGACTACAGAGAGCTCAATAAAGCAACCAAGAAAGATCACTTTCCTCTCCCATTTATCGATCAAGTACTAGACACATTAGCTGGAAACAAATATTTCTCATTTTTGGATGGCTTTGGTGGGTACAACCAAATCCTCATTCACCCAGCTGATCAGGAAAAAACAACATTCACATGCCCATGGGGCACTTATGCATACAGATTGCTCCCCTTTGGGTTCTATAATTCCACAGCAACGTTTTAGAGGGAAACCCTAAGTATCTTCTATGATTTTATAAATGAAAAAATGGAGGTCTACATGTATGACTTCACACCCTATGGACATAATTTCAACCAAGCACTAAAACATCTAGAACTAGTTTTGAAAAAATGTATTGAGATGAGCTTATGCCTTAGCAATGATAAATGCAGGATGCTCATGGAAGAAGGCATCGTTCTTGGCCACCATATTTCGCAGAGAGGAATAGAAGTTGACCAGGAAAAAGTTACAGTCATCAAAACACTGTCTCCACCTGTGAAATAGAGAGATGCAAGAAGTTTCCTTGGACAAACAGGATACTATAGAAGATTCATTGAGAGTTATAGCAAAATTGCTGCACCAATGTTTGCTTTACTCACAAAAGACACAGAGTTCATATGGTCAAAACATTGTATGCTATCATTTGAAAAATAAAAGAGAAAACAATTACAGCTCCAGTACTCCAAGGACTATATTGGGCACTTCCATTCCACATCCACTCAGATGCATCAGATAAGGAATTTAGATCTATCCTTGGATAAGAAAGAGCAGAAGCCCTAGGCTATATATTATATTAGTAAGAATTTGGCAGGAGCAGAATTAAATTATACTGTCACAGAGAAGGAGTTTTTGGCTGTCATGCATGTCATTAACAAATTTAGGGACTACATAACTAGGTACCAAGTTTTTTCCATACAGACCATTCAACAATAAGGTATCTCATGAACAAACCTAACATAAGCACTCGAATCATTAGATGTCTACTCCTCCTACAAGAGTTTGACATCACAATTTTGGATAAGCCAGGCAAACACAATGTAGTGGCTTATTTCCTGTCTAGGCTCATCCATGGACAAGATAATGAAGTGATAAATGACAGTTTTCCCGATGAGCATCTTTTTGCAATCTCCACAAGGAGCCCATGGTTTGCTGACATAGAAAACTATTTAGTGACTGGGAGATTTCCAGCACATTACAACTACAAAGAGAAGAATAAGGTCATAAGCCAAAGTACCACTTACACATGGATAGAGGGAATTCTCTTCCAAAAAGGACTAGATAAAATACTCAGAAGATGCATTAGAGAAGATGAAGTGCATGACATAATGCATGCCACTCACAATGAACCATGTGGAGGACACTATGCTGCAAAGAGGAAAGCATATAAAATTTTGCAAACAAGGTATTATTGGCCAACACTCCACAAGGATGCTTATGAATATGTTTCACACTGTGATGGCTTCCAACGAATGGTGAAGCCAACACAAAAAGATGAAATGCCTCTCCATCCACAAATCTCCTTGGAGGCATTCGAGAAATGGGGATTTGATTTCGTTGGTCCAATCAACCCACAGTCAAATTAGAAAAGCTGCATCTTGGTATGCACTGACTACCTTACAAAGTGGAATGAGGTAGCAACACTTGCTCCAGCAAATGAAATCGATGTGGAAAAAATTTTCACTGAGCAGATATTCCAGAGGTTTGGAGTCCCAAGAGAACTAGTTTCTGATCAAGGCCCAGAGTTTACATCAAATCTGATAGAAGACTTGCTTCGAAGAAACAATGTTAAGCATAGACAGTCCTCCTCCTATAACCCTCAAGATAATGGTCAAGCTGAGGTAACCAATAGAGAGTTAGAGAGGATTTTGACAAAGACAGTGCAACTCCACAAAAGAGATTGGGAAGACAGTTTAAGTGAAGCAGTTTGGGCTTATAATACCACATGGAAAACAACAACAGGCTTCACACCATATGGGATAGTTTATGGAAATAAAGTTATGCTGACCATTGAATTTGAAATCAAGACATTCAGAATTGTAGCACAGTTAAATATGGAACTCTCAGACATCCAACAGGAACGCATGCTACAATTAAACCAACTGGATGAGCAACGCCAACAAGCACTTATCCATACTGAAATCATCCAACAAAAAAGAAAGAAGTGGCATGACACGTACATAAAGTAGAAAAAGTTCAAGGAAGGTGACTGGGCACTAATCTATAACTCCAGGTTTCACACTTTCAAAGGAAAACTAACAACTAGATTGCTCGAACCTTACATTATTGAAACAATCTATGAAAATGGAGCTGTAAAGATTATTACAATTGATGAAGAAGAGTTCCACATGATAGTGAATGGACATAGAATCAAACTTTACAAGAAGCCACAGTCAAGATAAGAGTTCACACAAATACTCTACCAGCAACAACTGATGCTGATAGAGAAAATGAAAAATCATTGAAATCCAGTTCTGAAAAAAAATGAAAAAAAAAGAAATAAATGAAAAAAAAGAAATAAAAGAAAAAAGAAAATAAAAAAGAAAAAGAAAAAAGAAAAATAAAAGAATTAAAAGAACAAATCAGAAAATGATCCACTCAAGCTAATCACAAGTAAATTTGCAGGAAATCATACATCCCCATGAAGAACTAGCCAGCATCCTGCAAATAAATCAAATCGGGCGAGCCAATCATGTATTCAAGTGAGCCAACAATAATATCAAGCACTACAGAATTCAATCAAGCAACCAACTTATTCAAGCGAGCCTCCCATATATTCACGCGAGCCTTCCATATCTTCAAGCGAGCCAACACTATAGCAAATGAATTAGAAACTTAATGCAGAGCATCAGTACAAAGTCAAATAAAATTTTTGACACAAAAATCATTGCAAGCAGATACAACATTTTCAAAAGAACCGCCTGAATAAAGGCAAATGTAACTAATGCCTATTATAACTATAGACAAAGCGGAAATCTACTACAGAATACAGCGCCCATGAAATAAAGCCATGCCATGCACTCAGGTACACTAAACATAACCAGGTAATCTCTAAAACTATTTGTTTTATTTTCAAGGTCAATCATCAACCCACAAAACGGTTATTTCTGAAGCTGAGGATAGCTTTCAAGTTAAATCGGTGGCAAGGTTCAGATTACCTCACAAAGTCATGATTACCCACCATTGGCATGTCAGAATAACAATCTCCACATCCAGCCACCACATTCCCCAATGATCAGAGCAGAAGTGCAATGCACAATTATGGAAAGAAATGCAGGGATCAATAATGGAAAGAAACGTGTAAGGTGGCAAGTACTGATCGAAATGATCGAGAGAGGTGTGGAAGAATAGCTAAAAAGTGACATAGTCTACAAAAGACCCAGTTTTGCAATACGAGCTCTCCAGAAGAAGGAAAACTGAGAGTTTGTGTCGTCACTTTGCCAGTAAGCTACCTTCGAACCTATGAATCAATCTCGGCCAGGTGAGGTAAGTCAGCCACACTCAAAGTTTTTCATTTTGTTGATTATAGTAGAAAATCCAAGGATGACAAAGGGGTTCAAAAAGAGTGAACTAGAGGATCACAGAGCCATTTATGAAAACCAAAGGGTTTTATCTATCCTCTGTAATGCAGGATGGATGCCCTTCATCTCCGGGCTGAGAGGATCTAACATAGAGGTGGCTTTAGAATTCTCAAAAAACTTAAAGCACATCAAAGAAGAGCAGTTCATCACCCGGGTTAGAGGACTTCGTATCAAGCTGGATGAGGAGGCCATTGCAAAATACACAGGGCTACCCATGGGTCTACATTGGTCCAGGGAAGACAGGGAAGCCAACCAGAGTGTAAAGGTACTTTTCTTTGGACCTGGAGAGGCTTATGAAGAAGACAAAAATGGAGTCAAGAGGGTCACTATGCCAGCACCTTGGGATGAAGTAGCTACTGTCATTCATAAATATGTAAAGTGTACAGGGAGGTTGAGCTATGTCCCTCTCTTCCATTTTCGAATTCTGGATCTTCTGAGGCCTAGGAGCCACATCATGCCAAACAACAACATAAGCATTCCTTATTATCTTCTCCTATCGTTGGGAGAATTTAGGAATAAAGTTGTTGAAGGAAAAGAGGATGCATTAGCCTACCATGGGCTAATCAAGTTGATAATTCGTGAAGATTTAACAGTACGGGTCCCATAAATTTCATGGGAGGAATTTGTGGTAATCTCAACCGAGGATGTACAGAGAATGAAGGGTACACCTACTGTCAGCATACCCCTAGCTTCTAGGCCAAAAGACAAGATCGCTTCTACATCAGGAGCTAAAAGAAAAATCGACCTAGACAGTGTGGCCGATACCATGATAAAAATTAAGCATTCAAGAGATAGCTTCCGCCAAAAGGAATCGAGGGTTTCCACCAGCGAGCAAGGGCCAAAGTGGTGAAGCAAAAGGTTCACACAGCCACCCAGAATCAGGAATGAAAAGGAGATAGAAAGGGATCCCAACCCAATAATTCAGGACGTATCTGATGGTGATGACGATTGGCTAGACCAGGATGACCCAAACACACCTGAGGAACATGATTATGACCAATGGAACCCTGCTAATCAGGATGTGAACCCTGCATACCAAGACATAAACCCTGAAGCCACTGACCGGCTAGCTGAGGCACTGATAGAATTAGAAAAGGTCAGGGAAGAGTTGGCAGCATTAAATATTGAGGCAAGAATTCAGAGAATCCAACCAACTTCTCCTGCACCTCCACTGTTCATACAGGAGAAGACCCAGATATTGAATATGCAGCACGCAGGGGAGATGAAGCTGGCAGAATAGAAAAATGCATCACTGAGGGAGGAATTGGGCCAAGCTCGGATAGAATTGGCTCAGAAGGACCAAAAAATCCAGCAACTAGAGGACACATTGACTGCCACTACAAAAATCTATGATGAAATATTGCAAGTCAAACCCCCGTCCAGAACCTATATGCTCTACTTAAAGGAAAAGTGGGGAAGGTTCCAGCTGTAGAGGTTGAAACAAGGCCCGTCTCTGTAATTGAACACTACAATGGAATTTGTGGACACTTCTCTAGACTGCACAGAGTTGGAAAGGGATCAGTTGTGTGAATTCTTCTTGCACAACTTCGTGGTGCCAAGAACACCTAATTGGTCACCTAATCCATATGTAGGCAAATTCCAGCTAAGACCATTATGCTCCTGGATGAACAATGAGGTAGAAAGGGCACAAGATGATCATTTATATCTTGTAGAAAAGTGGCAAAATCCATTATGGATCAGGGCTAAAGCATCTCACCCTGAGAGGTTAATTCATGCCCACCAAACTATCACCACCGATGAGGATTTAATTCCTATCTTGCTTGAAAAACAACAGGGGGCAGTCACACATTTTGATCTCACCCTTCAACACACATACAAAGAGGTACAGGAGGCCATCAGTGATAGGTGGTCAAGGATTGGAGATTATATGAAGAAGAAGGAACCTCATTCCCCTCGCAGATTAGAAGCTGCTCTCGTTAAAGCTAAGCTATATAGAGAATCCTTGATCAAGAATCAGCTCAGATGGGTTGGCATGAAGCTAAATCCTCCATTTTTCCTTCCTCTAATTATCAAAGAGCATATTAATGATGAAGAAGAGAAAAGAACATGGGCCAAGGATGACCAGAGCATGGGTTACCACAGGCAAGTAGGGACTACTAGGATGGTCGCGTGGGACATCAGAGAAGCTATTGAAGAACCAAGTCTGTCACCCAAGAATGGGTGAATCCTTCAAGCATGGGGGAGATGATGAACCCAAATTATAGGTATCCTATAGCCTTTTTGCCACGGTAAAGCGTAAGATATGATGAAGGAAATACACCAGTTTTGTGGGAAAATGTATTTACTTTGATTATTTGATGAGGCTGTTCAGAGATTATTCTTTTTATGTTAAACGCGTTTTTCTATTTGCTAACCTTGGAATGAGTAGGTATAATCAGGGCATGAAGGTCTTGAGGTATCAACAACAGTTAAAGATTGAGACTGCATATAAAAAAGGGGCTCAGCACTCATATCTCCCTAAGTGAGAATCCATGATTAAGAGGATCGAAATTTATGATCATAGACTAGGTTAGAAGTAGAAACATATATATATGGACCTATTGGGTAGTGAGGGGATCCTGTTGCTATTTTGGAGAATCAATCGTTTTATGCATTTTTGTACTGCAAAGATAGTTTGTGTTACAAACTTTCTCAAACCATCAAGTTACTATTTTAATAAGAAGACTGATGTTACTTTCAAGCCTGCGTTTATAAGTTTTCTATACTCCTGAGTACGGGTTGGGGAGGGCCCCTCCAACATGTAAGTCAGGAGCTTTACTCTATTTTCAGGTATTTTCCATTTATGTTGTGAATCGATTTACTTCTAATCGTGTATGAATATACCTTGATGGCATTTGAATAGTATGGCTTTATTTAAGTTAAAATATTATTTTCGTTCAACATATTTTTTGTAGTTGATCAACGCTCATTCTGTAGTTCGGTAGAACACATTCCGTAGTCATGTAGCTGCATTCTGCGCACACATATTTTGACATTTGTTTTCATGTATTCTCATATTGGTTCTAAAACAATGATTCAGATCTAGAATGCTCATGCATATTTCTTTTATCAGACTTAGATCATAGAGGTTAATTACTTTCAGTTCCTTGATTTAATGGTCATCACTTGTAGTGTTTAATCAGAATAGATTAGATTGGTTAATTCTCAGCATTAGATATTTATGTTCTGGATTTGGTTTTCAACATTTAAGTTTTTAGGTTGGCCTTTCAATAATTAACACTTAATTTCAGTATTCAATTCTTAGATTAAAATCTCATCTTTCAGCAGTTCAATTCTTAGCGTACGTTTATCAAGCTTTCAACATTTCAATTCTGAGTATAGATTTACAGTTTGCAGCATTTTTAACTTCTTAGCATGGGAATTTGTCTTTCATAGATTTACAATCTTTTCAGCTCACCTTCTTCTTGATTAGATAAACCTTTAAGATCTATACCCACACCCTAAACACGACGAAGACTATCCTTTAGAGCTCATATAGTTTTAGCACCTCTGAATTTTGTATGTCCCCCGGGTTGATAATTAAAGTAGGCTCCTAGTCTAGCTTCCCTCATTAGGCATCCATTCTAAGAGCACACCAGTATCTATGTTTATTTAAAATATAGTTTTGTTGTTTTATTACAATGAATATTATTTTTATTTATTTATTTGGAATAACGTCACAAAGATTGTCTTTACACTGAATTTTGAATTTAGGATATTAACTACAAGTATATAAGAAAAGAACCTATGACATTTAACTGTAATAGAGGTTTGTCACCCAAGGTCCATGTGATATTGTGTAAAGCAATAGATTGATGGAGTTTTCATTAATGATCAAAGTTTCTTTTTTGTAGGTCCATGTGAGACAGTGTAAAGCAACATACTGATGTTGGAGTTTTGAGAGTTTTAATTAACAAATTTTCTTGGTTGTAGGTTACTATTTATAATGAGGAGTAGAAGTAAAACCTTAGATGAGTTATTGGTGATTTTTCGTAATGTACATAATCATCTAATTAAGGTCTAATCAACCCTATGCAGAGGAAATTATATAGCAACTCACATAAAGAGTCATTTTTGATAGAAACATTTACATTTCTTCCTTGAATTTGGCATCTTCTAAAATACTCAGAAGACCATTTACAACAATGGACATGGTTGAAACTTAATTTACAGAAAAGACATAATTAAGACATTTGTTTTACAAATAATGGTAGTAACAAATTTAACTGTGCATTTGAATATTCTCCACATATTCTAGAATAGTCTTGTTGATCCAATATTGAATTATAAACATTATATATCTCCATTTAAGCACATAATTCTCATTTAAAATCACACCCACAAATATTATTCATTAGTATATTAATGAGACTAAACTACTTTGTTGTTACACATTGCACTTGGGGAAATAGTTCCAAGGGATTTTTTTTCCTCCCAACCATAGGCAAGTTGGAGCCATTCCCATGCAAGGAAATGAAACAACAAGGGATCCACAACAAGGAAAATGCCCTTTAGCGGAGGTTATAGCATATGCTCCTGAAAAAAGAGCCCAAATATCAGTTTCTTGCGGAGGTTAGTAGCGGAGGCAAGAAAGCAGAGGTTTTAGTGGAATTTTTTACTATGGTGCACTTTCGACATAATTGCACCAGTAGGTCCATGACATAAGTACATAGGTGCGTTCACCGACGTGTCATATTTTGTCGCACCGCGACCCAAAAATGTCAATACTAAACCATAATAATTTCCAAATAACAAAAGTGAAGTGTTACATCACTTATACCCGCACCGGTGTGTTATTTAGAAACAATCACACCGCCCACTTTTTTATGTAAAAAATAAAATATTTAATTGAAAAACTAAACACGATGCATTCATTAATCATAACCGCACCGGTGCGTTTCACCAAATCTTTACGCACTGAACATTACTTTATATGGCTATTTTCTTAAAAACATATCTTGAGAGTCTACAACGGGGCATCCATGGTTAAACACACCGATGCCTTCCCAAGAGCTTAATGCACCGACATTCGATTTATCGAAGAAAAAAAATTATAATAATTTTTTTTTTAAAACCATTCCCGATGCGTTTGGATCAACACAACACACTGAAGAGCATTTAATTTATAAAATTTATTTTTTTAACATCAACTAATTCCGGTGCATGCGAACTTGGATCACATTGGTGCATGGGTGTAAACATAACGCATAGGAAAAGCATTTTTATTAAAAAATTATTTTATTTTAACATCAGCTAATTCCGGTGCATGCGGTCATTGCTCGCACCTATGCATCGTAAAGTCGACCACACCAGTCCAGGTTTTAATAAAAAAACTTTACCATGGCCAAAAAATCATTTTTACCAAACTTCAGTGCGTCTCAGACCCTCTACACCAGTGCATCATTCACCTACCTGGACACCTTGACATCCGTGGTCCACGTGGATGCATTCTTGCATTCTATTGGCGGTTTGGTTCATTTGAATTTTGCCAATTCATTTTGTAAAAAATAAAATTTACCATACATCGCCAATATGCCTTCCTGACACGCCGTTTAATAGGTAAAATGTTTATTAGTTCAGGAAATAATTTTAATAGTTTAGTTTTTAAAATTCACCCTTAAATTTCCATTTAAAAATAAAAAATAAAAAAATTTGCATGGTGTGTTCGAAGCTTTTGGCTCACACCGCAAAATAGTGCGCCCTATAAAATTTTACAGAGTGCGCCAATTTTTGTGCGAGCCGAACAACTTGAACGCACTGCTAAGAAAGAAAAAAACGCACAAATGGTCACCGGTGTGTTACACATTTAAGAGCATCAACATTCTGATGCCCTTAAATGTAATACACGCATCAGTGACCTTATAAATTAATAAAAAAATAATAAACGTTCAACGGTGTGCTTATGCTACTCATGTGCACCATATGTCGGTGCATTGACATGGCGTCAGCGCATTGTTCATACATCTACTAAAAAACTAAATTCTAATATACATGGGTGCATTTAGTAAAATAAAGGGCACCAGAGTTCTGATGCTTGTTATTCTCTAGCGCATCATTTTTTGGCAATAAACCCATAATCATTTGTACGGTGCATGTATGCCACATCACTGCACTGGTAACAGTGCAATTACGTGAAATAGGTGCACCAATGACACTTCGGATAAACATTTGAAAACACAATTAACAGTGCTCCTATGTCAATTCAAGGCACCGGTTTTATGGTGCTCTGACTTGGCATAGGTCCACCATTAATAAATATTAAATATTTTATAATTTAAAAATTCGGTGCATTTGCATGATGGTGCGCAAATAAGACTTCAGCGCACCATCAAATTCAATTTAAAATTTTTGATATATCACCCTTAGTGCGGCATAGATATTGTGGCGCATCGCTCGTCAGTGCCTGTAGTATATAAGTGCACCGCACACAAACCTGTGAACACAAAAATATCGGTGCTCCTATGTCACGTCAAGGCACCAGTTCATGGTGCGCTGATGTGGGATAGGCGCACCGTGAATATTTTTCAAATAATTAATTGTTGTTTAAATTCAGTACATTTGAGTAATAGCGTGCTAATAACATTTAGGCGCATCGTCGAAAACAATTTTAAAATTTTTGATATATAAGCGATGCGTCATAGGTATTGTAGCACACCGCTTCTTGGTGATTCCAGTATATAAACACATTGGTTGTGTGTGAAGAACCTGCAATAATTAATTAATGAGAACACATGAGATAGCATAAATAACAGAACTCATAATCACTTTTATATCGATCGCAGGCCACTTCAAGGGGGAAACCTCCTTTGAGCAAGCTCAATACAAATAACTTCACGGTACCTTCATTGGTCTCAACACAAACCTATATACTAATTCTAGGCACCAATACCATGGGTCAATACCATGTGTCGATACAAACCATGGGCCAATACAAAATATGGATCAACAATTACTATGGGACGACTTACAAAGCATATGCATCCAACAACAATAATACAAGCTATGGATCAACAAATACTACGGGACTACTTACAAAGCATATACGTCCAACAAAAACATACTAAAAAAGTAAATAGAAGGGTTGACATGGGTTCCTAACATCCCCTATCCCTTAGAAAAAGATTTGTCCTCAAAGCTTTAGATGTGGAAATTGATGCAGAATCTGAAGGAGTGGTTCCCCTGTAGCATCCTCGGGTTGCATTCCATCCCACTGACGCCTGTTGAGTTTCAGGGAGGATTGCTTGGAAGTTTGTAGATGAAGAAGGACCATATCAGCTGCATGAAAAGTGCGCTCAGAACGGTGTTGATCGGCTTGTTGTTTCAGTCGAATTCTTTCCATGTGAAGATTGTCCTGCAGAATGAGAAGAATCTGATCGTAGTTTCGAAGAACCGAGTCAATTGCCTGAATTAGGGAGCTTCCGAATGTGTATGGAAGAAGAAATGGCGGTTCCTGTCCATAAACTGCTTCATATGGTGTCCTTTTATATGTGGTATTGTAACACTGGAGCGCTTCTAGGAAATCCATAGAAATAGCTGTCCACATCTGTGTAGGGATGGGAAAAGGTTTGAGTAGTCTCGAAAGGAGTGTCGTTTCACCTTTGTTGACCTGGCAAGTATCACACTCAACCACCATCTGGTGAATTTTCATTTTCAGTCCCTGCCAAAAGAAGTTACATTGTTCCCGATCATAGGTTTTAAGGAACCTAGAGTTCCCTGCCGATGAAGAAGCATGGAGTTCATAGAAGAGATAGCCCTATTGAATAGATTGCAACCAATTTGGAACAAGCAGAGAAATATCTGTAAGAGAAACTGGGTCATCAAATTGGCAAGAAGGAGCATTTGCCACCATATTATCCTAACCCTTCTTGTAAGTGATCACATAGTCATAACCCGTGAGTTGGATAACCCATTTTCGGTGTGCTGGTGAGGAGACACGTTGTTCCAGAAAATGTTCCAGACTCTAGATATCAGTCTTGAGGCAGAAATAATTTCCTAATAGGGATGGCTGCCACTTCTGTACTGCATGCAAAATAGCCATAATTTTCTGCTGAGATGTAGATGCGGCTAAATGCTTACTGGAAAGGTCTCTTGAAGGCGGCAAGCCCACTAGGGAAACAAATACACCTGCATATCTATCCAAGGAAGTAGTGGAGACCGTTGGTGGTTGCATCTGAATGGAATGGAGCTGAGCGATGACACCATGTGAATTCTTCTTAAGGATCTTTTCCAGGCGATGTGAACTGATGATGCGGAGAGACCCTTGTTGTAATCCCATAAATTTTTGTTGTGTCCCATTGACTGAAAACTGCATCCAAAGTTCAGCAAAATCCCATAAGATGGGGCCAAGTGTGCGTAACCATTGAACGCCCAAAACCACATCACATCTTCCTAGGGATAAGGAAAACATGTTAGAGCACAGGTTATAATCTTCTAGAGAGATACACAAATTGTGACACTTACCCTTGCAAGGTAAGGTGCCCCCATTGGAAACCATGACTTCAAAGTTGGAGCAAGGATGGACAAAACAATCAGCCTGTTTGGCGATCTGAGGGTCAATGAAGTTATGAGTGCTGCCAGAATCAATGAGTATTGTAAGAGGAAGCTTCTTGAAGTAACCCTTGACCCACATTGTTTGGGGGGTGGTGATGCCAGATAAAGCATGGAGAGATATCTCTGGGTGGTCGTCTTGAGATGGAAGTTCAATAGGCGGTTCCTGAATGTCGAGCTGATCATCCGGTGTATCTGGAGCCACTTCACCAACTTTAGAGGCAGGCGGAGAATCCACATCCAAGAGATAAAGCTTTTGTTGAACACATCTATGTCCCTGAGTGAATTTTTCATCAAAATTATAACAAAGCCCTTTTTCTCTGCGTGCCTACATCTCTATTTTGGACAAATGCTTGATAGGAGTTGGTTGAGGAGCTGGCGGGATGGGAGGTCGTTGAGAACCCATATTTCAGAAGGAAACAAAAGTGGGTTTGGAGCATTGTTGGGCAGCAATCTTGTCTTCTGCCAACTTAGCCAACCCCAGGGCTTCTATCATTGTATTGGGACAGAACATTTTGACCTCTGGGCAGATTTCATCCTTAAGACCACTGATAAAACAACTCCTGTAGAAGTCATCAGACAATCCTTCTGTGTGGTTGGCTAGTTTCTCAAATTTTTTCTGATACTCTCTCACAGTGCCAATTTGACGAAGTTTAGTGAGTGCTCCAGTGAAGTCATCAAAAGCACTAGGACCAAATCGTTGTAAAAGGAGTTGGCAAAAATCTATCCATTTTGGCTTGTCATGAGCCTTGATGTACCAACGGTACCATTGAAGGGCTTCTTGTTCCAAATGAAAGGATGCAAGTGGAATTTTTTTTACATCAAAAGTATTATGCAGACTGAAATATTGTTCTGCACGATAGATCCATCTAGTCGGATCAGTACCATTGAAGCGAGGAAATTCAAGCTTCGGACCACGAAAAGTGCTGGAAGAAGAGAACCCATTGGCTGCAGAAGATTCTGGTTGTCGGTTATTGTTCATGGCTGAATGTTGAAGATGGAGGCTAAGAAATTTTTCATCTAGATCTTGGAGTTTGGTTTGGATGGCTGCAAGTGCTTCCTCCATGGTTTTTGCTCCTGTGCGGGTGACAACCATAACCAGGAGTTTTTTTTTTTTTTGGGGGGGGGGAATGGATAGAAAAACACAAACAAAAGCTTCTTTAGTAAAGGAAAATTTGGATTTGGTACAAACTCGGATGGGTAATTGGGGTTTAACTAGGTTTTGGACATTGTCGAAGGGACAGGGAAGCAGAAAAGGAGGATTTCAGAAGCGGGGTGAAAAAATGAGAAAATTTGGCAGAGAGGTACAAAGAAGCAGAATTAGGAAAGGAACTCTATGGTAAAATTTGACGGTGATTGGGTAAAATCTGAGGAAGCTATGGCAAACCCTGAAAATAGACAAATGTGGGATTTCGGGCTTTGGGAAGTGGAATTTGGGATAGGGTCCTTAGGAATGAAATATGCAGAATGGGGTTATAGGGGTTCCAGGGAAGTTTCAAGGGAAACAGAGTGAAAACAAGGGAGATATGGAGAAAAAACTGATTTTTATCCTTTTTTTTCCATATTGGAGCTGCTACGACATGGAAGGGATATGAAACAGATAGATCTGCAATGGCACGGAAGTGATCAGAAATAGAGGGATATGAAATGGTGCCGAATGGATCGAAAATGGCTAGATCTGAAATAGATCTGAAACGGCTGGATCTGGAACGACTTTTAGAATGGATCTAAAACAGCTGGATCTGAAATATATCTGAAACAGCTGGATCTGGAACGGCTTTCAGAATGGATCTAAAATGGCTGGATCTGAAATGGCGCGGCAGTGATCGACAACAGTTCAGCTGAAAATAGATATGGACCCCAGGTATGTGCGGCTTCCTAATAGTTCATGGGTTTCACTCGGCCACCAATGCTGTCTGACGGCTTGCATATTGGGGCAGTACCCCTCACTCCATGGCTCAGGTAAAACTGATAACCGCTTTGCCATAAACGACAACTCTTGGTTTACTTCATGGGTGGGAACTAGTCAATCAGGTAGGGGCCATTTACCTTTTCGCTGGCAGGTCCTCTCAATGGGCCAGCTACTTTGGGGTTCATGTGGTACTCCTCACAATGAGTTTTAGGGCTTATGCCCAAGTACTTCCCACAATTAAGCAGATAGGGATTATTCCCAGATCCGAAGCTGCAATAGATGTAAAAAAACATTTTGGCAGAAATTTCACCCAGTGAGCCCAAGAAATTGCTTTGATATTAGATGTGAAGAACCTGCAATAATTAATTAATGAAAACACACAAGATAGTAGAAATAATAGAACTCATAATCACTTTTATATTGATCGCAGGCCACTTCGAGGGGGCAACCTCCTTTGAGCAAGCTCAATACAAATAACTTCACGGTACCTTCATTGGTCTCAACACAAACTTATATACTAAGTCTAGGTGCCAATACCATGGGTGAATACCATGTGTCGATACAAATCATGGGCCAATACAAAATATGGATCAACAATTACTACGGGACGACTTACAAAGCATATGCGTCCAACAACAATAATACAAACTATGGATCAACAAATACTACGGGATGACTTACAAAGCATATGCATCCAACAACAACATACTAACAAAGTAAATAGAAGGGTTGACATGGGTTCCTAACATTGCATTGCATTTCTAATATTTATGGCGCACCGGTTTACGTTTTTTAGAAAAAACTTTTAATATTTTATTTTGGTAGATATAATATTGTTATAATTCTTTTATTTTTATGCTTATGAGACTAATTTATATTATATGTGAAACAAAGACGTGATCGCCACGAGGCATAGCAGTAGCATGATGCAAAGGTTGATCAATACAAATTCCATAGAGAGTGGGAGGCCAGGGAGATGGAGAGAGATTTATACCCTCATCCCATTACGCCTAATACTAGACACCTCTTGAGAGTTTTCGTCCTCCTCAAGTTCTATGAGGAAGCAACATCACTCAAGGGGAACAATACCTTGTTGACCCAGTTGATCGCACACCATTTTAGGCATTCCTTTAGAGTTGGTACCAATGAGTGGTTCCATCCCACCGAGGAGGACATTTAATTTATCATCGGGCTCTCTAAGAGAGGTGAGGACATTCCTTAGTTCCCTGAGCTTCCAGTAGGATCTATAGCAGTGACTCAGTAGGTATATGTTCATAGATATATTGATGACTGTGAAATTGAAACACAACAGATCTAATTGAACAAGAAATCAATTACAAGAGATGAACTCAGAGAATATGTGTAAACTGTGCAAAAGGCTTGCAGCAGTGCTCTATTGAACTCAGAAGTAGAATACAATACAATATAGTAACAATGACTGAATAATCCGAATTAACCAAGGAGGTCATTCAAATATACTGCATGGAGTATCTTGGCTCCACTAGGAGTCCTCATCATCAGATCAGTGGAGTCATCACTGCACTAGTAATGGTCAACTAGTTGTCAAACTGAGTCTAACTGAGTGTGGTAGGTGTAACTGGCACATGGAGGCACTAAATTAATGCAGGAGGCTCAGTGGAGGGTGCATGCGGAGATAACTGGAGTCAGAATAGGAAATCTAGTCTCACTGGGGGTCTAACAGAGTGATACAATCAGTTGAGGAATCAATCTAGCCTTAAATCAAGGAAAGAACTCAACTAATTGAAGTGAACTAAGTGGTAGGTGAAGAAGTGTGCCTTTCTTAGGTGGCAGGTGAGAAGTGGGCACCTTACTGACTAGGAGGGCTAAAAATGCAAGGAAAGAAACTCTCGGGTGCTGTAAAACTGGGGACAAGGTGCTGGAGGCATCAAACTGGTGACAAGGATGCATGCAAAGTACAAAATTGAATGATGAGATATCATAACACCCCCCCTCAAGCTATAGTAAAAAATAAAAGATAGGGCCCTGGTAGCTAGACGAAAGGTCACCCCAATACAATAATCCAAAAATGCTAGAAATAAATCTAAGTGAGGAAAGAGGGAAAACCAAATGGGAAGAAAGCTCCCCCTCAAGCTGAACATAGAAGGATCTAATCTATCTCCACCATGATGGAACTCACCCCCAACAGTGAATACTGGTAAGAGAACTTCTTCTCAGTGAAGGTCTTGGTGAAGATGTCTGCAATTTGCTCATTGGTAGGGCAATATTGCAAGATAATGGTTCTGTCATGCACAATCTCTCGGATGTAGTGCATGTGGATCTTGATGTGATTAGTCCTCTGTCTCTGAACTGGATCCATTGAGATCTTGATATCACTTTGATTGTCACAAAAAATGACAGTCGAAGTAGTACTACCAATATCAAACTTTGACAAAATACTCTACAACCAAACTGCCTGAATGCAAGCATTGACTGCTCCTCGATGTTCTGTCTCTGCTGAAGATAATGCAATGGATTCCTACTTTTTGCTTGAACAACAAATAGTCCCAATTCCAGTCATGAAAACATAACCAAAAGTGGAATTCCAATCAATACTATCACCTGCCCAATCTGAATCAGTGTACCCAATCAAATCTAGCTCACAATCTGCAACATAGTGTATGCCAAAGTGTCGAGTACCTTGCACAGAGTGTAAGATCCTCTTGGCTGCCTACCAATGGAGCTCATGGGGCTGCTGCATATATATTAATATAGTACTCATGGCATAAGATATATCAGGCCTTGAGTGTGCCAAGTATAAAAGAGAACCGATCAACTGTCGATACAATGTAGAATATGCAAGCAGTGTAGAATCTCCCTCCTCAAGACTGATTCTTGAGAGGAATGGGAATGGGGCTTCCTTACAATCTGACATATTGAATTTTTTTAACAGGTCTCAAATATATTTTTTCTGATATATGGTGATCCCATCAAAATTTTGAGCAATCTCAAGCCCTAGAAATTGTTTTAGCAAGCCGAAATCGCTCATGCCAAAAGCTAGATTTAAAGCGGTTTTTAACTTGTCGATTGAACTAAGAGTGCTACCAGTTATCAAAATATCATCAACATAAAGAACTATAATAAACAAATTACCTTCATTTTGTTGTAGGTACACATTTGGATCTAATTTTCACCTTCCAAAGTTTTGTGAGAGAAGGAAGGAGTCCATCTTAGCATACCAAGCTCTTGAGGCCTGTTTTAAGCCATACAATGACTTCTTCAATCTGCATACTAACTTTGGATTTGATATATATCCTTCTAGCTGCTTCATATATATTTCTTCTTTCAGATCTCTATGCAGAAATGCACTATTCACATCCATATGGTGCACTTCCTAGTGCTTGGATGCGGCAATGGCCAAAACAAGACGGATAGAATCCATCTTTGCAACCGGTGCAAAGGTCTTAGTGTAGTCCACTCCTTGGACTTGGGAGAAACCTTTTGAAACCAACCGAGCTTTGTATTTGTAGGTTGAGCCATCAGCAGAAACCTTTGTGCGGTAGACCCATTTACATTGGACTAATTTCCTCCTAGGTGGAAGAGAAATTAGCTCCCATGTAGCATTCTTTTGAAGAGAACTGTACTCTTCATCCATGGCAGTTTGCTATCTCGGATCTCAGTGGGCATGATAATATGATTTAGGATCTAAACCTATCATCAAAAAAATTTCTCAGATAGCAAAGGATCAGAGAATGAAAGAGCCATACCTGCTCTTTGAAAGTCTGCTCGAGTCCTCCTTGGATCGGCAGGATTTCCAATGTTTTGACCAGCAGAATTGAGAGTATTTTGGGCTCACTTTGGAAAGTGTTGGGGCACAATTGGATCAGATTCTGAACCTGATATATCATGTTCATCAAATTCTAATAAAATATCAAAAATATCAGAACCAATACTTTCATCATCTTCTTCAAATTCTTCTTCTTGTAGAGGTGGTAAATCAACAATTTCTTCCTCGAATAGTTCTAGATTTTGAAGCGGTTCTTCTTCACTCAATGAATATCTTTTTGGATATGATATCCATTATTTTGTATCCTTTTGATTCTTCAACATATCCCAATATGATGCATGCAACACTTTGCGGATCCAAATATTTTCTCTTTTCAGTCGGAATTCTAGCCCAAGCGGTTGAGCCAAAAACAGGGAAATTGGACACATCAGGTTTGTGACCAGTGTAAGCTTCGAAAGGTGTAATATCAGTCAAAGATGAATTTGGAACTCTTTTTTGAATGTATGCAGCAAAATTTATGGCCTCATGCCAAAGGTTTTCAGCCAAACCTTTTGGTTCAATCATACAGGTTGCCATCTCTTTTAGTGATTTGTTCTTCCTTTCCACTACACCGTTCATCTGAGGTGTGTAGGGAACTGTGTGCTGGATATGAATGCCGCTTTCAGCAAAAAGTTGCAGCAGATTTGATTTAATATATTCACCTCCATTATCAGATCTAAGAGCTTTTATCTTCCTCTCAGTGGCAGTCTCAACAGAAGCCTTAAAAAACTTGAATTTTTCTAGTACTTTCGACTTATTTTTTAGAAAGAAAACCCATGTAAATATGGAGAAGTCGACGATGAATGTCAAAACATACCTTGATCCATTCATGGATGTATGTGGCAGTGGACCACTAATATTAGAATGTATCAGCCCCAAAATGCAAGAAGCTCTACTAGCTTTGCCTCGGTCAAACTTGTGCTCGGGGTGCTTCCCAATGATGCAACCTTTGCATATTCCCTTCGAGGATTTGATCATCAGAAGGTCATCAAACATGGAATTTTTCTATAGCAGCTGAAAATATTTATAATTTAGGTGTCCAAACCTCTCATGCCATATCCTACTAACCTCATTTCCATGAGTCAGAAGAGCAGTGGGATTTTCATGCGGCAGAAAGTGTGAAAATTCATATGCTTTTGAACCATGATTTGTTTTTCCGACCGCAATAATTTTTCCACTTTGAATATCAGAAATTTCAACTTTGTTAGGGAAGAGTACAAATTTCTTTAGTGAACCAGTCTGACTCATCTGATAAACGGAAAGAAGATTTGAAGCTAAGGAAGGAACATAGAGAACATTGTGAAAACTGTCTTGCTCTAAATGAATGGTTCCTTTTCCCTTTGAAGAGATTTGAGATTCATCTCCCATGTGGATGGAGATGGTGTTGTTGGGATCAAATGATGATAGAGAATATTTATTTGCATCCATGTGGTTTGAATCTCCAGAATCAATGAGTAGAGTTGTGGAAGTCGAAACAAATTCCTTGAGTGCATGACCTCTCTCGGGATGATCATTTTTGTCCTTCTTCCTTGCACTGTTAGGAAGGGTTATGTTGTTTTCCTCCAAGAGAAGGGCCATCTAATCTATGGTATTCTTCATGCATGAGATTTCAGGATGATATCCCTTGCTGCAATAAGAACATTTAGTCTTCTCTTTTCCGTCTTTTCCTTTTTGTTGGTTTCTTGAACCGGATGGCTCATCCGACTGCTTGGTTTTCTCTCTTTGCTTGGAAGGGTCGAATTTTGGCTTCTCTTTCTTTTGCTTCCCTTTTCCATTCGTAGATTTGGACCCTCCACGAAAAAGGGCTTGATCTTTGGAGCTTATGGACCCCATTTGAACAAGCTTATCATGCTCCTTTGTGAGAGATTCAATTAATGCATTTAAGGTAGGCATTTTCCAATTCGGGGTTGTGAGATTCCCGGAATTGAATGTAGAGACAAATACTGAATAATCTTTTCCAAGTTTTGTGAGAATAGAAAGAATCAACTGTTTATCTTCCTTTACAGCTCCACTTTGCTTCAATTGTAATACCAAGTGCTTGAATTTGGTGAAGAAATCATTTATGGTTTCGAAATTCTCAGGATTCAAAGCAATCAATTCATTTTCCAATTGAAAATACCACATCTCAGCTTGTTTGCCAAAGAGATTTTCAAGTTGCTCCCATACCACTTTTGGAGTAGACAATCCACTGAGGTGGAAATGAAGATCCTTGGAAATATTGAGGCAAAGAAGACCATATGCTTCATCCAATTTGTTGAACTGCTTGTATTTCTCAATGAGTGTATTTGGATCAACTTCAAGGCCCACGGTGACTCTGTAGAACCCTCTTGAGTGCAACACAATCTCCATGTCATCCTTCCATTCAAAATAATTGAAAGGAGTGAGAAGCTTTGAAGAAGAAGAATCCATCTCAATGATAGCAAATGCTAATGGAGGAGTGATAAAACCTGCAAATCACAAGAAAACAAGAACAATAAGGTTGAACAATCCACATGTTTTAGAGTGGCATCACACCCGACATAGGAGATCAAGCAAGCTTGAAGATCCAATGATTCATATACAGGAATTCTGTGGAAAACTCACAGTATCTGGAGTGGATTGGAGAGAAATTTCCAGTATTGCATGACCAGGAGTGAATGCACATGAGATTTTGCATGCCACTGCTGGAATATTTTTGGGCCAAAATCACTCAATCTTCATGTAGAACACTTGCAGAAAATAAGTCTTGTCCCTGCCATGGCTCTGATACCATGTGAAATTGAAACACAACAGATCTAATTGAACAAGAAATCAATTACAAGAGATGAACTCAGAAAATATGTGTAAACTATGCAAAAGTCTTACAACAGTGCTCTATTGAACTCATAAGTAGAATACAATACAATACAGTAGGTCATTCAAATTAAACAAGTAGGTCATTCAAATATACTGCATGGAGTAGCTTGGATCCAATAGGAGTCCTCATCATTAGATCAGTGGAGTCATTAATGCACTAGTAACAGTCAACCAGGTGTCAAACTGAGTCTAACTGAGTGTGGTAGGTGTAACTGGCACATGGAGGCACTAACTGAATGAAGGAGGCTCAGTGGAGGGCACATGGGGAGCTAACTGGAGTCAGAATAGGCAATCTAGTCTCACTAGGGTTCCAACATAGTGATACATTTAGTTGAGGAGTCAATCTAGTCTTAAATCAAGGAAATAACTCAACTAACTGAAGTGAACTAAGTGGTAGGTGAAGAAGTGCGCCTTTCTCAGGTGGTAGGTGAGAAGTGAGCGCCTTACTGACTAGGAGGGATAAAAGTGCAAGGAAAGAAGCTCCCGGGTGCTGGAAAACTAGAAACAAGGTGTTGGAGGCATCAAACTGGTGACTAGGATGCATGCAAATGAATGCATGCATGCAAAGTACAAAACTGAATGATGAGATATCCTAACAATGACAACATCTTTTAGCCTTCTCATTTTTAGGTGTGCGGTGGGTAGATTTTCATTGCTTCTTTTGGTAGAGAGGATGTGAGGTGCCTCTCTTTTTTGGTGAGTATTACCGCGCATTACACCACGGATGGGCAACGCATTAGCTGCCCTTTATTATATTATGTTGATTCTTTAGTGCAGGAACCTAGATGCATGAGGTGGTCTACTATTTTTTACAACAGTTTTGTTATGTTCTTAGTCGATGTCATGTGTGTATTGGTGGGAGGGCCAACTTCCCCTTCGCTTCAAAGTTGTTTTCTTTATTTTTTGAGAGATTTCCGATGACTAGGCCATCTTTTGACCGGCTCCCTCCTAGGTTGATGATATTTCTGGGTATGTGCTTGTGGGGGAAGATGATTCCCAAGAGGGGGAAGCGAGAGTTTCTTGCAAGGATCATTTCTGATGTGCTTGACATGATAGGTGGTGAGGACCATCCTTGATTTGATATGGTTGCATATCCATATGCGGGGTTGAATTGGAGAGGGTGCACCAACATCTTCTTCACCGAGACGAGCCACCTGATCATAGAGGTAAATTTAGCAATATGTTTAATTTAAACTATTTTCATTTTATTCTTGTTATACTTATTCCAAGTGAAATATGTTTTAAATTGTTATATTAAATTCGTGTTTAATGAAATTGTCTAATTATTATTGTGTACTATATATTTTATAGATATTGGTACTTTTGATGGTGATGTGGGGCATCCTTCGCTGTAGGTTGATGAGGATGAGGACATATAGATGCATGATTAGATGGAGGTGCCTCATCTAGCTAGAACTGGCCTTCGAAGGAGGCCTGGCCAGAGGTTCAAATAGGATATCGCAGATAGACTGGCTACATTATTAGCGGATCGAGGGGTTCATCCTGTTCCTGTCAAGGAGATTAAGAGGTAGAACCAATACGTTGATCTATGGATGATGCTTCCTATTGATATGAAGAGCTTCATGCATCACATTATTGGTGCTTGAATTATTTTGGATGCCATACCTCATGGTAGTTCATAATTTGATGAGGGTGGAGATCCTCAGCCTTCTAGTCCACCTCCTTCTCCATCAGCTGCTTCGACTAGTGGGGGAGCCTCCAAATCCACGGCACCTCCTCCTTGGCCTCCACCTCCTACTCATACACCTTCGACATCTCATCGAACCCCTCCTCCACCATGTCCTCTACCTCCATCACCTCCTTCATCATCTACTCCACCTCCCCCTCCTTCAACTAATCCGACATCTGATATTTTATACCTATCTAACCGACCATCCTATATTGATCCATCACCTCCTTCATCCTTTCCTCCACCTCCCCCTCCTTCGATGGAACCACTAACTTCCCCTCAGTTGTGGAGAGGATGCTCAGATCATGTGAGACGATCTAGATTCCTAGAGATCGTGTCTTTCTTATTGATCTACATGATAGATTATTTCCTAGCAAAGGTACTAATCATGCATCTATCTCTACCGATGCAGGTGTCGATACATATGGCGGGTCGACAGATAGTGATGATGATAGGATTCCGGGGGTAGACTCTAAATGTATATCTGACATTTATCATCATTTTGATGATATATATATATATATATATATATATATATATATATATACATCATTTTCCATTTTGCAGATGTTGATGTTGATGATTATGTTGATTTTTATTTATATGTTGATGGTCATGATGTTATGTTAGGTCAGGTTCGACGATGTTTATTAGATGTTGAATTTTATTTATATGTTGATGGCCATGATGTTATGTTAGGTCATGTTCGATGATGTTCATTAGATTTTTGTGTTTTCCATTTTACATACATTGATGTTGATGATTAGGTTGATGCTTATTTATATGTTGATGGTGATGTACTTGTGTATCTTAGGTCAGTTTCGATTATGTTCATTTTGTTAGAAAATGGAACTTGTTTTTTTTACATGCTATTGTTAGATCATATGCATGTTAGATGATGTTTAAATCTATAATATGTATATGCTAGATTAATATGTGGTAACGTAATGTTTATGATGGTACGTTCATGCTTATTTTTGTTAGTTTTATGTTAATGATGGTATGATGGTGTTTATTTTTATGTTTGTTAGATGGTGACATTGATATTAATGATTATATGTTTATGTTTACATAATATAATTGCAAAAATATTATCATACAATTAAATATGTTTATGAATTTTGTATTGATATTAATGGATGAAGTTGTGTCAACTAACTATATATATGATTTATGTTAATGGCTGTATAATTTCTCATAGTATCATGTGTATGAACACCAAAAAAAAAATCTAAATTATATGAACATGAATATGACCTATCAATGTATCATTCAATATTTTTAATTTGTTGACAATATCTCAATTTACAATGACAAATATCAAATCTTTAATATGAATAAAAACAAATAGTTAATTAAAAGAACACCCTTTTTCTCTCAACTAATGTAAAGCCACAACTTGCATTCTCAAAATAGATTATTATTATTAATCATTAAGTTGATTTCATGATCTTCAAGCCATTTTTTATTTCTTATTCTCATTCAGAAAAAATTTGCAAACATTTGCAATTATAATGCTTAGCATTATTTACGAAAAAAACATCATGAAATACAAACATTCAAATATTGATCATGTCGAAATTAGAGAGCACATTAATTTGTGTTATTACAAATTTCATTTTTATCAAGGGCATAAATATTAAGTCATTGTAGAGGTCAAGTACAGTAGTAAAAAATTGTTTGATTTGCAATCTCCACCAAGGTTTCAAACGTGTCATTTTCTATGTTGGAGTTAACATTATAAATACAATAAAAAAAATACAAAAACATTACATTATAACAATAATTCAATTTAATCGAATCATATAATTAAAAAAAATACATTCTAACATAAAAATCATAAATTAATGCAATTATAATTCTTAGCATTATTTATAACAAAATAATCAATAAATACAAGCATTCAAATATTGATGGAGATATCGGAGAGCACCTTAGAATTTGTTGTGCATTTCATTGTTATCAAAGGCCATAAATGAAGTCATTGTAGATCTCAACACTACTAAAAAAATTGTTGGATTTTCATTCTCCAACAAGGTTTCAAATGTGTCATTTTCTACGTTGGATTTAACATTATAAACATAATCAAAAAATACAAACACATTAAATTATAACAGATATTTAATTTAATCGAATCATATAATTAAAAAACATTAAATTCTAACATAAAATTTATAAATTAATGCAATTACAATTCTTAGCATTATTTATAACAAAAAAATCAAGAAATAGAAGCATTCAAATATTGATGGAGATATCAGAGAGCAACTTAGAATTTGTTGTACATTTTATTATTATCAATGCCATAAATGAAGTCATTGTAGAGCTCAACACTAGGGAAATTTTTAAGGGTGAAATTTCGCCAATTGGGTATTTTGGGGGCCTTTTTCCAAATAATAAATTCTCTATTTGGTCATTTTTAGTTTCTAATATCACCTATATTTACATAAAATATTTTTTTGATCATAATATTCACCAAAATTGACAGGTTTTAGTAGTAAATTGTATGTTTCATCTTTAATATTCGCCTACCAAGCTATATTTATGTTTTTCTCAATCCAAATTAATAGCCTAAAACACTATACTTAAGTATACTTTTATAATCCTTAAAAAATACACTGCTCAACACTACTAAAAAAATTGTTGGATTTTCATTCTCCATCGAGGTTGCAAAAGTGAAATTTTCTATGTTGGATTTAACATTATAAATACAATAAAAAGTCGAAAAAAATTACATTATAACAAAAATTCAATTTAACCTATTATCGGTCAAATTAGCACTTCTCCGTCCATGACCACATTGCATTGTCGGTCACACAAAAGGAAACTATGGATGTAAGAGCTTACCCAGACCCTAGGCTCCTGCTCCTCTCTCTTAGCTATGAATTTCTCCAACATAACTTTCTTCGATGATCATAAGGTCCCTTTCTCAAGACCCTCCCCTTGTATTTATGGTAAGGCAAGGAGGGTAGGTTTGAAAGGTGGTTGAGTTGGGAATTTGGGGTAGTTTGAATACCTGCCTCAACTAATCCCAATTCATGTTTTTAATTATTTTTTAAATTTTTCTTAAGATACCCGCGAGTATGATATACAACAACTAGGGAGTGACTCGCGAGTGCCCTAACTTGCATCTATCAGGTGCAGCTTTTTATTGACACTCGTGGGTTGTGAATATAGATACCCGCGGCTGACCCGCTAGTTTACAAGCATAAGGGTCACGGTTATGTGTAAAAATAGGCAGAGAAAGATACTTCTAAGGAAAGGATTACAAGGTTCAGCTCTAAGTCATCTAGGGTCAAGGTAATCTCTTCCATCCATAGTGTCCTTTTGTGTGACTGATAAGGAAATGTGGTCACGGATGGAGAAGTGCAAATTTGATCGATAACATAACCGAATCATATAATGAAAAAAAAATTACGCTAGTCTAACAAACATGTCATAAATTAATAATGCAATTAAAATTATTAACATTATTTATAACTAAAACATCATAAAATACAAGCACTGAAATATCAATATATAAATTTTAGATCACCACCTTCATGTCAAGAATTAATAAATATGTTAGCCTTTACATTCACAAAAATAAAATTGAATCATGTAAGTTGTTTTTCATGGTGTATATATATGTATACATAAAACAAAATATGAGTAATCTGGACAATGACATATAATCATTATATACAATCATAAATTACTTCATAGACATAAACCATATTTTGCATCATATAATTGGTTCTTAACCAAATGAAATTGTTTAAACACTACATCTAGTAATCAACTTTCCATTTTCATCGTCATAAAATGAAAAATAAACAATATAATTAGAAAATAAAAGATAATAGTAACAAAACGATATCTCAATCTCTAAATGACAAAATAACACATGTACATATCACTCTCTATTGCCATCAATTCATTATCTTCCTCGGTTGGCATGCTAGCATTGTTGTTATTAGAAACATGTTTATATCTAGGGTCGTATCTTAATATGAACCACCAATCTCTATCCAACACATCCGGGTGAAAGAACACTTGGTTGCAGTGTTCTAGAAAAACATGAGGCTCCTTACTTTCATCCCACATATTTTTAGAGTTGATACATATCAACCCACTGTCACAATATTCCTTGACATTATTCTTGTTGAATGTGTCCCACCACCTGCACCTAAAAATAACACATTAGAAAGATGAGAAGTCCACTTGAATGATATTTTGTATCTTTCTGACATAACCCAGCATCCCTCCTACCAAGTTTCGATCTCGGTGGCTAGCATGACTAGATTGGTCGAACTCGACTTCCACTTTGTAGGGTTTTGTAACATGCCCATTATCATCATCCACAGTGTGAAAATGATGTCCATAATCCCACATAGATGGGAAGGAATGCACCTATAAGAAAAGTTAACAAATTATGATGTCATATGTCTATTAACCCAACCATTAATATATTAAACATAAATGTTATAATTCAAAGTTACATTATAAAGTTAGAAATTGTGCACATAAATACCGAGTTGTTGCACCCAATCCCAATGTTTAGCGCATCCTCCTCTTTAGGAGGGTAATGACAAGATCCACCATATTTGTCTCTCACTTGGTCTGCAACCCAACTATTGGGACAAATCATTGGCATATTTTCTTCTAAATGATCTAGAAAAGGCATGCTTCTACCGTGCAACTTCCTGAATTCTTTTCTGTTAATGTCCCATTTCCTCCTCTTCTCTTCATACAATGCGACCCATGGCTATGTTCCCTCCACGTTGTAAAGAATGAATTTATTGATTCTATCAATTTTTGAATTTGTTGTTGTATTCATGGAAACAAAACCACATTTAGTCATATGGGATCAAATATAAATTTTTACCTTTGTTGTGAATATAAGTTACTATCTGGAAAATTGAAGCACAAAAGGCAAGTGACTTACTCTTTATCATACGCATTTTTCCATTCATTTCTAGTACCTCCCCTTCCCTTCTATCCTCATCACGTTCATCATCCCAAATCACTGCACCTGGTGTGTCGTCAATTTGCTTGATGTACTCACTAACATAATAGAATGACTCATATATTATGTACCCCTCTTCCATAGACTCCTCAGGTTTTTCCCTTTGTCGAACAAATCCCTTCACTTTTTTCATGAACCTCTCTAAGAAGAACATCTAGTGATAGGAGACTGCCCTGATTAATTAAACCTCATCGATTAAGTGAATTAGAAGATGAATTCGCAAGTCCATAAAACTTGATGACAATTCCTTCTCAAACATACAAACAATCTCAGCTATCTCTTCGCTCCATCATGGAATGTTAGCGAATGTAAATCTCATTTTATGTGATCCACCATACAAATGCATAGAGTCTAGATATGGCACACCGTAGGTGTTGGGGAAAGTCATGGTTCACACACCCACGCACGGACAACGGATAATGACACTACAAAGTAAACAAAAAAAGTTAAGTACATTTTAAATTTTGTTGAAAAATATATAAAAAAATAGTAATAACAATTTTTTGGCATTATGCGTACCCTTAGAAGGTTGAGATGGTCATATGATTTCAAACCTGACAAATTTTTGTCTGACATACTGAAGCAACGTCATTGAGTAGACCCAAAAAAAGAAGGTGCCTTCACCCCCAATATAACTTATTTTTCCAAATTAAGATCATATTTCTTCAAAATCCATGGGACATCCCCTTTTTTAAATGAAAAAGAGGGGCTAGCGTCTCCTCTATTTTCTTTCCTTGGCCAATGATTCTTTTTTGTATTAGAAGCTATAAGGTCTTTCCTGACTTTCATCTTGTCACTTTTTTTGGATGATATGTGATGCCACAAAGAACATGAAACTTTTTTAAATATATGCATGGGATCTAGTAAGTGGGAAATATTAAGATCCTCCCAATATGGGAGCTCATAAAATATCGATTTGCTTTTCATCCCTGTGGGTGTTGGAATATTCTCACCATCATTTTTGTATTTTGCATGCCTGCATGAATTTTTTATGAATCCAGTCACTGACATGCATTTGCATGCATCCAGTCATCAGTATGGAAGTCTCCTAGCACCTAGTCCTTATTTTGAATCCCCCAAGAGCCTTTTTTTGCTCAATTTTAGCCCTCCTAGCCACTGATGTGCCCTTGTTTTCATCACTAGAGCACAAGTGCACCTTCTTCCACCTATTTAGAAGTTACTTTAGTTAGTTCCATGATTAGTGGATATGTTGCTTGTTTTCGGGATTGATTGCTAGTTTAACTGACTGAACCACTTAGATAGACCTCCAGAGAGACTAGATCAGCTATTCTGACTACTAACAGCTCCTCATGTTCCCACATTGGAGTCTCCTTCCCTAAATCAGTGCCCATGCACTCAGTTAGACTCAGTTATACTCATTTGACTGACTATTTGACTTTTGTGACCACTGCCACTAGTTTGGATGATGTCTCCAATGTTATCCAAGCCACACTTTGAGGAGAATTTGAATGAACTTAGAGGCATTCGAATCCATTCGATAGTATTCAGTTATTATTCATTTTACATTGTGCCAACTTATAGCTGATGTATGATACAACAATTTTTCTCCATTTTCTATGTAATGAGTGATTATTGATTCAACATTTCTTCTTCTTCTTTATGCACTTAATGAGTGAATTCTAGTGAGGTCTCCTACTGTTGAGTGCTCCTAATCCTAAAATATCACATGGTATCAGAGCTGACAGTAGCTATTCGAATTGCAGCAGCAGCAGTTGCAGCAATTCCTTGAGTAGATGTCTTTCATTGAGCACCAGAAGCCTTTGAGTTTCCACAGCAAATCCTGGTGCTATTGCCTTGAATTCACTGGAGAAATCCAGTGAGGTCTAGCCAGGTGTGAAGGACTTAGTCACATGTGCTCAATTTCCTAAGGTAGTGTTCAATTCAAATTGCAGCAGATCTTCTTTTCGAAATTCTCATTTGTTTTGGAGGAATATCCCTCTTTCGGCTTTGAATTCTTCAATATCATGGATCTCAAGTTGAAGTCATTCAACTAATTCGAATGGAAGGAAAAAATGGACATCTTCTTGAATTCGAAGAGTCTTTCCAGAGTGGTGAATGGCTCTGCAGTTGATCCCAATAGAGCAGTAGAGAAATCCAAGTACTTATACAAGCTTGATGAAGCAGTAGGACTACTGCTACTTAACATTTATGAAGATTTGCACTTTCATGTTATCAATTTGAAGACTCCAAAGGAGGTTTGGGACAATCTCGAATCCCTCCTTGGCCAAAAAGATTATCTGAAGGGGCATAAAATAGAAAATGAGGTCATCTCCTTGAGCCCAAGAAGTTTCAAAACTATCACTGAGTTTCTCAACAAATTCAAGAACTTGATTTCATAGTTCAAGAGGTATGGGATTGAGAAGGAAGAAAAACAACTCATCCTTTCCATCTTGTCGAAGCTAGGCCCTGATTATTCATTTTTTGTTTCGACCTTCCAGTCAACAAAGTTGTCCATTCCAACATGGAAATTTCCTTCGCTTGAAGACTTCATCCAATCTCTAACTCTTGATGTGGAGAAGCTAGTGCACATGGGAGTCATAAAATCCAAGTTGGATTCAGATATTGTAGCTACTGATTCAAGGAGAGCGAATGGAAAAGGAAAACAAAATTTTTTTGATAGAAATTCGAATGACCAAAAGTAGAAGGAGGCTCCCATACAGTTAGATGGAGCCTCAAATCCTAAGAAGGACAAGAACACTTACAAGGGAAAATCCAAGTGCACATACTATAATCGAGGATATCACCCTGAGAGCTCATGTATGAAGAGGACCATAGATCTCATGGCTTCACTTATTGAAAAAAATAATCTTCCAATACCTGCATGTGCTAGAAAGAAAGAGAGTGAACCATCTGGATATGAGAACAAAGACAGATTCCATGCCCTCATGGAAGGTGCATCAACTCAATTTTCCTTCATCATAGATTCTGGAGCATCAAGACACATGTCTTCCTCCAAGAATCTCTTCACTGGATTTGAAGCTACTGTTGGACCATCCATTATGTTGGGGAATGGTTTTGAGGTCTCCACTGAGGGGATTGGAATAATCAAACTAGATCATGGATACTTCTCGGATGTACTCTATGTCCCCACTCTCAGTTCTAATCTACTTTCAGTATATCAGATGATCCATACTGGAGAACCCAAGAGGGTGATCTTCTCTCCAAATGGGGTCGAAATTCAGAACATGGTACAGGTTCTACCATTTCAAAAGGTGTTGCAAATCATAAGTCAAAACTGTATGAGTTCTCCCACTTCTCACCTCTCTCAAAGCAATCTACTCTTCACACTAATGCCAATTAAGAGAATAGATTGTTTCTAGAAAGATTTGGGCATCTTAACTATCAATACTTGCAAGACATGGATACTAAAGAGACGGTTGAAGGGCTTCCCAAAATCAAGTTTTCCAAGGGAACCTGTCATGGTTGCTTGATTGGAAAGCATCCTGAAAATAAATTTGAGAAGGGGAAGGCAAGGAGAGCTTCTCATCCTCTAGATCTGATTCGTAGTGATGTTGCAGGGCCATTTCCAGATCTATCATTGAACAAGGCAAGGTATATTCTTACTTTTATTGATGATTATTCCAGATTTACATGGGTATACTTTCTCAAATTAAAGTCAAAATTATTTGGATTCTTTAATTTTTTCAAGTCTTCTGCAGAAAAGTTTTCAGATAGACAGATCAAGGCCATTCGCACTGATAATGGAGGTGAGTACATCAAGGGTGACTTTCAAACCTTTTGTGCTGAAGAGGGCATTGAGATGCAACATACGGTTCCTTATGCACCACAACAGAATGGTGTTGCTGAAAGGAAGAACAGAACATTGAAAGAGATGGCCACCTGCATGCTAAAGTTGAAAGGGTTGCATCCTAGTCTTTGGGTAGAATCCATCAACTATGCCACCTATCTTCATAATAGAGTTCCTCACAAAGGACTCAAAGATATGAATCCTTTCGAAGCATGGATGGGATACAAACCTGATGTATCTCACCTTATATTTTTTGGATCCATAGCATGGGAAATGATTCCAGATGAGAAACGGAGAGCCCTAGATCCAAAAAGAAGAGAGTGTATCATGGTGGGTTATGCATTGAATGAAAAGGCCTACAAGCTTCTTGATCCTTCTACTATGCCCAAATTCCTTGATAGGAGTGTAAAGTTTGAGGAATGGCCTCTTCATGATGGTCATCCCATTGAGAAAGAGAGATTTCCTACCACACCTCCACTGCTTGATGAGATCCAAGAGAGCAAATCTTCATCACATGACAGTTTAGATTCAGAGTATGACAATGAAGATGATGGAGAGTGAATGCTAGATCCAGATAAAAAAGAACCTGAAGATCTAGAAACTATCAATGAAGATGAGCGAATGGAAGATCCAGATCCACAAGAACCTAATGATCTTATAGTTGATGATCCTCCTCTTAATATATGGGAAACCACTAATCTTAGATCTGCCAAAGATCTTGTTGGAGATCGACTTGATCCGAGGAGGACTAGATCTGATTTTCAGAATGGAAGGTTTCATCCTTCTCACATTACTGACCCATTTACTGCCGACAGATCCTTCTTCAGTGGAGAAGTCCACTTACCATTTGGGGTGAGTGATGTACATGATTTATCATCCTATCACAGTCTATCTTGAGGGGGGGATTTCTTCCCACTAGGTTTTCCCTCTTTCCTCACTTTGTTTATTTAGATTATTGTACGGGGGGTGACCTTTGGTCTCAGTTACAAGGGCCCTACAATTTTAGTTGTCCCTCATAGTATATCTTGCGGGGGGTGTTGGAATATTCTCACCATCATTTTTGTATTTTGCATGCATGCATCCAGTCATCTGCATGCAATTGCATGCATCCAGTCATCACTTTGGCACTCTCCCAGCACCTTGTCCTTATTTTGTAGCCCCAGGAGCTTGTTTCTACTCATTTTTATCCCTCCAAGCCACTAATGCGCCCTTGTTTTCATCACTGGAGCACAAGTGTGCCTTCTTCCACCTATTTAGGAGTTACTTTAGTTAGTTCCATGATTAGTGGATATGTTCCTTGTTTCTGGGATTGATTGCTAGTTTAACTGACTGAACCACTTAGATATACCTCCAGAGAGACTAGATCAACTATTCTGACTACTGAAAGTTCCTCATGTGCCCACATTGGAGTCTCCTTCCATACATCAGTGCCCATGCACTCAGTTAGACTGATTTGACTGACTATTTGACTTTTGTGACCACTGCCACTGGTTTGGATGATGTCTCCAATGCTATCCAAGCCACACTTTGAGGAGAGTTTGAATGACCTTAGAGGCATTCGAATCCATTTTATAGTATTCAGTTATTATTCATTTTATAGAGTGCTAGCTTACAACTGATGTATGATACAATAAGTTTTCTCCATATTCTGTGTAATGAGTGATTATTGATTCAACATTTATTCTTCTTCTTTCTGCACTTCATGAGTGAATTCTTGTGAGTTCTGCTACTGCTGAATGATCCTAATCCTAAAATATCATAGTGGCCATTTTCTCAACATAGGTGTTGAATAAATCAGGATCATTGATCGCAAGATGCACATTGGAATCAAACATCTTTGTGTATTCCTTCTCCTTCTCTCTATCATATGCCCTAAGATAGTCAGTCGATGTTATTATTTCAGGACTTTGGGTTCTCCCTCATTTACCATTGAAAGCATATTTTTCTCTTCTATAAGAGTAGTTTTATGGGAGGAATACCCTAGAGAATTCATACATTGAATTTCGTAGGTATTTGGACCACCTATCCTTCATAGAAGGTCCACGGCATTTACATCCATAATAACCTTTTGTTACACAACCTATGATGTTATAGTAAAGAGAGAACGTTAGTGTTGAGGATGAAGAGAGTGACACCGAATTAAATATTTCCAAAATTATTGGTTTGAATATAAAAACAAATAAAACAACATATTTACCTGAACAAACTCCTAAACCAGGATAATCATGTGTGGTGTAAGCAAATATGCCATACAATGTAAAACTCCTATGTGATGGGTCTCAACACATCATATACCTATATTCATTCCCATAATTCCTTGAATTCATCGATCAATAGTTGTAGGTAAACATCCATATTCTTCATTTGTTTTATCAGGGACTATAGGAGCCAACATAAGATGTTCATTCTTCATGGAAAACCATGGGGGGGTATTTTTATTGATCACTACTGTAGGCCAAACAATATAGATATTGTTTGGTTTGGAATATGGGTTGACACCATCAATTTCTATGCTCAATCGAAGGCTACGTACTTCATCCTTGAATTTATCGGTCCATGTATCCTCTATATGCTTCATGGATATTGAGTCTATTGGTATTCATATAACTCCTTCATCACTTTGGTTCGATGCATGCCATCCCTACATCATAGCTAATTATTTGCAATGAAAGAGCCTTTGAATCATTGGGATTATAGGCGTGAGCCTCAATATCTTATGGGGAGGACCATGTTCTTTTTCCTTGTTATTTGATTATTTGCATCTGTCATGCCCACAGTTTAGACATATCGCTTTGTCTGCATATTCACCTTTGTATAGAATACAATCATTGGGGCATGCATGATAAGATATGTACTCTACACCCAACATTTTCAACATTTATTTTGCCTCTTCGCAGCTGCTAGGAAATACATTATCATTCAAAATTACCTTATCTTTGAATAACCTACATTTAGTGGGAAATACAAATGTATAGTGTCATTTAACGTTCATAAAATTGACCATTTTCAATAATAATTGTGTCGCAATATTACTCAAAATATAATGTAGTTGATAGTTAGTTACCTCAGCATTACTGAGAAACATGCATCTAACATGCCATGCTTTGGTTTCAAGTTGTATAGTAACATTGTTGTCCCCAACTATGTAGAATTTGATCGACCAGATCCAAATAGAGGTGCGGGGGAAGCCGATTTAAGGATTTCAAAGAAGGCTTCAGTAATATGAGCTACTCATCCCCTAGCTCATTGTGTTGGAATGTATTGAACAAAGTTACATCCATGTCACTCCTTTGTTGTAATAACTCGTCCATACTAACCTATAATTCATTGCCTCCATTGTGAACATGTGAAGAACTACTATCACTATAGGAATTCCTAATTGGTGAGGATGGATGTAGTGGAAATTGAATAGGTGGTTGATTCAACCATGCTTGGTATGCTTCTTCTCCAAGTTGCGCTCTTTTTTCAATCTTCTCTCGATTTGACATTGTACTGGGGTGCAGCGGAAGATGGTAGGCATGGTCGCTCATCATTGGAATCCTGATTTCCAAAAATATTGAACATTACATCAATGATGTTAGTAAGCACAATGCAATTGGTTTAATCTCGCATTATAGAAAATAATTATTATAGAAGCACAAGAATCACTTCTAGTAGAAAATGTTAAGCTGCAAACAATTTATAAAGAAGACATTCAGATTGAGCGATAAATTAACAACAATTCCACATTAAATATGAAAATTTTAAATTGAGTAACACATTTTCAAATTGAGTTTATAAATTAAATTAACAATTTATAAAACATAATTTCAAACTAAGGAATACATTAATATGAATCCATTGAAAATTAACAAATACAATTAATCAATGTTTTTTTGTCTTATGCCCCAAGCGAAGGTCTAAAGGTAATCCCAATGCAAGGCATCTCCGATGAGCGGTTGGTGGCCTACAAAAGTTATAGTTTATTGAAAAATTGTCACCAAGAGACAAACTACGCATTGCATGTACAACAACAAATCTGGACACTTTCCTTTTCATAAAGAAATCTTGGTCATTGAAGTGTTCCTTAAATGAACAATTTGGAGAAAATAAAGAGAACCTAGAACTATTTATGAACCCTATAATGTTCCCATGAGTTCCAGGAAGACCATATATATAGAATAGGTTCTTCCTATTAAAGTTTCCATAAACACAACCATTCATGCACATACTATACATGGAAATATTGTGCTTGTATTTAAAAATATTTAATTAATCAGACCGACAATGGATAGGACCGCAAAATGGCAGAAGTGCTACTGACTTTTTGGGAGGAACAAGTACATGTGAAAGGATAAACAACCCAATATTTGCAACATCTATATTAGAATTGGTAATCATAAAATGATTACAACAAAAGGAGAATCTGGTTCCAACATTAGGCACAACTAGAGAGAACGGCCAAGTGCCATATAAAGTGCAATTGTAAGAAGTTTCATATTTACTTTGCAAATTCATAGGAAGGGAGAAATCATTGCTACCCTCCAACAACTGGGCGGACCTCAATGTGTACTTGTAAGGTATAAGCCTTACAGGATTATCTTATTTGATAAGATATACATTTTTATTATTGAATTGATGATTTTACGATAAAAATGGCCAATATTAAATATGGCCTAACAGGAATAGACATGTCATTTAATAATTAATAATTAATTATCTCATTCTAATAATAAATACATTTGTAATAACCAATTAGGTTTATTACAAGTCATCTCGATTTGAAAAGATTTGATCACAAATCTTCTATGAGCGTGCTGCAGCTGGGATTCTTGCCATGAATAATTGTTCCACGGTTTAGCAATTCTTGGAATAATAGGTCACATTTCCATTCAAATATTATCATGCTTATGGTTTTGTAGATGGATGCATAACAACTAAGCGGTGTAAATTTCAGATCTTCTAATCTGATGGTGTTTCTTTGTTCTTATAATTTTATGTGGATCTTTGATATTTATGCATGCTTTGATATGGTTTTCTTATCTGTAGCATTAATTACTAATAATGTACTTACTTCCTTGTCTGGCAAGCTTATCTTTAGTTGTACCCGGTGAGCCTTTTTATATTCAGATTCTAGAATAACTTGAGTTGCGACCACTGGTAGAATGTTCATCTTTTCATTTGTCACAACATCTTATGGGTTTCGTTCTTCTCCATTACCATGATTAAGGTTATCTTCGACGCTTTTATCATTGCATTCCTCTGCCACTTCATTTCTTTGATAATTGTTGTTAATAATGACTTCATTTTTAACCGTATTTTGTGTTTTATTATTACAATCTATGGCATCATCATTTTATTTGATATTGACATTGTGATTGTCAATATCATCTTGATCTTTCATATCCTTGTCTTCTACCTATTTGGTTTCATCTTCCTTGTTATCGTATTCCTTTACAAGTGCTTGTTTTGGAGTTTCACTAGACAATTTTATAGATGTTAGTTTTTCAGAAATTTCAATCTGATCTAGGATCTTAACTGAGAGAATAACATGTACAGCATATCTACAGCATATCAATCATGGAAACAATAATACAAGCACACAAGAGACACAGAGTTTCACCGGGGAAAACCAAGAAGGTGAAAAACCCCACAACTTCATCAGAGATGGATAGAGCAATGATACAACCTAAGTACAAGAGATAGTCCTCCTAGCAGCAGCTTCTCCTCCTCCAAAAGTGCGCCACTCTCCAATGACAGTATGAGTGAGAAAGTGAATGATCAAATAGAGTTCCTCCCGCACTCTATTTATACTTGACTTGACTTTCCCAATAACCTTTACTAGGTCGGCCTTAACTTAACCACATAACATAATGCTGACAGGGCCGACCCCCAATAGGGTGGTCTAATAACCCTTTTACCCACATGACTCATACATGGTCGACCCCATTAAGGTGGTCTAATAACCCATCAGGTATAAGTTACGACACTTACAATATAAATGACAACATTTCCGTACAGAGGAATAATAACATCTCTATAGGAATACAAATACTTCCGTATAGAGGAATAATAACATCTCTATAGGAATACAATATACATCCGTGAAATACATTCCAAAGTTACAATTACATCAACACTCCCTCTTAACTAGGAAGGTATTTCTCGACACAGATCTACTAGCACAAGTCTTCTTCTTTGGATCATCGTCATCGTCATCGCTGCTGCTATCTCAATCAATCTCTGAATCTACTTGTCATAGGAAGTTCTATAGAGCTAGTCCTTTTTCATACTGGATGTAGGCCCACCACCTGCAGGTCTTCATCATCACTGGCCATACTGTGGAATCCTCAGGACTTATTACGTGCGTCACAAAACCTCGCAAGAGCATCCAGGCTATTACGAGCACACATATCTACCTGTCGGATCTCCTAGGGCTGCATTATATGTGACTGTCACAAAACCTTAAAAGAGTGTCTTAACTAGAAAGAACTCTAAAGAGCATCTGAGGCCTTTTTCATCCTATCCAGATCTCTAGGACTTATTACATGTGACCCCTACCACAAAACCTTAAAAGAATGTCTTGTCAAGCAAGATCTCTAAAGAGCATCTGAGGCCTTTTTCATCCTATCCAGATCTCCAGGACTTATTACATGTGGTCCCCACAAAACCTTAAAAGAGTTTCTTGCCAAGCAAGATCTCTAAAGAGCATCTGAGGCCTTTTTCATCCTATCCATATCTCCAGGACTTATTGCATTTGGTCTAGCAAAACCTTAAAAGAGTGTCTTGCCAAGCAATATCTCTAAAGAGAATCTGAGGCCTTTTACGTGACTAGCACAAACTGTCCAGATCTCCATGAATTATTACATGCTACCCTTGCACAACCTATCCACGGCCACAAAGTATCAACCTAATACTCACCATACATTGTCCTGATGTACATGATCATCCTAATCATCATCACTGCATCGTCCTGATGCATGTGATCTAGAGCAACATCCTGAAGCTCGTCATCCATGATCATCCTGATCATACAATGCATCCACCTGATGCATACCAAGTATCTACCTGATACATATCATCATACATGATCCACCTGATCATACAATGTATCCACTTGATACATACACAGATACACGATCGACCTGATCATACAATGTATCCACCTGATATATATCAACATACATGATCTACCTGATCATACAACATATCCACTTGATACATATACAGATACATGGTCCAAGCATCCAACATGATGCATATACATATACATGATCCAACTAATCATAATAAGCATCCAACATGATGCATATACATATACATGATCCAACCGATCATACCAAGAATCCAACATGATGCATATACAGAGTAGTAACTGGAGCATCGTCCTGATGCTCATCATCCATCGCTTACATCCACAGTCATGGGAAGGATCCTCCTCTTACCATGCTTGGAATGGATTTTAGAAAATGTGTCCATCACTTCTTCCTCGAAGCATCGTCAATCTGAAGAACACCAAGCCTCTCCCTGAAGTACTCAAACTTCACTCTGGTTAGTGGTTTCATCAACACATCTGCAACCTGCTCATCCGTCGCAACATACAGGAGCTTCACTGCTCCTCTCTGCACCATATCCCTGATACAATGATAATTGATCTCAATGTGTTTTGACCTGTCGTGGAACACTGGGTTCTCAAACAGCTTCACACAACTCTGTTTTTCACAAAAGATACCAGTAGCCTCCAGCGGGGGATCAAATAACTCAGACAGTAGCTTCCAGAGCCATACTGCCTCACAACTAGCTGAACAAGCTGCAACATACTCTGCTTCGGTTGTACTCAATGCTACACAGGACTGCTTCCTGCTAAACCAAGAGATGACACCTGATCCCATACTGAAGCAACACCCAGATGTGCTCTTCGTATCTGCAACACTGCTTGCCCAATCTAAATCAACATAACCCTTCAAGTTAAACTTTTGATTTGCATCATACTTGAGCCCATAGTCAATTGTACCCTTCAGGTACCTTAGAATATGCTTTACAACAACCAGGTGAACACCTCTAGGATCCGTCAGGAATTGGCTCAATGTGTTCACCGCAAAGCAAATATCTGGTCTCGTATTCGTCAGGTACATCAAGGACCCAATCATTTGACGATACATCATGACATCAACCAGATCAGATGAAGCATCACACAGAAGCTTCAGGTTCGATGCCATAGGTGTGGCCATGGCTTTGCAGTCCATCATCCCGAACCTCTTCAGGATCTCTACTGCATACTTTCCTTGTCCAAGGAAGATTCCATCTGCACTCTGCCACACCTCCATACCTAAAAAATAGTGCATCATCCCTAAGTCCCTCAACTCGAACTCGGCAGGAAGCTTTCTCTTCATATCGGCAATCAACCCATCCTCACCTGTTACAAACAGGTCATCCACATACAAACGTAGTATCACTGGATTTCCTTCCTCAACCTTGTAGTAAAGGTTGGAATCCGCTTTACTCTTGGTAAATCCCAAACTGGATAGAAAGTTGTCCATCCTACCATACCAAGTCCTAGGAGCTTGCTTCAATCCATACAAGGCTTTCTTCAACCGACACATGTATGACTCCTTGTCATGTGTCTCAAAGCCAAATGGCAGCTCCACATACATTTCATCTTCAACTACACCGTTCAAGAAAGCTGTCTTGACATCCATCTGGTGTATCTTCCATTTCATCACTGCAGCCAGAGCAAGTACTGATCTGATGGAAGTGTATGTGGCTACAGGTGCAAAAGTCTCTTCATAGTCTATTCCCTCTTTCTGGGAGAAGCCACGAGCTACAAAGATTGCTTTATATTTTTCTATGCTACCATCTGCAGCATGCTTGATCTTATAGATCCACTTGGAAGTCACAATAGACTTCCCTTCAGATCTTGGGACTGCATCCCAAACATCATTCTTCATGATTGACTAGTACTCCTCGATCATGCCGTTCTTCCCGAATCCTGGGAACTTCAATATCTTCAATAGATAACTTTGTTGTTGAACAAATGTTGTAGTCCTTCTTTTGTAGGTGATGGTATACGATCTTTCCAACAAAACAAGTTAAATTGCATGATTAGAAAACATCTCATAGTTTTCAGAACAAATTCTTATACATAAATAAATATGTCATATAGTCATGCAATTATCTTAGCCAATGCTTCAATACAACATTTATCCATATCCTGTAACTTTCTAGATGCCTTCCAATCTCTACCAGAACATTGTTAAGAGTGTGCACAACTCCCAACATGTCAGCAAAGAGGTTTCATTCTAGATAAGTAGAAATGGAATGTTGTACAGTGCCATAGGCCACTTACCCATTAGATGCATATTAGTAGTATACTATTCATTAATGCAATTATTCTAATATGCATAATACACAACCTAAGTCTAGGAACATAAGTGTATACATCATTGAACAATATTAATCAAATATACAAGAAATGATAATTTAAATACTTATCTTTGCTTGTTGTTGTTAGGTTGACTCCCTATCAGTCTTTGCTTCCTTTCTGCAATTCCATTCTGATGTGGATTGTGAGAAGTGGTCAAATCCCTCTGAATGTCTGCATCCTTGCAGAAACTACTGGAGTGTGCTCCCTCTTGATCTTTGCTTCCTGGATTACCTGTCCTTGATCTTATATCCATCCTCGATCACTATGCATGCTTACTAGTATCGTCATTGTGTTATCCTCGAGGTCTCATACATAATCATACATTCATTAGTATAACCTTGATACTATCAAAACACAATGATATTAAACATGTATAATCATGATCATTTCAAACACAGATAATAAGCATTTGTATTCAAGGTTTCAGGGAATACTTCTTCTACTCATGCATATTCTTATTTTTCCAAAGGACTTTTCTGGTTAGTCATATCATCAATCAAGGTAAGAGACATAATATGCATAAACCCTTGATTACTTACATTTCTAACTTCATGAATAATCATTATCAACCATACAACAGTATAAGATCCTAACACAAGGTAGGATTCTAACTTGATATAAGAAAAACATACCTAGTTATCATATTTGCTAGTTATGTCTATCAATGTTTTTTTGTTCTCTTCAATGACTTGTGCTAGTAACCTGCATATCTCATAGGTTAATCATTATAGAACCAAGTTATACATACCTCGTAAGTAGATATTCTATGTGATCCATGACAATGGATGAATCTTTGTCTTCATGTCAACATGGTCATATGTTCTTGAACTAGAACATGATTTGTCTTTCTTGATGTGCCTTTCATGTTAGCGGACAACATCATCCTCATACAACACCACAATGCATTAGTACAATCATAAGTGTCAAAACCCTAGTCAATGAATATCTGCATTCATAATTTTATTAAGGTGATACGACAAGTCTAAAGTTAATCAAGATTGTACTAACCTTAATGAAGACAAACATACCATAAACGTAATCATGAACAAATCTCAAAACATACTTGGATAAGTCATACCTGTCAATATTGCTTGTAATCTTCTTATGTAAGGTCTTAGCCTCATCTCCCTCTAAAACATGAACTTCTTCACTTATGCAGGTGACCAATCCATTCTCTTCTAGGATTAACCCAATCCACTTGATTTGCAAAAAATGGATCTAGAAATTGATTAGGGTTTGTTAGAGAAACCCTAAAAATTCAAACTTTGAATTTCAAACTTTTGAAAGGATAGAAAGATGCGCCTTGATGAGCTGATCAAGCTGGTATATTAAAAATTTGAAAACTGCAAAGTTTCACCCCTCAAAATTGCCTTTGAAACTTCTGGATCTTCTGGACAGGATCCCGAACTAGGATTTGATAAAGCCCACCCTTCTTCCCAACCAAAAGGTTCGATCCAAAGCTCTAAACTTTGATTTTTTTGAGGAGCTTCCAGCCGTGGTCACAGACTTCAGAAATTCCAACTTTTGCAGAAGCCCTAATTTTCCACCTTTCCGATCAAAATCCTGAACTAGGGTTTGATCAAGCCCGACCTTCTTCCCAACCAAAAAATTCGATCTTGTTCTCTAAATTTCAATTTTGATGAGGAGCATCTAGCCGTGGTCTCCGATACAAAATATTCCAACATTCTCCGAAACCCTAAATTCCCGAAGCCATGAATGAAGGTGCTCAAAATCCAATTCTATTTTGACAGAAATATGCACCTGATTGTTTCTGGTGTAACACCAAAATTTCAGATCTACAAGGTATGAAAATTCTTCCTGTGGTAGCCTGACCTATTATTTTTCCAACCCCATAGGTCTGACCTCAATTGGATTCTCTGAGAGAGATTTATGCCAAGTGTCGCAACGTGACCTGTTTATGGGATAAAACAGGAGAGCGAACTTGTACGGCGCACCACGTGTCACTGGTTCAGTTTCGGCCTCTGAAAACCTTACCTAAGAAATTATAGTCTATTCCCTACCTGTCACTTCTTACTAAATTTCATTTGGAGCTTCCTATCCCAAGTTATGACCTTTTTTCCTAGGTCACCTGTTTATGACTCAGATCTGGAAGAGGCAGAAACCCTATATTGTACAGATCATAAAACACAAAGTACAACGAATTAGAGGTTTTACTTTGGACACAAGGTACATGGGGATCGTATCTTCGACCTGTACGATTGTCAGATCTTGAAACCTCGACGAAATGTATTTATAGTGAAAGTGCTACGATGACTGGTTTTTGCTATATCAAGCCCTAGCTTCGCAAGTTCAACAAGTGTCATAAATGCCATACCATGCCTTATTTCAGGCTTTCTCTGATACCATGTTATTTTTTCAGAAATTTCAATCTAATATAGGATCTTAAATGAGAGAATAACATGTACAACATATCTCCAGCATATCAATCATGGACACAATAATGCAAGCACACAAGAGACACAGAGTTTCACCGGGGAAAACCACGAAGGTGAAAAACCCCGCAACTTCCTCAGAGATAGATAGAGCAATTATACAACCCAAGTATAAGAGATAGTCCTCCTAGTAGCAGCTTATCCTCCTCCACAAGTGCGCCACTCTCCAATGAGAGAATGAGTGAGAAAGTGAATGATCAAATAGAGTGCCTCCTGCACTCTATTTATACTTAACTTGACTTGCCTAATAACCTTTACTAGGTCGGCCTTAACTTAACCACATAACATAATGCTGACAGGGCCGACCCCCAATAGGGTGGTCTAATAACCCTTTTACCCACATGACTCATACAGAGCCGACCCCATCAAGGTGGTCTAATAACCCATCAAGTATAAGTTACGACACTTACAATATAAATGACGACACTTCCGTATAGAGGAATAATAACATCTCTATAGGAATACAAATAAATCCGTATAGAGGAATAATAACATCTCTATAGGAATACAATATACATGGGTGAAATACATTCTGGAGTTACAATTACATCAACAATAGATTTTTCTGCTGGCATATTTATGTGCCTTACTTCCCAACCTTGTAAAAAGCCGCAGTGAAATTGCAGTAGACGTGCATATTTTTTTACTAAGTATCGCATTTTGAGTTTTTTAGTTGGGGTGTCTTTTGTTATCCCTCCTAGAATCTGGTGGCCTGGATATTTTGTGAGGAGGGATATAAGGAGGCGGATGATGAGGACTTCCTTCCTTTTTGGTTGTAGTAGCAACTTCATACTCCTCCCTACTTGAATATTTAGGAGTCGTCGTAATACCTTGATCTTCATTACTTGGGAAATTGGGAGATGCAATTTCTTCTTCCATTATGGTTGTAGTCCTTTCTTTTGTCATGATTGAAGATGCAGTTCCCATCTCTACTTGACTTGATAAATCGAGAGTCGTAATAGCTTCTTCATTTATGGTGGTTGATCCAGATTTATGTGGGAACAAAACAAAAGATATCATATACAGAGATATATTGCAAATAACACAATGATACAGTAAACACATATTCTATTAAATAGCGGAAATAGAACAGACTATAAAATACAATAGCTAGAATGGTGGTAGCTATCTCTGAGAAGAGATGTGGCCGCTATGCTCATTCGTGCCAAGAAGAATACAAAGAGAGGCTGAAGGGGCCTATTTATCATAAGCATGAGGGAAAGAATCCCAAACATCCAAAAACCTAACCCTAGAAGATGAACCGTCATAAAGTTTGCGGCCCTAGGGTGGTTAGTTGAACAGTCAACTTCTCGGGGTCATAACTTTTGCATACGATCTCCGTTTGGGGCGCTCGGTAGCCCGTTGGAAAGGTCTATCCGAGATTTACAACTTTCGACTGGGCCCAAATGCATGTCATTGGAAACCATTCGGTCCCCCAAATTGCCAAAAAATGTCGTTTAGGGACTCAAAATGGCTCTGGAAGTTCAGGACCCGAAAAACTGCTAAAAATAGTAATTTACCAAAATTGCCAGAAGACTGTTTTGAATGAGCTGGAAGAGGTGGGCCGCCACCGTTATCCACTTGGATCAATCCTCCCTCCTTAGGAAGCAATGGTATCCATTGCGTTAAATCCCTTATCATATGTCGAGCTGTGTGTCAAGTTGAGCTCTTGGTGCGACATTTGCTAAAGTGGAAAGGTTGCCTTACTTTGACATCTTCAGAGGGTTGTAATTGTTGTTGATGGATGCGCTGGAGCTGTTCAACAGTTTTGGTTGTTGTGGTATCCTTGGTATGCACCGGTGTGGATGGTTTCTTTTTGGAGGAGCACCTTGAATGCGTGGCCTTGCACTGTAGAGGTACCCGAATAGGTGATGCGACACTAAATTTGTGTCCTTGTTTCTGCTGAGTAGAGGGATAATGGGCAGAGGTTGTGGATGTCTCTACGATCTGATGTTCTCCTTTAGTGGCAATTGCGAATAGGGAAAATTTTCTAGTGTGGGAGATTATCTTCCTTCCCTGCTCGTTTGGGGTATGTGCAACTATCTCTGGTATCTGATAGAGTTGTCCTCCCAAAGTGACAATGACACTGCGAGGTCGTGATTCATATACAGCATGACTCTTCCACATATATGGTTATCCTAAAAGAACATCACATACTTCAAGTGGGGCAACATCACACAATGCCTCATCTTTGAAGGGCTTGATGCCAGATGGTAGGTGACATTGGTGACTGATGCGGATCCCTCGTCCTTGGCTTAGCCATCCAATGGTGTGTGGTTGTGGGTGTGGTGTTATTGGTAGATCTAATCTCTTGATGACTTCTGTTGAGATCAAGTTCTTCTGGCTGCCGCTGTCCATAACAAAGTGTAGGGGAATTCCCTTCACCCACATCTGTGAGTGGAAAAGGCGCTCCTCTGCCTCTGACTCTTCAAGTTCCTCTGGTTGAATCTATGTGGTGGCAACAACGACACTGGGTTCTGCATCAATGATTTGCTTCTCTTTTTGCGCGGCTGTGAAATTAGGTTCTGAGTCAGAATCGGAACTGGGATCTAATTCTGAAGCTTTGATCTCAGCCACCAATGACTATTTTGAGCAACATTCATCAGTGTTGTGCCAGGGGCTTTTGTGGAACTCGCACCACTTCCCGGTGTCCTTCTTTGTCTTTTATTTACCCTTCTTCGCTTGTGGTTGGGATTGGTTGTCCTTTCCCTGCCCCATGTTCTGCGAGCCAGAGTTTCCCTTGCCCTGCTTCTGCGCAGGTCCGAAGTCACGCTTATTCTTTTGCTGAAATTTATGCTCGATTTTGACAGCATATCGATAGGCGGATCCGAGTGAAGAGATTTCCAAGAAATCCATCTCTCTTTGTATGTACCGGTGTAGGCCACTGCGATATTTCAGTACTAGGTGCCGCTCGGAGTCCTTGATACCCAGCTTTGTGTGTGAGGTATGAAAGTTGTTGGTGTACTCTGACATCGTTTGGTCCCTCTCTTGGTGCAGAATGGTCCATTTTGTGTACTGGTCACCATAGTTTCCAACAGGGTAATATTGTTCCTTGACGGCATCTATAAAAGAGGCCCAAGTGGGATTGGAATATTCAAACAATCCTGACTCGTCTAAGGAGTTTTGCTCACAATAAGTTTCCCACCAACTTTTGACATGGGGGACGGCCTTAAGGAGCACAAAGATGATCTTTTCCCTGTCGAAAAATTGGTGGATAGAGAAATACCCTTCTAGTAGATTCAACCATTTATCTAGGGCATCAGCATCGATATGGCCTTCAAATAAATGAATATCAAAACTAACTTGTACCTTGAAGGGAGTCATATCTCCGAAATGACTGCTCGTTGAGGGTGCATTTGCCGTTGTTGGCATGCGTCGAAGGATCTCGGTGAAATTATCCATCATCTCATTCCTCTGTCGCGCGGGGGTTTCCTCGAGCAACAACTTGATAGGATCTACTGCTCCGTCGTCTCTCTTTTCTTCCGCCATGGGAGGCCGTTTGGGGCGGCGAGAGTGGTCTTCCCCAAGTGAAACTAGTTCGAGACCCAACTCTCTGTATCCTGACCTTGTCGGGGACATGCACAGAGAAACAATCAAAGAGCAGACCACTCTGATACCATTGATCCGGATTTATGTGGGAACGAAACAAAAGATAGCATATACAGAGATATATTGCAAATAACACAGTGATAGAGTAAACACATATTCTATTAAATAGCGGAAATAGAACAGACTGTAAAATACAATAGCTATAATGGTGGTAGCTATCTCTGAGAAGAGATGTGGCCGCTATGCTCATTCGTGCCAAGATGAATACAAAGAGAGGCCGAAAGGGCCTATTTATCATAAGCATGAGGGAAAGAATCCCAAACATCCAAAAACCTAACCCTAGAAGATGAACCGTCATAAAGTTTGCGGCCCCAAGGTGGTTAGTTGAACAGTCAACTTCCCGGGGTCATAACTTTTGCATACGATCTCCGTTTGGGGCGCTCGGTAGCCCATTGGAAAGGTCTATCCGAGATTTACAACTTTCGACTGGGCCTATATGTATGTCATTGGAAACCATTAGGTCCCCCAAATTTCCAAAAAATGTCGTTTAGGGCCTCAAAATGGCTCCGAAAGTTCAGGACCCGAAAAACTGCTAAAAATAGTAATTTACCAAAATTGCCAGAAGACTGTTTTGAACCAGTTGGAAGAGGTGGGCCGCCACCAATATCCACCTGGATCAGTGGTAGTCCCTTCTTCTGTTGTGAGTGCAGATGCAGCTCCCAGCTCTACTTGACTTGAGAACTCGGGATTCGCAATAACTTATTCCTTTATGGCCACAATCCCTTCTTTAGTCGTGAGTGTAGATGTGGTTCCCAGCTCTACTCAACCTTAGAACTTGGGAGTCAAAATAGCTTCTTCCTTTACTTTCTTCCTAGACATTTTTTCTTCTTTTATTTCCAATACAATCATTTTCAATTTTGTATACGTTTCCTCTTCTTTAAGCCATCTTTCTTCGATTTCATTGAGTTGAGATTCAATACTTCTTCTCAGATTTTGGCCATACATGATTTCACTAAATGATGGGAACATAATGACTTCAATTTGTGAAAATCTTCAAGAAGATTTTTAATTTTTTTTTGAAAATTTTCCCCTTTTTTTTGGAAAAATAGTAATAATTATTGTTGCTAACTATACATATAATTTTCAATATATATAGTTCTTATTTATTTATATAATAATACAATTATTATAATATATTATTTTCCTTTATATATATATTTTATTTTTCAAAATTAAAATATTAAACTAATATAATTTAATATTGTTACAACGTTTTAATATATTTATTTTTTTTGAAAAACAAATTAGGGATTTGAGGAGGTTGCTGGTTGGCGGTGGGATGGTGGAGGAAGAGGAGAAGAGAGGATGGCGGGGAAGTGGCAGCGTGGAGTGCTAGGAGAGTGGGGATTAGGATGCAGGAAGAGGTGGTTGCTGGGGTGACGCGAAGAGGAAGGCAGGAAGGATAATGGGGGATGGCAGGATGTGAGTGGAGAGGGCATGCAAGCCCGGGATGGAAACGTGCAGGCTGGAGGGAGTGAAGAGCAAGGGGGTGGTATGCATGACAGGGGATGCAGCTGAGTGGGAACTAGTGGGATCAAGTGTGGTGATGTGTAGAGACAAGTGGAGTGCATGGAGGTTGGGAGGTGTGTGGGGTTTGGTTAAGGGAACCATGATTATCTTATTTGATAAGATATATATTTTTATTATTGAATTGATGATTTTATAATAGGAATGGCTGATATTAAATATGGCCTAATAGGAATAGACATGTCTATTTATAAATAGACATGTCATTTAATAATTAATAAATAATTATCCTAATCTAATAATAAATACATTTGTAATAACCAATTAGGTTTATTAAAGTACTTGGATAGTTTTTCTCTCAACTCATACAAATTTTTGGATCTTATAGTAGAGATGGGTTGGGTGGAATTCATATCATACTTTGGATCACTAGAAATTTTAGATGACTGAACATAAGCCGAGGGGTTCGTCAATTTAGCATGAGACATAGTTGTTTTGGATTCCAACGTTTTTGAAAATGAGCATAAGGAAGTGTTCATACGTGTCTTTTCTATATCACCTATTGAATTTTTTATTGTAGTATGGAGAATTAAACCATCACCATTAGGTGATATATCATTGGTGTAATGGGTGAGTGTGGCACGCCAAGGGTTCTCCTTCAACCCTTGACATTTTGAACAATCACAAACTACTGGGGTGTCCTAAAAGAGTTCCAGCTCGTGATGAATTACCATCAATGAAACATGATGGCGGCTTGATGATGGCATGCTACAATTGGCGAGGTAAAGTGGCTTCCCATTTTCATCCAGGAACTTCTTGCAGTATCTTGCTCCTTATAATAGATTACAATGTTTTGAAACTAGTAGAATGTCTTATGTATTCGAACTCAAACCCGAATTGTAATCCTGCAATATAGAATAAATCGATATTCAGATTCACATGGATAAGTAACATAAATTCAAATAAGCTGTCAAAAAATAAATACAACTCGAACTTTCCACGGATGGAGTGGGAGAGCTCGTCGAAATTTTAATAATATGGTATGAGATAGAATATGAAGAATTGGCCATTTGATACTACAAAATTTTATTCCTGCATTTGATCCAAATCAACAATTAACATATATAAATTATGAAATATTGTAATTGGTGTGTTTAAATAGTAAAAGGACATTCAATATGAATATATAATTTTAAGCGGACACATAAAAACATAGAATTTACAAAATAAATCAGTGCATTTATTCATACGTAAATGCACCGATGCGCTAAAACAACCCAGACGCACTAGTGCGTAACGAATATAAGCGTGTCGTTAAAGTATATCCGCAAAATCCCCTATGGTGGAAAATATCCACTACATTTGGTAGCATAAAATTCTACATGCATTTTTACAAAATAATTTGTTCCAGTGTATTTACTACACCTTAGCACAACGATGCGGCATAACACTACACACACCGTCATACGGGTTTTAAATACAGTGTGTTTTATGTATGTACGAATCGATGCAAATTAAACAAAAGGCGCACTGAAAATGCCAAAAATCAAGATTTAAAAAAATCGCACAAACCATTTTTTCCCTAAATTAAAAAAAGGGTGGCAATTTTAAACTCAAAAAGTAAATCTAAATAGTCTATAAAAGCCAAAAACCTAAACAATAACTCATTGTTTTCCCAAAACTTTTATGGGAGATTTATAGAAGAGAGACTTACGTGAAAGGAGTTTGGAGCAACTGGAAAGAGTTCTGAGAGTCGAAATTTCATAGGTATGGTCAATCAATCCCAACCCTACATGATAGAAATTTCAAGCATGTAAGTATTACTGTAGATCTTATAACCTTACTTATAGTTTAACTAGATTTTAAAAAAAAATCATACTTACCTTCAATGTTGCAACCATTATTTTATCCTTGCTTCTTTTCGTTTTATGTGCCTGCAAAGTTCTTTATTAGGGTTTAAATACCTCTATTTTTATGCAAAATTATGATTTCACCTTTTAGGGATTTTGGTCGACTAACTTGGTCGAATATGTAACCATGTCGACCCTATCAAGGTTTTTTTTTAAATTAAAAAAGGCATGTGTCAAAATCAGTGTGTTTGTATTACTGGAACACATTGGTGCGTTCATCTAAGTAACGTACCAATTTTGACCCACGTCACATCGTTTTTAATTGTTTATAAAAAAAAATCATGTTTCATGTCTCAGTTCTCTGTTCTCAGTGCGTCTCATTTATTGTAACGCATCCGATTTATTATAGCTTGTTGTTTTTTTATTATTTTACAAAAACGAAACAACCAATTTTAGTATTTTTATTTTCTGTTACCAGTGCAACATATTGGAATTAACGCCCCAATGCGGTCGTGTAACTAATGCACCAGGGCGTTTAATGTATACAAGCGCACCAAAATCAGATTTATTCTTTTTTAATAGATTTTTTTTTGTATTTTAAAGGTGTGTAATTTTTTTGTATAATATATTGATAGATTTCGTATTTAGTGGTACAGGTTGTTTATATATAGAAAATACATGTTATGAGTTCAATGAACAACAACTTTAATCAACATGATGGGAGCACATCGAAAATTACGAAGAAGGCAAGTGCTTTTAATTCATTTATGTATTTAAATTATTTTTTTTAATTAGTTGTAAAGTTAACTAATATGTATTGGTTAATGTGTGACATGCAGTGCCAAAAAATGAGGAATCTCGATAAGATTATTACCAAACTAACTCTAGAAGAGTGTAAAACGTTGATGGACAATTTGCAAATGGATGAATCATGTGAATAAAAAATAAGTCAATATGAATTATTTATTGAAATTTGAGTAATAATATACTTAATTAAGAATATTCACTAATATGTTTCAAATAACATAATTCACATATGATGAATGTTATGTAGGTACTGACAACAATATAATTCAATGTCATCATAAGATTTTTTTTTTATAGAAGATGCAAATGATGATCAATTGGTCTTTATCTCAACTGAAGTGGTGCTGGAAGTTAATAGAAGGGGAAAATAATTTTATAATACTACGAGGTATTTAGTGGAAAGAACGTACAAATGTACTTTTCACTTACAATGCATAAACCAAATCAAATGATTCAAAGAATCATGTGTCATATGTAAACTACAAGAGGAATTCCCAAAGCAATGGTCAATGAGACCTGTCAGGCTTGCAATAGAAAAAGCATACAACAACAAGAAAATTTATTCAAAAGGTAATATTCCTAAACATGTCTATGTAGAATATATATCTAAAACTATTACAAAGAATCATTCATTCAATAATTTTAATTCTATCATATTTATTATTCATATCAACGAAGAAATAGTTTAATGTCATTTTACATTTTCAGGAAGATTATGAGAATCCCAAAGGATGAATGAGGTGATATACGAAATGTGCCAATAGGGATGTCCAAGAAAGTGTACAAGGAAATGGACATAATTGCATCGCATGAAGAGTCATCTCAACAACAACATGCTTCAAATGTATAAATTCATTGGTTTTCAAGTTTATGTTATACATTTCATTAATTAATTCGGCATTAAATATTAATTTTCAATTTTTTTTGTTGCAGAAAAGAAAAGAAAATGGAACCCATTCAACACACAAGACAGGATGACAAAGAAAATAGGGGTTGATAACAAAGTTTGTGGGTATTTTTTATTTCGTGTAAGAAATAAACATTTTGTAGTGGTTGTGATTGGTATATTTATTTATTTTTTATTTTTTTTCCCTTGCAATCCTTGTATGCATTCAAATAGGTATTAACATACAAAGAGGAGCCATCAAAAAAATTGATTAACATTGGTTTAAGCAAGGGTTGTGAGTATATGTTGGTGTATCAAAAATTAATTGTGGAATTTGTAAGTCTCTATGTTGTTTTACTTCTTTCATTTTATAATTAATAAAACAACAACAAAAATTTATATTAAATCTATGATTTGTGACGAGGCATAACACTTGTAGGAAACAAAGTATGGAGTGGAGCAAACATAAGACTTGTTCATAGAAGGCATGAGATTTGGTTTTGAGAGAATGTGTATCATTCATGAGTCAATTATTTCTATGGTATGTCGCTTTTCAATTTACATTAGTGTATAATATCTATTTATTTTTCATTCTTCTCGCTGGTACTGTAGATACACTTAGTATAAGTTTTTTATGTTTACAGATGGAAGTTTAAGAAGAGGAAAAAAATCAAGCCAATAAAAAAAACATTGTGAAAAATAACTCAATTGACACAAGTGACTCAAGCATTGATAACAATTCTAGCGAAGAATGATACTCCGTATTTAATTTTTATGTTAATGCAAGCTAATGTAGCTTGTTGTATATTTTGAAATAATTGTTTGTGAAAATAAATTTTTTTGTATAATAATGTACTGGACATAGTGTCTGAATTGAAAGACAAGTTACCAATAAGTGTAACAATAATTACATGCATGTTGACATTTTCATTATTGTTGTCTCTATGTTGTCGTATTTTGTATGAAAAAGGAAATCTTATTATATATATAAAATAAAATAAAAATATTCTATTTCATTCTTCAATATTATTGTCTAATGGAACATGTGAAATGGTACATTGGTAATTTTGTTTCCAATAAAAAAATGTGTATTTTCATTCAAGATGGAGAAAAAATAAATTATTCACTCCCACACAACACTCATAAATGGTAAATTGATAATTAAATGTATGGATGATTAAATATTACAATAGATTCTTGTGTCTATGATATAAGAAATTAATTCAAATAAACAATTTCAATAATTAAAAGTGAAATGAATTTTACTATAAACAAATATTTCAATTTCAGTTGAATAATGGAATTAAAAAAATATAAAATATAATATATATATTTGAACGAAATATCAGTAACCATTCTTAACATAATCATATTTGGTGCTTTTAATAATATATGTCGCACTAGGTTTCTTATACTAACATTGCGCACTGGTGCGTATTGACGAAAATTAAGCGTCTATGCATGAAGAACATTAAGCACCAGTGTGCTCAAACAATTACGCACCGGTGCGTTTTATTATATTTATCGCACCAGTGCATTTAGATTGCTTACACGCACTGAGAACGATCACAACTTATGGAAATCAAATTTTAGTTTTTAATCCCATCGGTGTGTTCCATGTGTTTAAATGCACCGAGCCAAGTTGTATTTTGTAAGCACCAATGCGTTATACTGATAAATGCATCGGTGCAGCCGAATAAATGTATGACACCATTACATATAAATGTAATGAAAAAATGTACAATATGTATGATATAAAATATCACACCGGTGCATTTATTTTGTATAGATGCCCCAATGTGTATTTAATATACTCAAGCACTGGTGCGGAATTTCAATTTGATTCTTTATGTTGGTTGTTCTGGTTGAGTGAACTAGTGTGTAGGTTCTAAGTATACAACACCTATGCGTTATAGGTCAAAATGCACAAGTGCGTTTAATTTATTTTATGCGCACCGGTAAGCTAACCTCCAGTAAAACCTATGGCCACTGAGTATTTTTGAGTTATAAATTGTATTTGTTATCACCTCCATAAAAAAATCCGCTACCAATGGTGGAGGTTGTAGAGGAGGGTTTTTGACAATTTTTGCCAATCTTGTAACACTAAAAACTTTTGCTATGTCCTCTGCTATAGGGCCTTTTCCATGTAGTGGGAGAATTAACTAGCTATGCCTTTGGTTTTACCCACTCTACCTGATATCCAAATATCACAACAAAAAAACCACATATCGATAGTTTGTTCCATGCCTATTCTAAGCAATGAAACAATAAGAGAAAATTTTCTAGTTATGCCAACTTTGGTATTCTTCACTCGACCCGATATCTAAATATACCACCGAAAAATGATATATTAGTGTATTTATTTTACATCAATCTTAATCACCAACCTCTCTTTCCCATCGTCCCTATGAAACACAAGGAATGAGATCTCATTCATTGCTAAATATCCCTTCAAGCTATACCACTTCCATCTAGTGCTTCAATGTAATATAGAAAACTCTCAACAACAATACTATGATAGAAATGCTATGGAAATATAATGCCATTTTTCCCATCATATCCAATAGAAGCCTCCACCTCCCAAGCATGGAATCAATGAATGATTTTTCTCAAAAGGTAGCAATACCCATCACCAAAGATTGCATGCCACAAGGCACTTAGGAAAAAATGATAGAAAGGTTTTGGGAACAAAAAACTTGTCAACTCAATCAAATAATATTTATCGAACTCACCCCTATTTCCCCTTTAATTTATTCATTCCCCATAAAGCTTCTAAGAAGATATAACTCCAAGTACACTTTATTATTATTATTATTATTAATCAAATGGTAAACTTACCACATATTTATTATAGACTTACACAATATGTTCATATGCTCATAGGAACTAATACATTTGACCAAGCTTACTATTTAACCACATGCTTGTCTTTACTTTAATATTTGTTTTAAAAAATTATAAAATAAAATATAAGAAAAATATTATTTCAACCATAATCCCAAGTACACCATCATTATCATTATTATTATTATTAATAAAATAGTAAACTTACCACATATTTATTATACACTTACATAATATGTTCATATGCTCGTAGGAACCATTACATTTGACCAACCATGTTATTTAACCACATGCAAGGAATTATTTTGGGGATAAAAGGGAATAGAGAGAACAAAAAAAGGGTTGTTGTTTAAAGGAGGAAACATGGTACTTAGATAAGGTGAAAACCAGAAAGGAAAGGAGAGTGTAGGGGTGAATCTTTGTACTTGAGTTTAACTAGTAAAGGAAAACAATTTAGCCCGTGTCTTGGTAGAAGTGAAGCTATTGCAGTGTGTTAAGGGTACAATTAAGTTGTAAATATGGAGCCATCTCTCTATGTCCATACTGAATATAACTAGAGGGTTGTGTATGGTACAGGAAATGAGAGAATGCACAAGTATTCATGATGGATAAGAGAGCCTAGTAAGTCTGATCAATGCCAATTACTCTCTATGTTCACCTAAAAAACACTTACTAGTGTTAGGGAATAGGTAATGTGAGGGATTCTGATCTTCAAGACCTTATTTTGGGAAGGATAAATCCTACTCCATATTCGAAAAAAAAAAAACCTTAGTCTTGACCTGGTAATACCATGGTTGGTTCACGGGTGGCACCAGATGCACCAAAAAATATTTTCTCAAGGTTTCCTATGATTGGGAGGAATGTGGACCTACCCAATCTGTTATCCTATTTGAATTTGTAGATAAGTAACTATGTATTCAATCTTGTATTTTATTTTATAAGTTTAAATTCTGCATTGCTTATTGGTATGCACGTTTAACTACTCAAATTCTATTATTACTTTAAACAATGAAATATTTGTATTACTCCCAGAAGAAATTTACTGGAGAAACATCAAGAAGGATTAATAGAGAAGTTGTCTATGTTGTTCTAATATAAAGTTATATAAACAAATAAATGAATTTGAAATGGAAAAAAAGTTTGCAAGACCGAATTAATCCGCTATGTTTTCATTCTTGAAGAAAATTCCTGTATGTAAGGAGTGAAGCTTAAAATAATTTCATATGTAATGGTTGAAATAGTGAAACTGATCAAACGAATCCATATTAGTGAACTATTCAAGAAGATGAAAAAAGAAAATTATACAGTCATGTGAAAATGTACAATCATAAATTATTTGTGTATTATACAAAACCTCACGACATAAAACTGGGAAATTTCGGAAATAGAAATTCATTAACTAACAAAACTCGACAAGAGCTTATATAACACTAATTTCATTTAGATATAAGAGTAGTACAAATCAATCATAAGGTTATATTTCTAAACTTATTGGTAACAAAATAAATTACTCAAAAACTAACTATCTTTCGAAGAAGAAACAATAATTCATTCAACTACTGGTATTCATTGACACAAGTAAGCACAAATATAAAAAGGGCTCAATTAGGTGCATAAGGTTTAAAATTGAACAATATTCATACAAGACCGTTCCGGAGTTAATCTGTTAGAGAGTAAAACCGTCTGAAAGGTTATGGCTAGATCAAATATATGTATATTATTTTATGCTTATACTGAGACAAAATCACAAATTAAGACTTTTACTTAAAAAGGGCCTACACTTTTACAAGTACTGATTTACAAATCTCTGTAAAGAGTATATACCAGAACAAAATGAGAGAAAAATAATGCATAAACAAGGTCATATAGTTCTACCACAAGTATCTTAAGTAATCCCTTTTAGAAGTGTTGAGTAATTATATTACATTAAAGCCATTAATAAAATTAATGTGCTTAATAGATACAACCACTATGTGACTACGAGCATACAAATAAACAAATTTTCATGTACCAATTTCTCCATGTAATAAATAAAATAAGAGTTAATAAAAATAAGAACAAATTGTAAGAATTTAAAATTAATTAGTTATTTTGTGGTTGTGTACAAACGAAAAATTCTGATGTAAAATTAAAGGGTTGTTAATTTTGGTAATGAAACTGTTGATCTTATATTTTAATTGGAATTTGGACATTAGCTTGGGGAATGAGACGAAATTAGGAATAAAGGTGCTCGTGACAAGTGAGATACCCAAGAATAAAGGTGCTCACGACAAGTGAGATACCCTGTATGGTGATATGTAATGTCCCTAAAATAACAAAAAATTAAAATTTTTTGCTAATGCAAAAAAAGCTATTTCAAGGGTAATGATTTGTAAATTAACTTCAGCACTGAATAAAATAAGATATGCATCGATACTTGTTTTACGGAAATCAAGAATTTAAGTTTCTTTTCCTAAGTAATCAAGTCTCACTAGCTAACAATCTTAAGCGATGTGTAGGGTAGATTTATATAATTATGTCCCAAGTGTGCACATGCTATAGTAATTATAAAATCACTTCTTACTTACTATTCAAGAACTTAAGTGCATATTTATAAATGTCTAAATATTATCTTCAAGCGAGATGGACCTTCGATGAAGAAAGTGTGAGGCCCAAGAGGGAACATTGATGTTTCAAAAAGAAGAGATACCCCCTGGCAGAGCTGCCGAGAGGTAAGGTGCAAGTGTTGGAACTTCTGACTTACTTAGCGAATTTCGCTAATGCATTTTATCGTAAAATCTGTTTTGCAGGTGTGCTTTTGAAGGCATCTACCTTGGGTTCTAAATCATATTCCTAACAATTACTTAAGCCTTGAGTTTGTAAGGGTTGAAGAGACGTTGGCCCATTGAAATATTTGTTGGACTTTGCAATACTTGTGGGTGCTTGAAATACTACTTATGGGTTTGCAATACTTGTTGGTCATGTAATACTTGTGATCCTTACAATACTTGTTGAGCATCACCATGGAAACGAATGGCTCTCATACTATAGAGAACAGGGTTGATATCGAATTAATTTGGGGGTTGGTAGGGACATTAAATGCAGCAATACGAAACCACATGGTTTGCTTCCAACTTTGCAGAAGGGTTTACTTGGTATTTACACCAGCAGCAAAATCATATTCTTAGTTCATTTAGCTTTGGTCAATGCTTGATGCATTTGAGGGGTCTGTGCTCTGACCCGAGCTTTGCTCGTGGTCGGAGCACCTGTGTATTGCTTGCTTGAAGTCATAGAGAAGGATGAATGCACCAAGTAATGGCATGCCCCTCGCTTACGCTCTATTCATATTGTTTTATCTAGCATGAAATTTATTATCCATGGAGTTTAACCTTGTAATGATACAGTTGTTGGCAGGTAATTTATGTTGCCTCTCTGTGTGGATTGCTACCAGGTGGTCATTACCTTTGGCGTTTGGATGGCTTGAACACAAGGGTAAGTTCACGTTTTCCAAACCCTTGCTCCTGCTTCACGCCTCTCTAGAGGAAGTATCGTTTTATGATTTGGGATTTCGTGTCCCTCTTAGGCTCACTGTAATGTATTTAAGAAATCCTGAGGGGGGATCGCCATTGGTTGGACTGGTTAAAGGTTTTGGTGCTTGTTTTTTAAAGGAGGATAACCCTGGAGGGTTTGCGTACTAGATGTAATGGATTTGGCCATTCTGATTTGTATTGCAAACCTCTTTCAAATGAGTTATGAGCTATTGTTGTATAAATTTGGGGTTTGGGAGTCATTACAATGACCTGCGTTTTCTATTGATTCTCGAACCTGTATTTATGAAATGTAATGAGCAATGGGGAATCTCTGTGTTTGCTTTATGAAGTTTAAAAGGTTTAATAATTTCTCTATCCCTGGTGTTTGGATATCGTTGTTATTTAGGTTGAAGACCTTCGGTTGTGTTGATGTATATGTAACTTCAGAATGTATTTCACATATATGTATATTGTATTCCTATAGAGATGTTATTATTCCTCTATACGGAAGTGTCATTATTTATATTGTAAGTGTCGTAACTTATACTTGATGGGTTATTAGACCACCTTGTTTGGGGTCGGCCCTGTATAAGTCATGTGGGTCAAAGGGTTATTAGACCACCCTATTGGGGGTCGGCCCAGTCAGCATTATGTTGTGGTTAAGTTCGAGCCTACATGAGTTAGGTAAAAAGGCAAGTCAAGTCAAGTATAAATAGAGTGCGGGAGGCACTCTATTTTCTCACTCACTTCTCACTCATACACTCAAGGAGGAGTGGCGCACTTATGGAGGAGGAGGATCTGCTGCTAGGTTATGTCTATCTCTTATGGTTGGTTGTATCATTGCTATATCTATCTCTGAGGAAGTTATTGGGGTTTTTCACCTTTATGGTTTTCCCCAAGTAAATCTTTGTGTCTCTTGTGTGCTTGCATTATTGTCTCCATGATTGATATGTTGTAGATATGATGTACATGTTGTTCTCTCAGTTAAGATCCTAGATCATATTGAAGTAAATTCTGAAAATTTAACATGGTATCAGAGCTAGCCTGAAAGAAGGCATAATATGGCATGTATGACACTTGTTGCACTTATGATGCTAGGGCTTGATATAGAAAAAACCAGTCATCGTAGAACTTTCTCTATAAATCCGTTTTGGAAAAGTTTTCGGAACTGAAATTGTTATAGGACGAAGATTAAATCTCCAGGTACCTTGTGTCCAAAGGACAACCTCTAATTCGTTGTACTTTGTGATTTATGATCTGTACAATATAAGGTTTCTGCCTCTTCCAGATCTGAGTCAAAATCAGGTGACCTTGGGAAAAAGGTCATAACTTGGGTTAGGAAGCTCCAAATGAAATTTCGTAAAGAGTGACAGGTAGTACACAGTCTGTACTATCTCAAGAAACGTTTTCAAAGGCCGACGTTGAACCAGTGACACGTGGCACACCGTACAAGTTCACTCTCCTATATTATCCCATAAACAGGTCATGTTGCGACACTTGGCATAACTCTCTCTCAGAGAGTCCAATTGAGGTCATACCTATCAGGATGGAAATATAACAGGCCGAGCTATCTCAGGAAATGTTTTCAGAGGCCGAAGTTCAAACAGTGACACGTGAAAAACCATACAAGTTCGCTCTTCTGTTTTATCCCAAAACAGGTCACGTTGCGACATTTGACATAACTCTCTCTCAGAGAATCCAATTGAGGTCAGACCTATCATGATGGAAAGATAACAGGTCAGGCTATCTCAAAAAACTTTTTCAGACCCTGTGGATCGAAAAGTTTGGCGGTACACCAGAAACAATCAGGTACATATTTCTGTCAAAACAGAATTATTTTTGAGTACCTTCATTCATGGCTTCCGGAATTTAGGGCTTTGGAGAAAGTTGGAATTTTTGTAATCGGAGACCACAGATAAATGCTACTCATAAAAATAGAAATTTAGAGACCAAGATCAGAATTTTTGGTTGGGAAAAAGGCCGAGCTTGATCAAACCCTAGTTCGGGACTTTGATCAGAAAAGTGGAAAATTAGGGCTTCTGTAAAAATGGGAATTTTTGAAATCTGTGACCACGGCTGGAAGCTCCTCAGAAAAATAGAAGCTTAGAGCTTTGGATCAAACCTTTTGATGGGGCAAAAGAGTGGGCTTCATCAAACCCCAGTTCAGGTTCACGTCCAGTGAATCCGAAAGTTTCAAAGGCAAAATTGAGGAGTGAAACTTTGCAGTTTTCAAATTCTAAATATACCAGTTTGATCAGCTCATCAAGGCGCATATTTCTATCCTTTCGGAAGTTTGAAATTCAAAGTTTGAATTTTTGGGGTTTCTCTGACAAACCCATATCCAACTCCAGGTCCAGTTCTTGCAAATCAAGTGGATTGGGTTAATCCTAGAAGAAGATGGATTGATCATCTGCATGAGTGAAGAAGTTCCTGTTTCAGAGGGAGATGAGGCTAAGGCCTTACATAAGAAGACTACAAGCGATCTCGACAGGTATGACTCATCGAGGTATGTTTCGATATTTGTCCATGATTAAGTTTATGGTATGTTTGTCTTCATGTTATTACGGTTAGTACAATTTTGATTTTAGATTTGTCGTATCACCTTAACAAAATTATGAATGCATGATAGAAGATATTCATTGGTTAGGGTGTTGACACTTATGATTGTACTAATGCATTATGGTGTTGTATGAGGTTTATGTTGTCTACTAACATGAAAGGTACACCAAGAAAGACAAATCATGTTCTGGTCCAAGAACATATGATCATGATAACATGAGGACAAAGATTCATCCATTGTCATGGATCTCATAGAAGATCCATTTACGAGGTATGTATAACTTGATTTTGTAATAGTTAACCGATGAGATATACAAGTTACTAGCACAAGTCATTGAAGAAGAAAAAGAAGACATCATGTGAGTATGTTAGACATAAATAGCTAGCATGCTAATCCAGGTATGTTTTTCGTATATCAAGATAGAATCCTACGTTGTGTTAGGATCTTATACTGTTGTGTTGTTTGATAATGATTATTCATGAAGTCGTAGGTTTGAATAAGTCATGGCTGTATGCATATTATATTTCTTACCATAATTGATGATATGACTAACAAGAAGAATAATGAAGGTATAGGTTTGAATAATCACAGGTTTTATGCATATTATATCTCTTATCTTGATTGATGATTCAACTAACCTGAAGAGTCATAGGTTTGAGTAATTATAGGTTTAGACATGTTATGTTTCTTATGATTTGACTAACCATAAGAATCCTACATAAACATTGAATGCTAATGCTTATTATTTCTGTTTGAAATGATCATGAGTATACATGCTTGAGATTATTGTGTTTTAATAGTATACTAATGAATGTATGATTTTATATGAGTTCACAAGGATAACACAATCATGATACTAATAAGCATGCATAGGGACCAAGGATGAATATGAGCTCAAGAACAGGTAATTCAGGAAGCAAAGATCAAGAGGGAGCACACTCTAGTTGTTCCTGCAAGAAAGCAAAGGAGCACACTTCAGTAGTTTCTGCAAGGATGCAGATATTCAGAGGGAGTTGACCATCTTTCTACATTCCATAACAGAAAGGTGTAGAAGAAGCTACTTCAGCAGCTCCTACAAGGAAGCAAAGACTCAGAGGGAGTCCACCCAGTAACCAAACAAAGATAAGTATTTTTAATTATCATTTCTTGCATATGTGCTTGTTTAAATAATACTGTTCAATGATGTATATACTGATGTTCCTAGAATTAGGTTGTGTATTATGCACATTAGAATAATTGCATTGATGAACAGTATACTACTAATATGCATGGGTAAGTAGCCTATGGCACTGTACAACATTCCATCGCTACTTATCTAGAATGAAACCACTTTGCTGACATGTTGGGAGTTGTGCACACTCTTAACAATGTTCTGGTAGAGATTGGAAGGCATCTAGAAAGTTACGGGATATGGATAAATGTTGTATTGAAGCATTGGCTAAGATAATTGCATGACTGTATGACATATTTCTTTATGTGTAAGAATTTGTTCTGAAAATTATGAGATGTTTCTAATCATGCAATTTAACCTGTTTTGTAGGAAAGACCGTATATCTTCACCTACAAAAGGACTACAACATTTGTTCCAGCAACAAAGATATATATTGAAAATATTGAAGATATTGAAGTTCCCAGGATCTGGGATGAAGAAATGGAATGCCATGATCCGTCGATCATGAAGAATGATGTTTGGGATGTAGTCCCAAGACCTGAAGGGAAGTTTGTTATGACTTCCATATGGATCTATCAAGATCAAGCATGTTGCAAATGGCAGCATAGAGAAATATGAAAGTGATGAAATAGAAGATACACTAGATGGATTTCAAGACAGCTTTCTTGAATAGTTGTATGCAGATAACCTGTTTGTTACAGGTGAAGATAGATTGATTGCCGACATGCAACGGAAGCTTATTGCCGAGTTCGAGATGAAGAACTTGGGGTTGATGCACTATTTGTTTTTGGCATGGAGGTGTGGCAGAGTGATGGAATATTCCTTGGACAAGGGAAGTATGCAGTAGAGATCCTGAAGAGGTTCGGGATGATGGACTACAAGGCCATGGCCACACCTATGGCATCAAATCTGAAGCTTCTATGTGATGCTTCATCTGAGCCAGTTGATGTCTCTATGTATCATCAGATGATTGGGTCCTTGTTGTACCTGACGAACACGAGACCAGACATTTGCTTTGCTGTGAACACATTGAGCCAATTCCTGACGGATCCGAGGAGTGCTCACCTGGTTGCTGTAAAGCATGTTCTGAGGTACCTGAAGGGTATAGTGGATTATGGGCTCAGGTATGAGGCAAATCAAAAGTTTAACCTGCAGGGTTATGTTGATTCAGATTGGGCTGGTAGTGCTGCAGATAGGAAGAGCACATCTGGGTGTTGCTTCAGTATGGGATCAAGTGTGATCTCTTGGTTTAGCAGGAAGCAGTCCTGCGTAGCACTAAGTACAGCTGAGGCAGAGTATGTTGCAGCCTGTTCAGCTAGTTGTGAGGCAGTATGGCTACGGAAGCTACTGTCTTAGTTATTTGATCTCCCGTTGGAGGCTACTGGTATCTTCTGTGATAACCAGAGTTGTGTGAAGCTGTCCGAGAACCCAATGTTTCATGACAGGTCGAAACACATAGAGATCAAATATCACTATATCAGGGATATGGTGCAGAGAGGAGCTGTAAAGCTCCTGTATGTTGCGACGGACGAGCAGATTGCAGATGTGCTGACGAAGCCACTAGCCAGGGTGAAGTTCGAGTACTTCAGAGAGAGGCTTGGCGTTCTTCAGATCGAGGACACTTCGAGGAAGAAGTGATGGACACATTTGCTGAAGCCATTCCAAGCATGTTGGAAGGAGGATCCTTCACATGGCTGTGGATGTAAGTGCTGGATGATGAGCATCAAGATGATGTTCTGGTTTCTGCTTGGATATGATCAGTTGGATCATGTTATGTATGTATGTACACATCATGTTGGATGCTGGACATGATCAGTTGGATCATTTTTATGTATGTATGTACGCATCATGTGGATGCTGGATATGATCAGTTGGATCATTTTATGTATGTATTTATGCATCATGTTGGATGCTTGGACCATGTATCTGTATATGTATCAGGTGGATACATTGTATGATCAGGTGGATCATGTATGGTGATATGTATCATGTATTTGTATTTGTATCAGGTGGATACATTGATGATCAGGAGGATCATGTATGATGATATGTATCAGGTAGATACTTGGTATGCATCAGGTAGATGCATTGATGATTAGGTGGATCAGGTATAATGACATGCAGCAAGATGTTGTAGTGATGATCAGGATGATCATAGATGATGAGCTTCAGGATGTTGCTCCAGATGACATGCAGCAGGATGTTGCAGTGATGATCAGGATGATCATAGATGACGAGCTTCAGGATGTTGCTCCAGATGACATACAGCAGGATGTTGCAGTGATGATCAGGATGATCATAGATGACGAGCTTCAGGATGTTGCTCTAGATGACATGCAGTAGGATGTTGCAGTGATGATCAGGATGATCATAGATGACGAGCTTCAGGATGTTGCTCCAGATGACATGCAGCAGGATGTTGCAGTGATGATTAGGATGATCATGGATACATCAGGATGATGTATGGTGAGTATCAGGTTGATACTCTGTGGCCGTGGATCAGGTTGTGCAGATGAGCATGTAATCCGGTGCCCTGGGAGATTTGCAGATGGTATTTCGAGGTTTTGCCTATGGCATGTAATTCGGTGCCCTGGGACATCTGGAAAATGCTCTTTCGAGGTTTTGCTCTGGGAGGACATGTAATTCGGTGCCCTGGGAGATCTGCAGATAGTATTTCGAGGTTTTGCCTATGGCATGTAATTTGGTTCCCGGGGATATCTAGCAGATGCTCTTTCGAGGTTTTGTCCTATTGCATGTAATTCGGTTCCCTGGGAGATCCGATAGGTTGGGCTATGTGCCCGTAATCAGTCCTGGGATGCTCTTGCGAGGTTTTGCCATGACCACATGTAATTCGTTGCCCTGGGAGATCCTATAGGTAGAGCTGTGTGCTCGTAACAGCCTGGGATGCTCTTGCGAGGTTTTGTGGTGAGGTCACATGTAATTTGGTGCCCTGGGAGATCCTATAGGTAGAGCTGTGTGCTCGTAATAGCCTGGGATGCTCTTTCGAGGTTTTGTGATGCACGTAATCAGTCCTGAGGATTCCACAATATGGCCAGTGATGATGAAGACTTGCAGGTGGTGGGCCTACATCCAGTATGAAAAAGGACTGGCTCTGTAGAACTTCCTATGACGAGTAGATTCAGAGATTGATTGAGATAGCAGCAGTAGTGACGATGATGATGACACGATGACGATTATCCAGTGACGATGATCCAGAGAAGATGACTTATGCTAGAAGAATTGTGCTGAGAAATACCTTCCTAGTTAAGAGGGAGTGTTGATGTATATGTAGCTTCGGAATGTATTTCACATATATGTATATTGTATTCCTATAGAGATGTTATTATTCCTCTATACGGAAGTGTCGTTATTTATATTGTAAGTGTCGTTATTTATATTGTAAGTGTCGTAACTTATACTTGATGGGTTATTAGACCACCTTGTTTGGGGTCGGCCCTATATAAGTCATGTGGGTCAAAGGGTTATTAGACCACCCTATTGGGGGTCGGCCATGTGGGTCGAAGGGTTATTAGACCACCCTATTGGGGGTCGGCCCAGTCAGCATTATGTTGTGGTTAAGTTCGAGCCTACATGAGTTAGGTAAAAAGGCAAGTCAAGTCAAGTATAAATAGAGTGCGGGAGGCACTCTATTTGCTCACTCACTTCTCACTCATACACTCAAGGAGGAGTGGCGCACTTATGGAGGAGGAGGATCTGCTGCTAGGTTATGTCTATCTCTTATGGTTGGTTGTATCATTGCTATATCTATCTCTGAGGAAGTTATTGGGGTTTTTCACCTTTATGGTTTTCCCCAAGTAAATATTTGTGTCTCTTGTGTGCTTGCATTATTGTCTCCATGATTGATATGCTGTAGATATGATGTACATGTTGTTCTCTCAGTTAAGATCCTAGATCAGATTGAAGTAAATTCTAAAAATTTAACAGCTTGAATATCGTAGTTCTGTTATTTCTCCGAAATGTTTAGTTGTGTATTAAAGGATGCCTTGATAGGAAAAATCGCAACTCTTCAGTTGACTCAACTATGTGTCTGAGCATTCTAGTCTCTAGTTCTTACTGTTGCGTTTCCTGGTAGTTGTAACAACTAGAAAGGGTTTAATGAAGAGACTATCAGGAGATTCGATCCTTGTTCTGCATTTGTTTTTAATGAACGACTATACTATTGCGAAATGATAACGTATGTTTGGTTGGTTGTGGATTATGGATTTATGTTGCTCGCCAGGCTTTTGGTTGAGATTTAGACTTGGTGGAATACTCTTGTGTTTTGAGTGGAGTCGTAATCCTAGCAGTATGTTGTTTTGATTGCTTGAAAGAAAAGAGATTATGTATGCTAAAATTACGATGTCAGCAATTTTTTGGTGGGTTAGAATAATATTAGGGAAGTTAATGCGATTCGATCCCTTGATTGGTGGTTCTATGTGTTAAAAGAAATGAAACACGACACTTCACTATGTGATGAGATTCGATCCATGAAATAAAGACAAGCTCGTCATGTGATGAAATAGAAAATGGTCTGAGTCTATGAATGAAATCTTGATCACTTGAAGTGCATGTTGCGTGTTTGTGTAGTGAATTAATTAATGGTTGGAATCATAACTAAGAGTTTTGGTGAATTCGTAAATGTTAAAAAAAAGCTTTGACTACTATAATACGTTTTCTTTCTATTACTGTACAATGTGATTGATAAGGCTTGGGGCGAAAGATGAATGCAAATGAGATTTCCTTTTTCTTTTAAAGAACATATCTCTACTAAGACTATGTTATCAGCTTCCTAGGTTATGTAAAAGAACTAACCGAAATACAAGACGTGAATATGGTACTGGAAGCATCCTACATAAATAATGCTACCAAAAGGAAAAAGCATTCTGATGTTTGAAAATTGATAGGGAAAGGACTTCTAGCTTTTAAGGTTTGCATGGATGTCTAGCATAGGCTAGTTTGACTAGACTTGCTAGACATTCTGCTAGTTTCTAAGATATAATTTTCTTAGGTTAATAAAAATTTATGTGCATGCAGTTCTACCTTTAAAATGGAATTAACCCGGGAGCCTATGCCCTGAAGGCCCTTTCTCCAAAAGAGAAGTAATGCTGTAAATATTTAGGGAGATCAATATTTTAATAGCAAGCCTAATTAAATTCCTAGCTACCAACATAACAGGAAATAGTTGGTTTAATAATCCATACTTGGTTGTCTTGTGGCTTGCTCCTCTCCCGTAGGTAACCTGCACACTCAAACAATAATTAGGGGAAAAATTGTTATGCTTAGCTGACCTGTTAGAATGATTCCTTAACTGGATGACTTTGGGACTACCATGTTCCTCCCAACCATGATCCTACAACCGTTCCTGGTTCTGTATGGATCCCCCCAAGTTGGATTCCAACATGCAAAAGAGATAGAGGTCCTAGGTTTACTGCTGGTTCAGATCTGGAAACTTATGTGGACTGCTTCAGTTCGTGGAGCAGAAAATTCTCTTTGATTACCATAAGAGAATGATAATGAAAACAAGATGATCCCCAAACTTGGGATCTGCCTTCTTTATGTAGGGGAGTCTTGGATTAGGATTGTTGAAATAATTAGTTTCTTTAAATCAAAATAAATAATATTTAAAAGATATTATTTAATAAATAGTCTAGTCTTTTGCACCAGGACTCTTTTGTTTTTCAATTGTTTTAACTATAAGTGATTTTTTATTTAAGCTCTTCATAATAATTATAATAACAATAATTATATTTCAACTTAACTATTAATACATCATTAATAATATTAAATGATGCATAAACTATATATATAATAATAACAACATTATTATTAAATATTTTAATAATAATATTAGCCTTGAGGCCTTCATGCATGTTATTTGTAGAAGACTACTATTAGTCAAACCATGCTTTAAGTGGTGGTAATTATCTTTTATTTAAAATATGTATCTTCACATGATATTTCTTTTTAACTTTCAAGGACAAGGTCCAATTCTTTGGATGGTCTTTTGAGTAAGCTTGGATAGGCACATCTAGTCTCTCTCTTGCATGTCGGATTCCCTCATTTAACATGGTAGTTCCTGCAGTATTTGATGATAGATAAAATATGAATCATTTAATCAAATTAAATAATTGTGATGAAATTAAAAGTGCTATTCAGAGTCTTTCAGACTCAACACTTTTATATTTAGTAACCCTGAGTGCTCTTCAGATCCTTTTAACTCAACACTTTCACATGGGCGTTACGCTAGTGCAATTCCAGAGCTTCTTGCTCAACACTAGTGCTAGAATGTGGTTGTGAGGCACATCTAGAATATTCAAGTGGCCTTGGATCCAGTATTCATTTATCAAGCTTGGAGTGCTCCAGGGATTATGCCCAACACTCATTGTACCTCAAGGCTTACTCCCAGTACATAACCATTCCTCTAGGTACATCGAGGCTTATGCCCAGTACTTAGGTCATCCGTGTGTTTCTTAGTCCACGCTCAACACACCACATAAGTCATTCATGTAAAGATCATAGTTCTATATAGTAAATAACAAAAGATCATCTCAGTATATTAGGGTTTGCACCCATATCAAAGCTGAAGAATATCATCAAAACGTTAGGGTTTCCTCGCCCAATATACACTCAATAAAGAAGTCAGTCAGGGTCCACGCTCGATATGTCAATATATAAAAGAATAAATTGTAGGTGCTAGGGCTCATTCCCAATACTCAATATAAAACATATGTGCTGGGGTCGTGGCCCAATATAACAACAAAATAGTTAGTTCAAAATTCGGGATATTACATCCCTCCCCACTTAGAAACAACACTGTCCTAGTGTTTCTAGGGACTAGGAATGAGGTCATGAAACAAGGCGGGGTATGCCTCTTTCATGGTGGTCTCATTCTCCCAAGTAGCCTCATCTGGTCCAAAGTGCCTCCATTGCAATTTCAGCTAAGTAATGGTCCTCGTCCTAAGCTGCACCTCTCTCTTATCCAGGATGTGGAGTGGTTCTGACCTGAACTCCCCTTCGGGCTCCACCTGTAATAAGGACCAACCAATTACATGTTTAGTATCGTATACATATTTCTTTAATAATGAAGCATGAAAAACATTGTGAACGTTTATATGAGCTGGTAAGGCTAACTCATAAGCCACTGGGCCTTTCTTGGCCAGTATTTCGAAAGGTCCACAAAATCTTGGGGCTAGTTTCCCGCAACGTCCTAAGCTCAATGAGCTTCATTTTGCCTTTATTTTTAGAAACACATGTTCACCAACTTGGTAGTCTTTGTATTTTCTTTTCTTGTCCGCATAACTCTTTTGGCAGTCTTGTGCTTCTTTCAAGTTTAGTTGTACCTTGGAGACTAGTTGTTCCAAGTCCTTTAGTAGGTCGGGTCCTAACATAAGTCTGTCTATCGGACTGTCCCAAGTCACGGGCGTCCAACATTTCCTGCCATAGAGTACCTCGAAAGGGCTCATTTTGGAAGAGGTTTGGTATTCGTTGTTGTAGGCAAACTCTGCATGGTGCAAATAGTCTTCCCACTTGGTGGGGTTGTTCATGACATACATCCTCAACATGTCCTCCAGGATTTGGTTTACTCATTATGTTTGTCCGTCGGTTTGGGGATGGTACGCGGTACTGAATTGTAATTGTGTTTCCAAACCAGAGAACAATGCCCTCCAGAAGTTGCTATTGAACTTTGTGTCTCGATCGGAAATTATTGCCTTGGGTATCCCAAGAAATCGAAAGATCTCCTTTAAAAATATTTTCGCGATGCGAACTACCTTGTAGGTAGATTTCACCGGTATGAAATGGGCCACTTGAGACAGCTTGTCTACCACTACAAAAATGGAGTCATTCTGTTTCTTACTCTTGGGTAAGCCCGTAATGAATTCCATACTTATTACCTCCCACTTCCATTCCGGAATGGGTAAAGGTTGAAGTAATCCGGAGGGGTGTTGGTGTTCTTCTTTGACCAGTTGGCACTCCTGACATTTCGCGATGAACATGGCGATGTCAGCTTTCAACTTAGGCCAAAAGTAATGTTTATTTACTGTCGATATCATCTTTTGATATCTGGGATGCCCTGAATAGGATTTCTGATGAAACTCAGTGAGAATGTTTGATCTAATGTCTCCACTCTCTGGGACGTAAAGTCTCTCTTTCTACTACAGTAGTCTCGACTCATCTATCTTATATTCCTTCTGTTGTTGGAATAGTCTGTATTCCTGTATCTTTGCAAGGATTTCCGTGTAGTAATGGTCACTCTTACATGCCGTTCAATTTTTATGGTGTAAATACAAGTCGGTTTGACTCACCGTGACCTCGTAAATCATATGTGCTTGTCGGCTCAAGGCGTACACAATCTTGTTTTCCTTTCCCTTAATGTGCTTTAGTTCAAAATGATACTCACTAAGGAAGGCTAATCATCTGGCCTTCCTAGTGTTTAGGTCGGGTTGGTCGAAAGGGTACTTCATACTCATGTTATCAGTCATCAATAGGAATTTCTTTCCCATAAGATAATTTCGCCACATCTTCAATGCATGGATGATGGCGACTAGCTCGTGTTGGTTGTGGAGCCAGATCTTCTAGTCTCATAGATGATATTGTATTAGCCGTGTTTGTACCCCAGTTCTATATGATGTGTAGGTGGACTGTACACTCACCCCAGCGGGGGGGTGTGGGGGGGCATCGCCCCCCCACGGGGTTCCAGGGGGTCCGGGGGCCAGCGCCAGCGGTCCCCCGGCGGTGGTTCAGGGGCAGCGCCCCCGAGAAATGGGGGTTCAGGGGCAACGCCCCCGAAGAAATTTTTTGGGGCTGTTTTCACTAGCTGTTTTGCGGGCCCATGGTTTTGGGTATCCCGTGGTATTTTCCCATTGTATTTCCCTTATAAAAGAAAGACATTGTAATACGGCTAGGGTTGATGTATTAGGTTTTATGCATTGTAAAGATCTTTGAGATCTGGAGAGAGACTGTAAAACAGAGAAGAGGAAGTGCAGCGGTTGTGCTGCAGGTTGTATCCCTTCGACTTGCTGGACGGTAATAATAATAAGGACTGGCAAATTCAGTGTGGACGTAGCCCAAGTTGGGTGAACCACGATATATTTGTGTCTCTCTTGTAATGTGTATGTGTGATTATATTTGCATTTCTGCTTATTGTTATTGCTCTGCGATCCTGTTTTTCTAACAATTGGTATCAGAGCCAAAGGTCTATTTGGCAGTTAAACCCGCAGGAAGCTAGGGTTTCTGGTTCGAGTGGGAGCAATGGCAGAAGAAGGAAAGTTTAAGGTCGAAAAGTTTAACGGCCAAAACTTCGGGTTATGGAAGATGCAAATGGAGGACTATCTGTACCAGAAGGATCTATACCTACCGTTGGGAGGAAAAGCAAAGCAGCCGACGACTATGAAGGACGAAGAATGGGTGGTTCTTGACAGAAAGGCTCTGGGAACAATACGGTTGAGCCTGGCTTCGTCGGTGGCTTTCAATATCTCAAAAGAAACGACAACAGAGGGTTTGATGAAAGCATTGGGTAAGATGTATGAAAAACCCTCGGCTTCCAACAAGGTATTTCTAATGAAGCGTTTATTTAATATGAAGATGTCTGAAGGTGGATCTGTTACTGATCATTTAAATGAGTTTAATACGGTTACAAATCAGCTAAGTTCTGTAAGTGTGACCTTTGATGATGAGTTTAGGGCTCTTCTAATCTTGTGTTCATTGCCAGAAAGCTGGAATAGCTTGGTCATGGCTGTAAGTAACTCTGTCTCTGGTTCAAACACCTTGAAATTTGATGATGTTATTGGTGTTATTCTTAGCGAGGAAATGCGAAGAAAAAGCACAGTTGAGACATCAGGAAATGCGTTGACCATGGAGAGCAGAGGAATACAAAAGGAGAGAGGAAAGAGCCAAGGTAATCGTGGAAAGTCTAAAACGGGCAGATCTAAGTCCAGACTGGGAAAGATAGAGTGCTGGAACTGTGGAAAGAAAGGACATCTGAAGAAAGACTGCAAATCTCTAAAGAAGAAAGGAGATGCACAGAAGGAGACTACCCAGGAAGCAAATGTAGCAGGTGATGTGTTACAAGATGCTTTGATTCTTGCATTAGATAATACTAGTGATTATTGGGTAGTAGATTCAGGAGCTTCATGTCATGCTACACCCCATAGGAAATACTTTCATGAGTATGTTCCTGGCGATTTTGGACATGTTTTATTGGGTGATGATGAGCCATGTAAAATTGTTGGAATGGGTAAGGTATGGATAAAAGTTAAGAATGGAACTGATTGGTTGTTGAAAGATGTTAGGCATATTCCTGCTATGAAAAGAAATCTGATCTCAACAGGGCAGTTGGGAGATGGCGGCTGTCTATCTACGTTCGGAGAAAAGTGGTGGAAGATCACTAAAGGATCAATGGTGATAGCAAAAGGAGACAGAGTAGGTACGTTGTATTTATGTCCTCATAATACTGACCATTCTATCTCTTTAGCATCCACAGGAACAGATACAGCATTGTGGCATCATAGGCTTGGCCACATGAGTGAGAAGGGGATGCAGATTCTCCACTCAAGGAAGTTGCTGCCGGATTTGAAGCAGGTAAGTTTGGAATTCTGTGAAAACTGTGTTTATGGAAAACAGAAGAGAGTCAGATTTCTCAGGGTTGGGAAACAGAAGAAGAATGAAAAATTAGAGCTTGTGCATACAGATGTATGGGGACCAGCTCAGGTACAATCTCTTGGTGGCTCTCATTATTATGTTACATTTATTGATGATGCAACTAGAAAAACTTGGGTTTATTGCATTAGACAGAAATCTGATGTGTTTGCTACTTTTAAGAAGTGGAAAGCTTTGGTTGAGAATGAGACAGGAAAAAGATTGAAGTGTCTCAGATCTGATAATGGAGGTGAGTACTGCGGCAAGGAGTTTGATAGTTACTGTTCATACCATGGGATTCGTAGAGAGAAGACAGTCCCAGGAACACCACAGGAAAATGGTGTGTCAGAAAGGATGAACAGAACGATCATGGAGCGTGCAAGGTGTATGCGACTACATGCAGGGTTGCCCTTACAGTTTTGGGCGGATGCTGTAAATACTGCTGTTTATTTAATAAACAGAGGACCTTCAAGTGCTTTGGATGGTGGTATTCCAGAGGAAGCATGGACAGATAAAAAGGTAAACTACTCATTTCTGAGAACATTTGGTTGTGAAGCATTTGTCCATATTGATAAAGAAAATAGAACAAAGCTTGAAGCTAAATCCAAGAAATGTACCTTTATTGGATATGGGGTTGATGAATTTGGTTATCGTTTATGGGATTATGAAAATAACAAAATCATCAGGAGTAGAGATGTGATATTCAATGAAAAGGTCATGTATAAAGATCAGTTGCAGGGAAAGAAACAGGAAAAGGAAAGCACAGAGTACATAGTGCTTGATGAAGTTAAAGAAAATGAAGTTCCGAAGGTGCCAGAAAATCAAGAGCAGCAGCAAGTACCTGAAACTCCTGCAACTGTAAGAAGATCTACCAGGTTAAGTAGACTCCCTGAACGATACTCTCCATCAATGTATTATTTATTGATGACTGATTCTGGTGAACCAGAATGTTATGAAGAAGCAATGTAGGTGGAAACTAGAAAGAAGTGGGAGCAAGGCATGAATGAGGAGATGGACTCATTGGTAGGAAACCAGACTTGGGATTTGGTTAAATTGCCTGCTGGTAAAAGAGCATTGCAAAACAAATGGATTTACAGGTTGAAGGAAGAAGAAGGAGGTAAGAAGCGGTACAAGGCCAGACTTGTTGTAAAGGGGTTTGCACAGAAGAAAGGTATAGATTTTGATGAAATATTTTCTCCTGTTGTAAAGATGACTTCAATTAGGACTATCTTAAGTCTAGTGGCGGTAGAAGATTTGCATCTTGAACAATTAGATGTAAAAACAGCTTTCCTCCATGGGGATTTGGAGGAAGAAATATATATGCAGCAGCCACAAGGGTATGAAGTCAAAGGTAAGGAGGATCTGGTATGCAGGTTGAAAAAGAGCTTGTATGGCTTGAAGCAAGCTCCAAGGCAATGGTATCTAAAGTTTGACAGGTTTATGACAGAACAAGGTTATAGTAGATGTCATTCTGACCACTGTGTTTATTTCAAGAAGCTAGACAATGGAAGATATATTATCTTGTTATTGTATGTGGATGACATGCTTGTTGCAGGGTCTGACATGCAGGATATAAATGTACTCAAAATAAAGCTAGCTAATTCATTTGCGATGAAGGATTTGGGTGCTGCAAAGCAAATCCTTGGTATGAGAATAATGAGAGACAGGAAAAATCGCAAATTGACATTGTCTCAAAGTGAGTACATACAAAAGGTGTTGGAGAGGTTCAGAATGCAGAATGCAAAACCTGTAAGTACACCTTTGGCTAGACATTTCAGTCTAAGTAAGGAAATGTGTCCCAAGACACAAGAAGAGATAGATTACATGTCCAAGGTTCCCTATCAATCAGCAGTTGGCAGCTTGATGTATGCCATGGTGTGCACAAGACCAGATATTGCACATGCAGTGGGAGTTGTGAGCAGATATATGAACAATCCAGGTAAAGAACATTGGAAGGCAGTACAGTGGATTCTCAGGTATTTGAGAGGTACTACCACTGAGGCATTATGTTTTGGAGGTTCAGACACTGTTCTACAGGGATATGTTGATGCAGATATGGCAGGTGACAAGGATAGCAGGAGGAGTACCACAGGGTATGTGTTTACTGTAGGTGGAACAGCAGTAAGCTGGATTTCGAAACTACAGAAGGTTGTTGCACTTTCAACAACAGAAGCAGAGTATGTTGCCATTACAGAGGCTAGTAAAGAGATGATTTGGTTGCATAGGTTTATGGAGGAAGTGGGTAAGAAGCAGAAGGATAGCAGACTGTATAGTGACAGCCAGAGTGCCATTCATCTTACAAAGAACTCAGCATTCCATTCCAGGACTAAACATATACAGCTCAAGTACCATTTCATACGCTCTGTTCTGGAAGATGAACTGTTAAAGTTGGAAAAGATACATACTAGCCAGAATCCTGCAGACATGTTCACAAAGGTAGTGACCAGAGAGAAACTGAGTTCGTGCTCGGTTTCAGTTGGCCTTCTAGCATGAAGGTGAAGAGGATAAATTTGCCAAGTCCAAGTCCAGCAAGTGCAGCAGCGGTAGAGTTGTTGTGATCAGTCTCCAAGTGGGAGATTGTTGGTTGTGGAGCCAGATCTTCTAGTCTCATAGATGATATTGTATTAGCCGTGTTTGTACCCCAGTTCTATATGATGTGTAGGTGGACTGTACACTCACCCCAGCGGGGGGGGTGTGGGGGGGCATCGCCCCCCCAGGGGGTTCCAGGGGGTCCGGGGGCCAGCGCCAGCGGTCCCCCGGCGGTGGTTCAGGGGCAGCGCCCCCGAGAAATGGGGGTTCAGGGGCAACGCCCCCGAAGAAATTTTTTGGGGCTGTTTTCACCAGCTGTTTTGCGGGCCCATGGTTTTGGGTATCCCGTGGTATTTTCCCATTGTATTTCCCTTATAAAAGAAGGACATTGTAATACGGCTAGGGTTGATGTATTAGGTTTTATGCATTGTAAAGATCTTTGAGATCTGGAGAGAGACTGTAAAACAGAGAAGAGGAAGTGCAGCGGTTGTGCTGCAGGTTGTATCCCTTCGACTTGCTGGACGGTAATAATAATAAGGACTGGCAAATTCAGTGTGGACGTAGCCCAAGTTGGGTGAACCACGATATATTTGTGTCTCTCTTGTAATGTGTATGTGTGATTATATTTGCATTTCTGCTTATTGTTATTGCTCTGCGATCCTGTTTTTCTAACAGCTCGAGATTGTGCATAGGGTAGTTTTGCTCATGTTCTTTCAATTTCCTTGATTCATAACAGATGAAAAAGTTATCTTGCATAAGGACTCCCCCAAGTCCTTCCTTGCTTGCGTCTGTGCAAACAACGAAGTCGCCATTGGGATCCGCAATACACAAAATTGGTGCACTAATCAATAGTTGCTTCATCTTTTGAAAGTTTTCTTCGCACTTATCCATCCAGATAAAATTGTTTGCCTTCTTCTGCAAGGTGGTCATGGGACATGCAATCCGTGAAAAGTTCTGAATGAACTTTCGGTAGTAGCTGGCTAAACCTAAAAACGATCTTATATCAAATACGCATGTAGGTGTGGGCCATTCTTCGATGGCTTTGAACTTTTCAGGGTCGACGGCAATTCCCTTCTTGAAAATGATATGTCCTCAAGTATTGAATCTGAGGTTTGTAGAAATCGCACTTACTAAACTTGGCGTACAGTTGTTGTTCCCGTAGTATACGTAAAACAATTCGGAGGTGTTCCTCATGTTCTACTTTGTTCTTGGAGTAGATCAAGATGTCGTCAATAAAGACTAGAACCGACTTATCGAGGTATTTATTAAAGATGTTGTTCATCATACACATAAATTTGGCCGATGCATTCGTCAACCCAAAGGGAACCACTACTAACTCGTAATGGCCGTAACGGGTCTGAAAAGCGGTTTTGTTGATATCCTCATCACAGATTCTCACCTAATGTTATCCGGATCATAAGTTGATCTTTGAGAATATCTTCGCTCCTCCGACTTGGTCAAACAAGTTGTTGATTCTAGGTAGTGGGTAGCGATTCTTAATGGTCATTTTGTTGAGTTGGCAGTAATCGATGCACATCCACATCATTCTGTCTTTCTTCTTGATGAAGAGTATTGGTGCACCCCAAGGGGACACACTTGGTCGAATGTGCCCTTTGTCTATTAACTCTTGTAACTAAAGCTTGAGCTCCACCAATTCTGGTGTTCTCATGCGGTACGGGGATTTGGAAGCTGGTACTGACCCGAATGTTAGTTCGATGGAAAATTCTAAGTCTCGTTTGGGTGGTAATCCTGGTATTTATTTGGGAAATACATATTTGAACTCTACAAGGACTGGGATGTCTTCGATATTCGGTTCCCTATCAGTTTCTATGTTTTGGATATGATGACAAAGAGTTTACAACCCTTCTTGATACATTTCTTTACTTGTAAGGCGGAGATCTGTTGTACTGACACTTTCTTAGGGATACCCTAAATCATCTTCTGATTCCCTTAGTCATCCTTGCAAAGTAAGGATTTGTTTAAGAAATCTAGTAGGACATGGTGTTCTTCTAGCCAATCCATGCCGATAAGTACATCGTACGACCCTAAGGGTAGCATGTTTAATTCTAACCTAGTTGGAAAACCGTTTAAGTCTATCTCACAAGTTTTAACTAACTCGGAGACCTTTCGTTTGGTACCGGTGGCTAGTTGTACCAGCCAAGTTTTCTCGTGATGCTCTTGGTTCAACTTACAAGTGTCCACTATCTTAGGGGAGATATAACTTTGGCATGTGTCAAGATCTATTAAAACTGAAACGGTTGCTTTAGAGATCTTACCCTCAATTTCAACCATGGTGGCCTGGTGATCTACCTATCGGCCATCAAGAGAGGCATAAATCCTTGGTGTCTTTGCCATGTCTCCTATGGTAGGTTCTGCTTGGACGTTGTGTAAAACTCCATCCATTTTGCTTAGGCAATATCTGTAGTAGTGGGTCCCTTGGAATTTCCAACAAGAAATGGTTGGTGGGACAGCTTTTGTCCCTTTGTTGAAAGTTGGCATGTTGACAAGTGGTGGGGGTGCACTTGGTCGTGCTTGAGGTCGGTTGAAGCCTCTATTGGGCGGAAAACTGTTGTTATGTTTCCGGTAAGATGGTGGTCTAAAACCTGGTCTGTGGTTGTCCGTGAAGGTTCTGAACCTATCTCTGTTTATGTTGATGTTGTCATTCCTTGGTTGTCTGTGTTCATAACATAGTCTTGCTTTATGTAAGGTTAAATCAAGGGTTTTGGGCATGTCAAACTCTATCTTTTCTCTAAATTTTGGTGGCATCCCTCCCAAGAACTGTTGTATTTTGACCTTTTCATCTTTGATGTATGGAGCATAGTGCAGCAAGTCTAAAAATCTGCTTATGAATGCCTCCATGGTTAGGGAGTCCATTTTCAACTCATGAAATTCCTTAATTTTCTTGTCAAAGAATCTTTCAGACATATATTTGTCCTGGAATACTCTGCTGAAAGTATCCCATGTTATGTCTCTCAGTTCTTGTCCTTTGGTGTGTTTCAAGTCCCACCACCATCTGGAAGCTTTACCATTCAGGTTGTATATGGCTAGTTGGGATTGCATTTCACTAGAGTAATTATGAACTTTGAAGTACTTATTCATTCCTAGCAGCCACTCCTCAGCCTTCTCCCGGAGTTAATCTCTCCGTCATAGGTTGGGGCTTTAATCTTTCTGAATTCTCCTTGTACGATGTCATCAATTTTCATCCTTTTCTTGCAAGGAGGTGGTGAACCTTTATCATGGGAAGAGCTCTTACAGTCCTCTTTCATTGATTCATGTATGTGTTCTCCTTGCTCTTCTCCCTTAGGGCTGGCAATCCTCTTTGTGTGATTGTTTCCCTTTTTAAAGGTGTTGACTGAGAGTGTGGGCTGTCTGTGAGGTTTTTCCCCTGTTAAAGTCTGAAGCAGAGCTTCATTTATAGCTTGTTGTTCTTGTCTTTCTTGCATGTTGTCATCTCTGAAACTTTGAAATTTTTCCTGTAGTTTTTGCATGGATTTCATTAAATCTGGGTTGAGTTCCACCACAATTTCTTGCTCTCGTGGTGGAGATTTCAGATTTCCATGTATGTTGCTTCCCCCTTCTGCATTCATTTTCAGATAATGATTGTACCTGCAATGTTATATAAGCGTCAAGAACAAAAAATCTGTTAGTTCATTTTCACATAAACAAAAATAAAATTTCTTAATGTACGTTTCTATTGACTGTGTATCTGCAGCGAATGTCCTGTTTGTAATGATCCCAATAGGTCACTTAGTTTTGTAGCTGGGCTCTGATACCACTTGTAATGTCCCTAAAATAGCAAAAATTTAAAATTTTATGCTAATGTAATAAAAGCTATTTCAAGGGTAACGATTTGTAATTTAACTTCAACACTGAATAAAATAAGATATGCATCGATACTTGTTTTATGGAAATCAAGAATTTAAGTTTCTTTTCCTAAGTAATCAAGTCTCACTAGCTAACAATCTTTTGGATCTGCAGAAGCGATCTGTAGGGTACATTTGTATAATTATGTCCCAAGTGTGCACATGCTAGAGTAATTATAAAATCACTTCTTACTTACAATTCAAGAACTTAAGTGCATATTTATAAATGTCTGAATATTATCCTTAGGAGAGATGGACCTTCGATGAAGAAAGTGTGATGCCCAAGAGGGAACATTGATGTTTAAAAAAGAAGAGATACCCCCCCGGCAGAGCTGCCGAGAGGTAAGGTGCAAGTGTTAGAACTTCTGACTTACTTAGCGAATTTCGCTAATGCATTTTATCATAAACTTTGTTTTGCAAGTGTGCTTTTGAAGGAATCTACCTTGGGTTCTAAATCATATTCCTGAAAATTACTTAATCTCTGAGCTTGTAAGGGTTGAAGAGTTGGCCCATTGAAATATTTGTTGGACTTTGCAATACCTATGGGCACTTGAAATAATACTTATGGGTTTGCAATACTTGTTGGTCATGTAATACTTGTGATCCTTACAATACTTGTTGAGCATCACCATGGAAACGAATGGCTCTCATACTATAGAGAACAGGGTTGATATCGAATTAATTTGGGGGTTGGCAGGGACATTAAATGCAGCAATATGAAACCACATGGTTTTCTCCCAACTTTGCAGAAGGGTTTAATTGGTCTTTACGCTAGCAGCAAAATCGTATTCTTAGTTCATTTGGCTTTGGTCACTGCTTGATGCATTTGAGGGGTCTGTGCTCTGACCCGAGCTTTGCTCATGGTCGGAGCACCTGTGTATTGCTTACTTGAAGTCATAGAGGAGGATGAATGCACCAGGTAATGCCATGCCCCTCATTTACGCTCTATTCCTACTGTTTTATCTAGCATGAAATTTCTTATTCTTGGATTTTAACCTTGTAATGATACGGTTGATGGTAGGTAATTTATGTTGCCTCTCTGGGTGGATTGCTACTAGGTGGTCATTGCCTTTGGCGTTTGGATGACTTGAACAAAAGGGTAAGTTCAGGTTTTCCAAACCCTTGATTCTATTTCTCGCCTCTCTGGAGGGAGTATCGTTTTATGATTTGGGATTTTGTGTCCCTCTTAGTCTCACTGTAATGTATTTAAGAAATCCTGAGGGGGGGTGTCCATTGGCTAGACCGGTTAAAGGTTGTGGTGCTTGTTTTATAAAGGAGGATAATCCTAAAGGGTTTGTGTACTAGATGTAATGGCTTTGACCATTCTGATTTGTATTGTAAACCTCTTTCAAATGAGTTATGAGCTATTGTTGTATAAATTTGGGGTTTGGGAGTCATTACAATGACCTGCGTTTTCTATTGATTCTCGAACCTGTATTTATGAAATGTAATGAGCAATGGGGAATCTCTACGTTTGCTTTATGAAGTTTAAATGGTTTAATAATTTCTCTGTCCCTGGTGTTTGGATATCATTGTTATTTAGGTTGAAGACCTTCAGTTGAGTATCGTGGTTCTATTATTTCTCCGAAATGTTTAACTGTGTATTAAAGGATGCCTTGATAGGAAAAATCGTAACTCTTCAGCTGACTCAACTATATGTTTGAGCATTTTAGTCTCTGGTTCTCATTGTTGTGTTTCCTGGTAGTTGTAACAACTAAAAAGGGTTTAACGAAGAGACTATCAGGAGATTCGATCCTTGTTCTGCATTTGTTTTTAATGAACAATTGTACTGTTGCTAAATGATAACGTATGTTTGTTTGGTTGTGGATTATGGCTTTGTGTCGCTCGCCAGGCTTCTGGTTGAGATTTAGACTTGGTGGAATACTCCTGTGTTTTGAGAGGAGTTGTAATCCTAGCAGTATGTTGTTTTGATTGCTTGAAAGAAAAGAGATTTTGTATGCTAAAATTATGCTGTCGGCAATTTGTTGGTGGGTAAGAATAATATTAGGGAAGTTAATTGGATTCAATCCCTTGACTAGTGGTTCTATGTGTTAAAATAAATGAAACACGATACTTCACTATGTGATGAGATTCGATCCATGAAATAAAGAACAAGCTAGTTGTGTGATGAAATAGAAAATGGTCTGAGTCTATGAATAAAATATTGATCCCTTGAAGTGCCTATTGCGTGTTTGTGTAGTGAATTAATTAATGGATGGAATCATAACTAAGAGTTTTGGTGAATTTGTAAATGTTAAAAAAAATCTTTGACTACTGTAATATGTTTTCTTTCTACTACTGTACAATGTGATTGATAAGGCTTTGAGAAAAAGATGAATGTAAATGAGATTTCCTTTTTCTTTTAAAGAACAGATCTCTACTAAGACTAAGCTATCAGCTTCCTAGGTTATGTAAAAGAACTAACAGAACTGCAAGATGTGAATATGGTACTGGCATCATCCTACATAAATAATGTTTCCATAAGTAAAAAGAATTTTGATGTTTTAAAATTGATAGGGCAAGGACTTCTAGGTTTTAAGGTTTGCATGGATGTCTAGCACAGGCTAGTTTGACTAGACCTGCTAGACATTCTGCTGGTTTCTAAGATAATTTTTTCTGAGGTTAATAAAAATTTATGTGCATGCAATTCTACCTTTAAAATGGAATTAACCCAGGAGCCTATGCCCTGAAGGCCCTTGCTCCAAAAGAGAAGTAATGCTGTAAATATTTGGGGAGATCAATATTTTAATAGCAAGCCTAATTAAATTCCTAGCTACAAACATAACAGGAAATAGTTGGTTTAATAATTCATACCTGGTTGTCTTGTGGCTTACTCCTCTCCTGTAGGTAACCTGCACACTCGAATAATAATTAGGGGAAAAACTGCTATGCTTAGCTAACCTGTTAGAATGATTCCTTAACTGGATGACTTTGGGACTACCATGTTCCTCCCAACCATGATCCTACAACCGTTCTTGGTTCTGTATGGTCCCCCCCAATCTGGATTCCAACATGCAAAAGAGATAGAGGTCCTAGGTTTACTACTGGTTCAGATCTAGAAACTTATGTGGACTGCTTCAGTTCTTGGAGCAGAAAATTCTCTTTGATTACCATAAGAGAATGATAATGAAAACAAGATGATCCCCAAACTTGGGATCTTCCCTCTTTATGTAGCAGATTCTTGGATTAGGACTGTTGAAATAATTAGTTTCTTTAAATCAAAATAAATAATATTTAAAAGATATTATTTAATAAGTAAGTTTTGATATAAGATCTTCTTAATAATTATAATAACAATAATTATATTTCAACTTAACTATTAATACATCATTAATAATATTAAATGATGCATAAACTATATATATAATAATAATATCATTATTATTAAAGGTTTTAATAATAATATTAGCCTTGAGGCCTTCATGCATGTTATTCGTAGAAGACTACTATTAGTCAAACCATGCTTTAAGTGGTGGTAACTATTTTTTTATTTAAAATATGTATCTTCACATGATACTCCTTTTTAAATTTCAAGGATAAGGTCCAATTATTTGGACGGTCTTTTGGGTAAGCTTGGATAGGCACCTCTAGTCTCTCTCTTGCATGTCAGATTCCCTCGTTTAACATGGTAGTTCCCACAGTATTTGATGATAGATAAAAGATGAATCATTTAATCAAATTAAATAAATGTGATGAAAGTAAAAGTGCTATTCAGAGTCTTTCAGACTCAACACTTTGATATTTAGTAACCCTGAGTGCTCTTCAGAGCCTATTAACTCAACACTTTCACATGGGTGTTACGCTAGTACAATTCCAGAGCTTCCTGCTCAACACTAGTGCTATAATGTGGTTGTGCGGCACATCTAGAATATTCAAGTGGCCTCGGATCCGGTATTCATTTATCAATCTTGGAGTGCTCCAGGGCTTATGGCCAATACTCAATGTACCTCAGGGCTTACTCCCAGTACATAACCATTCCTCTAGGTACATCGGGGCTTATGCCCAGTACATAGGTAATCTGTGTGTTTTTTATTCCACACTCAACACACCACATAAGCCATTCATGTAAAGATCATAGTTCTGCACAGTAACTAACAAAACATCATCTCAGTATATTAGGGTTTGTACCCATATCAAAGCCGAAGAACATCATCAAAACGTCAGGGTTTCCTCACCCAGTATACACTCAATAAAGAAGTCATTCAAGGTCCATGCCCGATATGTCAATATATAAAAGAATAAATCATAGGTTCTAGGGCTCATGCCCAATACTCAAAATAAAACATATGTGATGGGGTCGTGGCCCAATATAACAACAAAATAGTTAGTCCAAAATTTGGGATATTACATGGTACATGAGAGTGAACCTAGAAAGGTGTTATATGTGGGCTAACTTAGGTCCCATTATAATTCCCGATTGCAAGCAAGGTAGATTCTCATGGACCAGTTGCGAGGAAGGTAGATTTCTACAATCCAACCCATATGTTATCAGATATAAATCCTTGCACTTGTAGTTCATTTAAAAGAATATAAATGTACAATAATATTTTTCTTATTGTTGGCTATGTTGAATTAATTTACTATAGAATGGTAATTATGTAATGTGTTGAATCTCTTGGACAATACATGGATGTGAATATGGACATTTGTATCAAAAATAAAGTATAATGATACTATACATGCTTTAATTTTATGATATATGAATTTAAATAGAAAAGTATAGAGTAGGTAAAAGTACACTCACATTTGGTAGCTGAGAGACAATGGCTCATATTTCTTAATCTGAGTAAAAACCTAATTCCTGGGAACCCTCACACCTCAAGACTAAATAGAATTCTAGAAATAGTGTAACAACCCAATTCTTATAAATGCTAAGGGGTATATATAGATGTTTGTAATTCAATACAAATTTACGTAAAATGAGGATCCTAATGAAAAAAATTAAAAGAACTAATATATAAATTGTATTAAGAGCAAAATTTAAAGTGCTAAAATTAATAGAAAATCCAGAAATGGGAATGAAAACAAAGTTTCCACTTCCTCCAAATGGATTGAAAAGATGTAAAATCAGGGGAATTTGAGGAAAGAAATTGAAACATACAAAGCTTTTATAGGATTGGATACAAAAGGGAATTAGAGATTCCTTGCAATTTACACTATGCACAAGGGTAGAGGAAAGCAGTTTGCATTGGATTCCATAATTGGGAAACCTAATGTACCCTTATAAGACAAAGGATCATAGGTTCTATAAAAGTGATCGAGTTGTCGAATCATTGATAAAGTGATGGAAAGAATAATGGTCAGAATATTGAGAAATATGCATAAACCTACAACAATACATTTACTAACATGTAAATCAATAGTAGGAATCAATTAGTCTATCCTCCTATCCATACAAGCACCAAAGAATCAAATAATAAAAGAGGGACAAGTGAAAAAGAGATAGTACAACAGATATACGTGGTAATACCTGAAATAGGGAAACATCCGTGATAAAATATGATTTTCTTTATTCTTCATAAATATCCAATATTACACTTGTTCTCCACCCACATATGCTTATCATATCTTTACAATACTATTTACAATAATTTTCCAACATACCCCAAGGGGTTTCCTTCAACTCTATTAAATAGGTAGAGATATGGAATATTTACATCCCAAAATACATGTGGGATAAATGAATTTACACCTCCTTATCTAATGAATGGTAATAGGAGAATATTACTCCATGATGTATGTGGGATAACACATTTTACATAATATAGAGAGAATTATGCTTTCATTTTCTATATAAGACATTATAATATCTTATGACATCACACTAGACATCATTACACTTACAAAATTAACATTACAAATTACAACACTCCCCCTTAATTATAAGTAGGGAAAAGGAACATACATGGAGGAATATGGAATTGCATTAACATTCCCCCTTGATGAGAACTTCTTGCGTGTACAAAAAAATTCAAAGATGCACAATCTTCACTTATGTCATGGATTTGGTGAATATATTTGCTTCTCATTGTTCCGTGGGATAATAATAAAAACAAATAACACCATCCACAACAAGATATTGAATGTAATTAGTATTAAGGTAAATTTGTTTCGTCAAGGAGTGGTACACTGGATTATATGCAAGTTTAATCACACTCTTATTGTCACATCTTAACTTAGTAGGAGACTTCTAAACCAATGCAAACTCTATAAGAACATGTCGGATTGGCACTACTTCTTTACATTCTTCCTTAGTTTCCATGTACTCTTCTTCACAAGAAGAAATAGAAAGAGTTTTAAACTTCTGACTGCAACATAAAATTCTACCTAAACCAAGTTGAAAGATGTACCCTGTAGTATATATTTTATATGAATTATTTCCTACGCAATTAGAATCTGTATAACCAAGAAGTGAAACTATAGCCCTACTAGAATAGAAAACACCATGATTTAATGTCCCCTATAAATATAAAAGAATTCTCTTTGTTTCCTTCTAATGGATTTCAGGAGGCTTTTGCATAAACCTATAAACCATGCTAATGGAAAAATGTAATGTCCCTTATTAGGAATTTTATTAAAATTGCAATTTTCCACTTTTTTCCTTGGTTCGACCTTTGACTAGTTTTGATCTCTAGGTCCCAAATTTGCCCCAAATGATCCCAAATATTCTGAGAAGGTATATGAATGATATTAGAACATAAATATGTGTTTCAGGGATGCCTTTGGACCTTTAAAATACTTCTGCAAATCCTCTTTCAATTCTGGTCAATGTAGGTAACTTTACTCATGATTTCCCTTTGACTAGTATTGGTCTCTAGGTCTCAAATTGACTCCAAATCCCTTCAAATCTTCAAGGAAGGTGTATGAATGATATTAGTAATTGAATATGATGTTTATAGATGACATATGGTCACCAAAATACCTCTGCAAACTCTCTTAAGATTCTGGACCAAGTATGCAATTTTACTAGTAATTTGGGGTTCAAATCCCCCTGGGGTAAGTACTGAAAATGGCTTCCCAAATGCCTCCAAACCCACTCAAATTTATGAACAGAGGTATGTAATGTGTTAAGTATTTTATTAAAGTCTCATATGCACCATTAATGGATTATTACAACTGTGCTCACCCTCTCCCATTCAACTGCAAAAATCCCCAATTCGACCCTTGGGGAAATGGCACTATTTCACCTCCCAATACAACTAAACTGAGTAAAAATGCTTCAAATGCTCAAGTACAGTACATGAAACTTGTAGAAGACATCCATGGCAGTATATGGATCACAAATATATCAGAGAATCATCCATTCATTCAAAATCATCATCAATACATTGGCTCACAACAAGGTAGTGGGGAAATGGCATTGTTCTTCCATTAAAAATGAGATTTATACATTTCTTCTTGGAATTTAGACCTGAAACTTTTTGGAGATGAAGAACAGAGTATTTACTTCATATTACAAAAGAAATGGGGCATTAAAAGCTTCCCCAAAGAGTACAATAGCTCACCAAAAACGCCCTCCCTCAAGGATCAAGAATATGCCATCAAAACTGGAAATGGTTGAAGGAGTGAGCTGCAATAGAAGAAACCATGACCTTCCCTGTAGCTTACACCTGCAAATAAAGAATCCATTAAAGCTCCAAATGAAAGGTCTAAATGGCCTTTCCAATTACCAACTTGGATGGGAATCTTTCACCCTCGAAATTGGCTAAGGCAAGAAACTAGTCATCCACTAGTTCTCCCTCTTCACAAATGCAATTGCAAATTCTACAAATGTTCCAAAGCCATTCTCATACTTCATTTCTACATTTTATAACCAACATTAGCCTTCTAAGGGTCGAAATCCTCTCAATAGATTCAATAGATTTTCATTTAGAAAATATTCTACATTTGCCACTTGTCTCCTAGTTCCAACCTTCCATCTTCTCCCAAATTCGATTTTGAGTCTCTTTGGTTTCTCCAACTCCCAAATTCGCCTTCTTTGAGCCTATTTTTGGGGCTGACATGTCATAGTGGTCATATGTCAGAGTTCAGGTCTGCAATTTGTCATAGTTGTCATAGATTCTCCATCATTGATGTCATAGGGGCTAGGGAATCTAGCCCAAGTGTCCACAAACTTCCACTTTGACTCTTTATTTTCCATGGAGTTACCAATCCTTCCAAATTCGACCTAATATGCTCAATGAAATGTGTTATGACTTACCAACTCACCCAAGAGTGTTCACATTCCCATTAATTCAAATTTGCAAAAGAGAGATACCATGTATTATGAAAAATCAAGCTAGTGTGGGCCCCACATCCTCCATATGTCTCCAAAACCATTTGTCACTTAGGATTTCTCTTGAATTTCTTTATTCACTCTATTTATTAAATACTTGAACACTTATAATGTCTAAACATCATTTATTATCCCCCTTATTCCAAATCCCAAAGCTTCCACCCCAAACCTAGGAAACTAGTAATTTTCCTCCTTGGCAATTATTTGACCCTTAACATCAATTTTACAAACTCTAATGAATATGGCTAATGTGATTAGGCCATTGTGACCCAATTCCAAATTTGGGACATGACAAATCCTCCCTTCCCAATATTGCTTGTCCTCAAGCAATTTCAAACATGGGTGTTGAAGAACCTGCTTTCTGTATAATTCTTTGAAGTTGCCATTGAATTGCCAAACCTTGAGTCTTTGAGTTTCCATGAATATTTTAGAGAGGAACCACCATGCTTGCTGCTGCACTACTCTTATTAAAATCACTTTATTAAGTGGGGAATCCATCTCCCATGCTGCTTGCTTCCCCCCAAAAAATGAAACCAATGAGACAAAAATTATTCCAGGGTCCCATTGCTTGTATTGCACCCCAACAATTAAGAGTGCTCTCCAACCTACACCATTAGATAAGAGGATTCCTGGATCCCATTTTCTTCTATGCATTCTTCCAAACATCATGAGTACCAAATATATATCATCAAAGTACATAACAACATAATGAAAATGTACATCAAGGATATGCTTCATCAAAGAGTCATGAAAGTGCTTATACCTCCAACCAAGTAGACCACCATTTTCCAAGTGCATACAAGCTTCAAGTGACCCATCAAATCTGCTCCAATGACATAGGTGAGGATCCCATGTCCTATAATGCTGCTCCAAAAGGATGTGATATGCATCAAAAGATTCAGCCATGTATTCTTTCATCCAAGAAGTGAATGAAGAATCTCCACTAGAATCTGAACCAAATAATGAGCATAAAAAACAAGGAGACTTCAAATGACTCAAAGAAGTCTCACCCATACATCCATGAATGTGAGAATCATAAAGATGTAACAAAGTATGTGGCTGCCAACAAAAATGTTCTCCCATCATAAATCTATTCATCCAAGTGTTGGATGAAGTTCCTCTAACATCAAATAAACCCAGTGTTGAGCAAGAAAAACCATGAGTATTCAAGTGACTCAAATCCATATCATAGGTGCATCCATGTAGATGTGAATCATCATAAAGTGACAAATTATGCTGCTGCAAATGTGAATAAGAATGTGCTCCAACCATGTCATCATAAAAGTTAAATCTAGGAGTTCCATACTCCTCATGTGCCACCATCAAAAAGAACCCTTTCACCCATACTTCATTGAGACTAATACTGCAAAACATGGAATTGTAGGATGTAGGAGAATGTACTAACTCACCCAAATGATCAAAAAGTTCAGGAGTTTCATCATGGGAAGGATCCATGTGGGTAGTATCATGCAGCTCCTTCAAAAGTGTGAACTCTTTGTCATAATTTGGTTCCAATGTAGAGGAATCATGCTCTTCTTTAAAAATTGCATAACCTTCATCAAGAGGCAATTCAAATTCCTCTTCCACCACATCAAGTGTTTGGATCTCTTCAAGTTCATCTTCAAACACATCAAGAACATTCAAATTTTCACATTTCTCATGATCCACCATGTCATGAGAATCCTCCAAACAATCTACCATTTGACAATCTGAAACATAGGAGGAAAAACAAGTATCTTGCAACTTTTCAAGAAGTTGCTCATTTTGAATTGTGAGCTTATGAATATCCCCATTATTCTTCAAGTATGCATCATGTAACAATTCATTAAGCTCAAACAAATGGTTTCTATTAAAAAGCAAAGACATGAAATTACCTTTGATGTGGCACATTGCTCTTTGAATCTTCTCCATGTCTTCAAGGAAGGATGTTTCCTCCAATGAAGTAGCTCTCCAACAAGAATTTGACACCAATGCTTGAGTGTCATGGAGAATGCTGAGGGACTCTTGGATATTATTTTCATTCATCTTTAAGGACCCTTCAAGAAAATGAGGCTCTTGCAAATGAACCTCCTCATCTTCTTCAATTTTTCTTGGACCAACTTCATGAAGCTCAAGTGGTGATGGGGAAGTTGATCTTGGTTCTTCTTCAACCGTTACAAGGTCTTCATTATCATGCTTAATGAAACTTGTACTTGTAGAAACACTTTCAAAAGTGATCTCTATGTCACCAACATAGAGGTGTGAGCACCCATCAGTAGGTACTCCTTCATAGTTTAAGCATCCATCAGTAGATGCTCTTTGGTTCATGTCTAAGCTAGAAGGTGTCTCGAAATGATCTTCCATATTTTCAATAGAATCTTCTTCATGCTCTTGTGATGTCTCTTCCTTTTGCTCATTAAAGCAAGCTGATGCATTTTGCCCCTTGTTTTCCTTAGGATCAATATATTTGGAATCTCTTCTTGAATAAATCTCAAAAGCTCTCCTCAAGGAGGACATCATTTCATGCACACATATATGATACTCGCTCCAAGGGTTTTTACAAGAACGGCATAAACCTTTCTTCACTAACTCCACATCTTCATTTTTGGGCCTATTTTCAAAAACATGTTCAGCATAGTACTCAAAAGACATGGAATTTTGTGTATTTTTTCTAAAAGCAAGATATTCTTGATATTTTTTATATTGTTGGGGCAAGGTTTTATATTTTGCTCTCCATCGTTGGAACTCACTCATAGAATTATCCTTGGTTGGTGTGACACACTCATATTCATCAGATTTAAAGTCATAAGAATAATCTTCATTTCTCTTGAAATTGTAAGAAGTGTTGCATGATGGCACCTCTTCCTCATACCATTCACATTCTGCTTCATATTGCTCATAAGCATCTGCATATTCCTCATAAGAATTGTACTCATAGGATTCATCATAATAGTAAGACATGGCTGCCAATTATTCTTGAATGTATGTACCTAATACACAGGTGCAAGGACCATGCTCTGATACCACTGTAATGTCCCTTATTAGGAATTTTATTAAAATTGCAATTTTCCACTTTTTTCCTTGGTTCGACCTTTGACTAGTTTTGATCTCTAGGTCCCAAATTTGCCCCAACTGATCCCAAATATTCTGAGAAGGTATATGAATGATATTATAACATAAATATGTGTTTCAGGGATGCCTTTGGACCTTTAAAATACTTCTGCAAATCCTCTTTCAATTCTGGTCAATGTAGGTAACTTTACTCGTGATTTCCCTTTGACTAGTATTGGTCTCTAGGTCTCAAATTGACTCCAAATCCCTTCAAATCTTCAAGGAAGGTGTATGAATGATATTAGTACTTGAATATGATGTTTATAGATGAAATATGGTCACCAAAATACCTCTGCAAACTCTCTTAAGATTCTGGACCAAGTATGCAATTTTACTAGTAATTTGGGGTTCAAATCCCCCTGGGGTAAGTACTGAAAATGGCTTCCCAAATGCCTCCAAACCCACTCAAATTTATGAACAGAGGTATGTAATGTGTTAAGTATTTTATTAAATTCTCATATGCACCATTAATGGATTATTACAACTGTTCTCACCCTCTCCCATTCAACTGCAAAAATCCCCAATTCGACCCTTGGGGAAATGGCACTATTTCACCTCCCAATACAACTAAACTGAGTAAAAATGCTTCAAATGCTCAAGTACAGTACATGAAACTTGTATAAGACATCCATGGCAGTATATTGATCACAAATATATCAGATAATCATCCATTCATTCAAAATCATCATCAATACATTGGCTCACAACAAGGTAGTGGGGAAATGGCATTGTTCTTCCATTAAAAATGAGATTTATACATTTCTACTTGGAATTTCGACCTGAAACTTTTTGGAGATGAATAACAGAGTATTTAATTCATGTTACAAAAGAAATGGGGCATTAAAAGCTTCCCCAAAGAGTACAATAGCTCACCAAAAATGCCCTCCCTCAAGGATCAAGAATATGCCATCAAAACTAGAAATGGTTGAAGGAGTGAGCTGCAATAGAAGAAACCATGAGCTTCCCTGTAGCTTACACCTTCAAATAAAGACTCCATTAAAACTCCAAATGAAATGTCTGAATGGCCTTTCCAATTACCAACTTGGATGGGAATCTTTCACCCTCGAAATTGGCTAAGGCAAGAAACTAGTCATCCACTAGCTCTCCCTCTTCACAAATGCAATTGCAAATTCTACAAATGATCAAAATCCATTCTCATACTTCATTTCTAAATTTTATAACCAACATTAGCCTTCTAAGGATCGAAATCCTCTCAATAGATTCAATAGATTTTCATTTAGGAAATATTCCACATTTCCCACTTGTCTCCTAGTTCCAACCTTCCATCTTCTCCCAAATTCGATTTTGAGTCTCTTTGGCTTCTCCAACTCCCAAATTCTCCTTCTTTGAGCCTATTTTTGGGGCTGACATGTCATAGTGGTCATATGTCAGAGGTCAGGTCTGCAATTTGTCATAGTTGTCATAGATTCTCCATCATTGGTGTCATAGGGGCTAGGGAATCTAGCCCAAGTGTCCACAAACTTCCACTTTGACTCTTTATCTTCCATGGAGGTTACCAATCCTTCCAAATTAGACCTAATATGCTCAATGACATGTGTTATGAATTACCAACTCACCCAAGAGTGTTCACATTCCCATTAATTCGAATTTGCAAAAGAGAGATACCATGTATTATGAAAAATCAAGCTAGTGTGGGTCCCACATCCTCCATATGTCTCCAAAACCATTTGTCACTTAGGATTTCTCTTGAATTTCTTTATTCACTCTATTTATTAAATACTTGAACCCTTCTAATGTCTAAACATCATTTATTATCCCCCTTATTCCAAATCCCAAAGCTTCCACCCCAAACCTAGGAAACTAGTAATTTTCCTCCTTGGCAATTATTTGACCCTTAACATCAATTTTACAAACTCTAATGAATATGGCTAATGTGATTAGGCCATTGTGACCCAATTCTAAATTTGGGACATGACAAAAAACATAGATTAGGTCTGCTATTTGTCAAATATATCAAACTTCCCTCAAGCTAACAATGAAGAGTAGCATCAACAAGAGGAGTCTCACAATCAATAGTTAGCTTTAAATCAAACATAAATGAAATTGGTGAAGGTTTACAATCACTCATATGAAACCATGCTAGTAAATCTAAATAATACTTAGGATGAGAAAGGAATATACCATCAAACATATGCCAAATATGAATCCCAAAAAATAATACAATAGGCCTAAATATGTCATTTCAAATTGATGCTTAGCATCATTCTTCAATTTGTGTATAAATGTAAGCTATTTATAGGTAATGATTAGATCATCCACATAAAGTACGACAATGAGGACATCATCATCAAAGTTCTTAACATACAGATTTGGATTAGATCTACACCATTTGAAACCATTTTTCAAGAAATAAGTATCATTTTTTTTCATACCAAGTTCTAGGTGATTATTTAAGGCCATATAAATATTTATTTAATTTGCATACCAAACTTGAAGTTTCAACGTGGATAAAACCAGGTGGAAATTACATATAAATTTATTCATGAATATCACCATTCAAAAAAGTACTCTTTAAACCATCTGGTGTATTTCCCATTGATGAGATACATCAAGAGAAAGTATGGTTATTATTTTTTTCATTTTAGCGATTGGAGCAAAAATTTCAGTATAATCTATACCTTCTTGTTGAGAAAAACCTTTTTCTACTAACTGGGATTTATATTTTTCAATCTATCGCTCATAGTAAACTTTGTTTCATATATACATTTACAACCAGCTAAATTATTTCCCGGAGGACAGGGATCAAGAGTCCAATTCTTGTTATTCATTAATGAGTCATACTCTACAATCATTGTTTTTCCAAATCAAGTTTATGTTTAGCTTCAGCATATGTGGAGGGATCATTTGTGGCCAATAATTTAGTCATGAGAGTGAAGTCAAATCTAATCCACCAAGTATCAAAATAAATACCAATCTCATAACCTACAGATTCAAGATTTTTTCAATCCCAAACAGGAAGAGGAGTGGTGGTGAGAACCAATTTAGTATCTTCATAAATTTCAGGTGGATCACTTGAATAAGTAGGTGAACTAGGATATAGACCAAGCACAGAAGTAGAGAAACGGGTAACATATATACGAGCAACAAAAGATGAAAGAAAATTCAAGGTAACATGAGGTTTGACAAAATCAGGAGGAGGAGAGACTTCATTGAATTGAACATCTCTCTAGATGATAAAAACTTGGGTATTTGGATCAAAGAACATGTAATAATTAGAATCCTCACTATAACAAATGAAAATACATTTCTAATATTTGGGCTCTAAATTTTTCCATTTTTTATTGGGAATATGTGTCCAGCATTCACTAGCAAATATCTTAAAGTTATTAATATTAGGTTTCCTTCCACTATATTCTCCTTTAGGAGTAATCTGCAAAACTGCTTCAGTATGGACTCTATTTAAAATATGATTAACACAATGTAAATAGACTTATCCCAAAATGTTTTATGTAATCCTTTAAAATAGAACATACATCTAGCCATTTCAACCTAAGCTATAGTTTTCCTTTTGGAAACCTTGTTTTGTTAAGGTCCATAAGGAATAGTCTTTTGATGTTGAATTCCATGTTTAGATAAGTATGCATTAAATTCCATTTTAGTGAATTCCCCCTATTATCAATTATCAATGCCTTTATACTTTTACCGTATTCATTTTCAACCAAGGATTTAAATTCTTGAAATATACCAATAGTTTCACTTTTATGTTTCAAAAATAAATCCAAGTTTTTCTAGTACTATAATCATCAATAAAAGTAAGAAAATAGATAGCATGAAACAAAGAAGGAGTTTCAATAGGACCACATATATCATTATGAATTAATTGCAATTGTTCTTTAGCATGCCAATCTTTACCTTTATCAAACATTTCCTTATGATGTTTAATAAGCACAAAACCTTCACAAACACTTTCAGTGGAAGAAATTGTAGATGAGCCAAGTACCATTTTAGAAAAAAAATTGCATTTTACCATAATTCAAGTGGCCTATATTTCATGCCATAATTTACTTCGTTCATTAGCGTGAGCGACATAGAAATAAATTGGTGTTTTTAATTGAACTAAAACCAACATAAATCCATCTCAAACCCGGAGCTATCAAGCATCGAGCCTGGATCCAATTTCTCGAGGTGTAATTGCTCGATAGGTTCGTGTTTAAGATTGATCTAGGATTTTTATTTTTTTATTTTATAAGCCAACATAGATTTTTTTAATAAATTTTTATTTGGTTTTATTTTTTTAATTTATGAGCATATTCTTTATTTGTTTTTTTTTATTTTTTATTTTATGAGCGGACATGAATTTTTTTAATTTTTATATTTTTGCTCTCATAACATTAGGAACCTCACAACTTCTCTACCATACTAGGCGAATAGAAATCAAATTGATGGGAATGCATTGAACATGAAACACATATTCCAATATACCATTAAGAACTTTAAGATCACCAAAACCTACTACTAAAAGTTGTTTACCGTAACTAATTGAAACTCTATGTGTTATGTTCTTAATAGTCTCATATATATAGGATGAAAATAGAGAAGCAATAACATTCATATGATTAGAAGCACCAAAATCCATAATCAATTCCACATAATAAGATGATTTACCTTGATAATAGGCACAAAGAGCTACTGTAATATGCCAAGAAAAGTCTATTTTATTTTTACAGTTATTTATTGTTATAAAATTAATTATTGTTGGACTGGTGTTGAGTTAAAAAGAACTCTGGAAACACCTATGCAGCTGTTTTGACTGTTGAACAAGTGATCTCTCAATAGCATCAAAATTATTAAATGATGTGAGAAAGTGAGCTCTGGAACATCTGAATTATTATGCATAGTGTTGATCCAAGTGAGCTCTAGAGCACTATTAGTTGAGTGAGTGTTGAGCGGTAATGCTTTGGAGCACTTAGAATCATACTGATTAACTGATGTTGAGACGGGAGCTATGGAGCATCAGTAATCCATTGATTATTTATTTAATGATCAAAACTATTATTCTTTTATTCTTTCTAACTGACTGGGACTGCCACTCAAAGAGGGACTCAACATGCAAGAGTTTAGAATGGTCAATAGCTGATAACTAAAGATCAAACTATCCGTTAGGTGAGTAAAAGTAGAATTTAATTAATTAAATATTAAAATAAATTGTGAGGATTAAAATAAACTAAAATTTTAATTAAAGATAAAAACTGAACTACTAGTGTGTCAGTTAGATAATTGAGTGAGCAAATACCTAATTTCCTAGTATCCTTGTCCTCATAAAAGTTTATAAATAGCAGAGAGAGGAACTTTGTAGGGGAAAGTGTTTTCCAAGTTCACTGGAGGGTTCAGCCGTGAATCTGAGCGCTCAAACATTGGATTTCTGATATATGGTGTGTAGGAGAAGTTATTCATAAATATTCACACCAAGGGTTGGTAAACGAACCTTGTGACTACTCTGTTGTAGTAAGGAAGATAGAAAATATACCCTAGGCCTTCTAGTTCTTGTCATGCTCAGTTTGGCTCGGGGGTGACCTGTGGAACAATCTAGGAATGGGTTGAGGTCTATGGTTGGGTGGAACGTGGGAGTTCCTAAGTCAGTCGGATTGCAAAAAAATACTGATAAGTATCTGTAGTTTCTCTTTAATTATTATGTTTTAGGAATTTATGTTGTGTATCAGTATTTCTTGGGTTTATATCATCTTCCTAAAGTTCTTTGTTAAATTTCATACATGTATAAAGGCCACCTGAAATATTTCTGCATTCATATTTCTAACATAATTACTACTTCTAAATTTTTTGATATATTTACTAAGTATTAGAATTAGAATATCTGTTTTTCTAAATAAAAATAATTGGTAGAAATGCTTAACCATGATTTCGGGTTGTCTTTGAGAATAAATTAATAAGGAGAAAGCTCCCATATTATCCACACACAGAAATAGAATCCCATAATTAAGATTTCAGGCATTTCCCTAAATTATGGTTGGGTTATTTAATATATACTTATATAGGGTAAATATTAAATAAATAGAGTACTTATATTAAATGTACAAGACCTACTAAACTGGTAAACCAATTAAATTTTCATGCCTAGATCTTATTTATTAACCAAAATAGAACTATTATATATTTAAGCACAGATCTCATTTATGAACCAAAACATAACTATTATATCTCTCACATAACCAGAACTTAAGGATAAACAAATATCACTTATATTATACTTTCCACATAGATCAGAATTTAAAATAGATACCGTAACATATTTAAACACTCATCTTTAACCAAGTATTAAACATATATGATTTCTTAAAGAATACCCATATTACGGTGTATTATATATATAGTTATAAAATATACACAAATTTAATAAACATGATCATAGATATATAGAGTCTGCTATTTTGGACAGAGTCCTCATATTAGAAGTTAAGTATCACATATCCATATCCACACACACAGTCCCAATATTGACAAACTGAGTAAACGATGACTTAATAGTTAGAATATATATATATATATATATATGAGTCCAACTACTTCTGTGAAACAAAACGATCCATGATTCGTGTCCTACCTTCTTATCAAAACAAAGATTTATATTTTATATGCAAGCATAACAGATAGGAACATTTCCATTTTCCTACGAACAATTTTTTCAAGTCATATATAGCCTCAGAATAGGTTCACTACCTACAGCTGACCCGGGATCGAGTCCCACAAACACTTCACTGCACTTTGTCACGCTTCCAAACGTTGACCCATCAAACTTATGCACACCCTAGCTAGGTCACACAACTGTGTTTGAACCAAGCTATAATAAACTTGTGGTTAATAATTAAATATACAGAAAAGACAACGTAGGTTCAATTACACACAGCCATCATTCATGCCCATCTAAGCCACACATATGCATTTAACTTACGGCTCCATTTCCATTTCTTCTAACTAAAACACTAGTGCATGAATTAAAATTAGGGCCTTTTCCATACATCTGCAAGCATGAATGAAACGCCTGGAACCATCATTTAAGAACAATTGCTTCTAGTGCAGACTATTTGACGGACAATCCACTTGAGCGGACGCAAGATGGATCTCCCTAGCTCAATGTGAGTCTAGAACAAATAGAACAGACTACAAACAGATTTCCTAGATCTACTTAAGGATAAAATGCTAGATGTCTTACCTTTTACTTCGCAATCCTTTCTCCTTAATGTTTCTCCATGTCTAGCGGTCGTCAGATCTCAGCTGCAAGATCTGTTAAGACACAAAGAACAACACAAAATGAGTAAAGAGCATCTATACAATAAGATATCTAAGTAAATAGTTAAGCAGGTAAACTACTCAATATCATCACATGTTAAGAATATTGGTGGAAAGCATTTGTATTACTGTAAATAGGGAAATACATAGTATAGACATAGAACTACAACCAAGGCTTAACATTGTAGTCCTTCTCCATCCAATCTATTTGCCATATCCTCCCAAGGAAGTACGAGTCTCCTAATAGATGAGTAGATACCTCTCAAGGATGATTTCACCAGCATGCAGACACTATAGACTTCCTCTCCTTGGAGAGGGGTAGAGATTCACTTATATAGGAATAAGTGGATAGGGTATGGATAGGGTAGGTTGATATATGGTAGGAGAGAGATAGGGGATCCTCCCAATAGGTTAGGCACCGAAGGCCTGCTCTCCCAACAGGTCAGGGATAGGGATCTAAGTCATCAACCTTTGAGAATGAGCTCGAAAAAGCTATTTTTTCCATTAACTGACTTCGTTGCACCCTGTAATGGAGCAAGGTGCGACATCGCAAGTTGCGTGGGTGCAGCCTGCGATGACCTCTCAAAACCTAGCAGAAGCACAATGATGTCCCTTTCAAGTAAATGACTTAGCCAATGGAACTTCAGGGATGTATACACTAAATCTAATGGTGGTAATATTTTAGGTGTAACAGAATGCCCCCCAAAGCATGAAGCTATTTAAATACTAGATAGGTGAAATGCTTTGACAGAAAGAACAGCAAAATGGACTTGTCAGATAAAGGACGCTGCTACAGTACAACTGACTCTGAACTGAAAATCTCATGTGATGTATAACATGGATGTCGACCAATACAATGCAGATCTCTAGTAGTAATGACCGAATGAACACAATCATGGCTACTGGACACAAGCGTAGATCCATGATGAGATGGTAACACAACCATGACCAATACAAATGTGGATCCGTGTAATATGACTCAATACAAACTCCATTGCAAACTGGGTAAAACATAACTCCCCAGGGTCTTCAAGCTGAACCCACAATGATACGAATCCATCCATGTGATTACAAATGTCTTGACGTAGAACATGGTAGAAACCACTTGATTACCGGTCATTGATGTATACCATTAACAAGTGTGAGGGAAATCACCATTAATGTCAATGATCCCCAAAGTATCATAGTACACATCATCGAGCGTGAATTAATGAGTTGAAGTCGAATGCAAGATGAAATCTTTTGATCAAGAGTCAATGATGTGAACTCATGTCGAAAGCGAGGTAACCTGCCATTGAGGCATGCAAGTCCAAGGTACTTGGTTGGTTTCTAGATTCAATCCTTGGATGATGTATTGAAGTCGACAAGGATGAATCCATCGAAGGAGGGCCATGATGAATCCCCCATCATAGACACGAAACACGACAAAGGATGTGTAGAGTGGATCGGATGGTACAATCATATGTGAGACTGACTCAGAGTAGACCGACATGATTGAAGGTGTACTGAACGCAAATAGATGAACAGTGAAAAAATGTTCTTGAACATGGGCATGGCATGACTTGGCAGTATTGACATGACGAGTATGACACAAATTCCTAATGAAACTGATGATGGACGCTTTCTTTGAATTACTGAAAGGAGTAACAAGACTGAGGAAGTAAGCAGAACTTGAGGACAAATAGATGATCCAAATGCAGATGAGTGCCATGTTCAAGAACGACTAGGTACTGCCATTGATAAAGGTGTAATACAAAAGCTTTCCTTTTTCCCCATCATGAACGATGAGTGCCTCATGTGTTTTTTACGAGATTTATGAGGGTAACCAGATGCTTGGTATAGCTCATCTCATACATGAGTCAAATCCCAAATGTCTTCCGAACCTGGGATAGGAGGGGTTCGTACCATGGCGGGCCCTTCAATGTAAGAATTTAACGAGTCCATAGAAGGTAAACTCGATCATCATTTCATGTTTAGAGAGTCTGAAAAGAACTAAAGAAGACTCCAACGGTCCTTTTTTCGTAAAGTTATCCTCATCACCCGAAAAAGGGTAAAACAACGTGGGAGAGGACTCTTCCAGTCATGATTGGCTGGAGTATACCTTTTTCGTAACTAATGCCCCCTGGTCCGAAAAAGGGGTAAACTATCACCAGGAATATGGCCATTCAAATCCTTTTACAAGCGTGAACGCGACAAGTTCGCTTGGCAATCTTCTTGTATTTCGAGATCTTGAAAAGAGATTAAAGATAGACTCCGAGGGTGTTCCTTTTCTGTAGGAGTTTAACGAGCCCGAAAAAGTGATAAATCATAACTTGGTAACGTATTCTCATAGTTTCAAGAGCATGAGAACGAACAAAGAGTAAGCTCCTTAATTGTAATCTAACGAATAAAAAGATAAACGACAAAAATTCACAAGGGGTGTTCATACCTGAGATGACCGTTCCAATGTGAAAATGGCGTAGAAAGACACTTCACAACTCCTGCACACTCGGAAACTAGGTCAAATAGTCAACCGAACGTTCAAAAATAATAAAATCGGTCCAAACTATAGCAAATGGCATAAAGGCATCAAATATTTGAAAAGGGAATATTCCATTTTGTTTATAAATAGAAATAAAAAACAAATATAGTCACTATTGTTCTATTTGCCAAATTTGGGGGGAGTAGTGCCATTTGGAAACAAATCTTCACTCATCGATTCTGGGAGCTACGAGCAACCATTTCACTTGCCATCAGGAGTAGGTAACCCTAAACTTCATCCATCATGATTGTAGTGGTTTACATTTTTTAAATTCAGTCATTGTTTTGGGTTTTAACTTGATTTGGGAAGGGCCATTGTGCCATCGGCTCGTCACATTTTTCCCTTTCGGGAACTGTGACGAGACTGAGTCATCGCTTGGATCTCACAACTAGACTACAACAATGTTGCTCTGTTTGTAAAAACAGGGTGCAACGACGGCGCCATCTATCCCCAAACTGAAGCTAAGCTCAAAAGAAGGACTTTCAGTGGTCAAATCAATTTTTAACATTGTTTAAAATCTCCTATTGACAGGTTCCAAGAATCCAAAATAATTTTGGAATGGTGGGAAAGGGAGCATGAAATAGATGACATGCATGATGCAAATGATCAAGAATGCATAGAAGCATTGAGGAACTGTGGGCTCCTCAAGTTCTTTCGCATCCAAGGGATAAGATCCCAAATTCCACTATTGACTCATATGCTCCGATGTTGGGATGTGGCCCAGCAATACTTCGAGATCGATGAGCACGAGTTTACCATAGATGTCGAGGACATCTACTTTCTGACTGGATTGTCCCGAAGAGGGGACAATGTGCTACTTACTGGATGACGCGGGAGTGATCGGACCATGGATGATATGATCCGACAACATTGTAGTCCCAACACCCATGCATCGAGTGGGAAGATTCCCATCAAAGATGTACAGGGGCATCCATTACGCCCCATACTATTCACCATTACGAGGATGGCAGGGAGCCAAGCTCCTCACTTAGCCACTAGGGCACAGATGCTTTATGTGGAGGATTGTATGTCTCCAAATATCTTTAATTGGTGTGAGGGAGTCTTCGCAAACATGCGAACTCAGCTGACAAAGTGTCGGCGGGGAGAGCTCAAACAGTTTGGCTATGGATCGATAGTGATCTCCTTCTTACTGGAACGCGTTCCCCTTTTGCATCCTCAGGTACCACTGGAGGATAGGGACCCTAGAGACCCTCACATGGCTAGGTGGACCGATGTGATGGCTCAACATGGTGGGGGCCCCATTATTGGATACCCTCCTGAGTTCTTCACTTGGATGGAGGGCCATCTACTGATGGTGGAGGACTTCCCATACAGTGGTACGGACTTTAGAGATGTTCCTGACTTGCCGCTGCTAGAAGGAGTAGCATGGGGAGACCTCGGTAAGAACAAATAACCCTTGTACTTTTTATGTTTTGTGCATTTATGATTTTTTTATATAGTGCTAATAGGTGAACAACATGTGTGTTCAAATGTGGGGCCTGTACGACCAATGGGGACCTCTCTTCTTGCTAGGAGAGAGAGGGGAGAGGGAGTAGTTGTGGGTCCAATTGTGCATGCTGCCATCGCGGAGATGGATAGAGTCTATGCCAACCTGAGTGGGTTGACACTAGACGTTCCTGAGCTGATGGTAGATGAGGTGCTGCAACCCATGCAAGTACACATGGTTCGAGTGACTGCGCGCTTCAACGCGCTGCTCTGCAGGGTTGCGAGAGCAGTAGACTGTTTCCACACTCAGCAGGCTTGAGCTGTTAGACCACCTAGGGTTGTATGGGCTAGGCGATAGGCCATATGTTGTTACTATGTGTGTACTAAGAACTTAGAAGTCTCAGATTTTTGTACTACTAAAATCTATGAGGCTTCAGATTTTGTAGAGACTTACTAAAAGCCATGGTGCTTCAGATTTTTGTACCAACAATACCTTTTTAGATTATATATATACAGACATTCCAACGATTTATACATTATGTGTTTCAAATGAGTGAATGATGTGGTCTTGCTTATGTGTTTGCTTATGAAATGAATTATTTACATGTTATGTCTACTTTTAACAGTTCATGAAACATGCTTATGTGTGTGCAATGTACCAATCTAAGATGAAGTTTTCCATAGAGTCGGAAACTGTGTTAACGTCTTGTGGAATGTGCAGCTACTGAATGGACTTGAAATACCTTTCCAGAAGACGGACTCGTCGATATAGATGGAGTAAAAAGGGGTCGCGGATGGTGTAAACTTGGTTAAGATGAGAGACCACTAGTTGAGAGTCCAAATGGATCACAACGTGGTCCATACCCAAAGAAATGTCACATACCCTCCCATCAGACCCAGCAAGGGAGAGAACGTGATGTCGATTCCTGGGGCTTTTCATAAAAATTCAGCCCATTCATCTTATTCATACAAATAAATTCAGAGGTGTGTAGATGCAAATTAAATCAATATGCATAGCGGAATTAAAACTTCATCCACATACATCTTTTGTATGCATTCAACATATTAAATCAGCCATCAAATTATAACAGTGCAGAAGTAAATACATAGATAGAAAACACTTATCTTCGTTGTGCAATTATTCCAAACGACTAGCTGTGTCGCTGCAACGTTCCACCCAACCGTAGGCTCTTCGACGGCATATACTTAGTCTATCCGAAGGCCACCCCCGAGCTGGGCATGATTCTTACAAGGAAAATGGGACATTCACTCTTTCACAGCCAATTAATCATTTCATCTGAGCCAAGCTAGTCCACAGCTGGGTTTATCAAGCTACATTTGAACCCTGGAGGCTTACACTCAAGCTCAAGCCAAAGCAATGGATTTACCAATAGGATGGCCATGGGTTTGGGCTTTCCCTAGATCGTTTCCAACCAAAAACGAATTGTGGGATGTGAAAAACATTCACAGGGAGGAAAAAATGATTTCTCCCCAACCATCTAAGCATTTAACAGCCATAATAGTCTCTATGGAACCCCAATTCGTTTTCCCTTCTTCCCCACTGGTGTACAACACAAAAACGCCCTTCTCCCAGCTGAGAATGAAGGAAAACAAAAAAAAACCATGGAGGAAAATGCCCAGGTGGCTCCAAACTCGTGAGGGAGGAAGACTGGTTGATGGATAATGGCTTGGCGAGCAATTCATGGCTCTTTTCTTGCCCAAGAAGCTAAACACGTTTTTCCATGTATGGTAGCTTTCCCATACTCGAATTTGGACAACCATACCTCCCATTCCCCAAGGCATTAACTACCTCAACCAACTCTTGGGAGAATTCAATGATTGGGTACAAAAGTCAACATGGGTAGTTGAGGGTTTGATGGGTTTGAATGTTTCCCTCCCAATTCCTTGTAAAATCATGCCCCCATCTCTTTGTTGCATTGCATAGCTAGTTGTAGGTATTTTATTAAAATGCATATTTACATAATATCTGCAATTCCACTGTGCCTGGCTAGCACGTAAACCATATGCATCAATAAATCGATGGCAGGGCCTTGGCCTTGAGCTCCTCACCATGATTTCATAAAAATATTACATCATTTACAATTTAATGCTATAGGGTCAAGATGGGGATGTGACAAGAAATGGTGTCAGTTAGGGTTCCAATAACTGCTTGATATTCTACAGCATTGTTAGTCGCAAAACCTAGACACATTCCCCCTAAGCTAATGAGCTCGCCAGTAGGTGAATAGAGTACCCAGGCTGCCGAAGCAAGGTTACGGGTATGCCAGCTGGCACCGTCCGCAAATCCGTAGCACGTTGCCATCTGCACACACAGATAGAACACGGTATAAGAAATGAAGCAAGACCTAAAACATGCAAGAAATCAAAGCATCACACCACACAAAAAACACACATGCAAGCCATGTACAGTATATACAAAAGTACTTATGCGTGAAAGATTCAAGCTTAGTACCTCTTTAGGTAAATCCCATTGCGGGGTTCACCCAAAGATATCCTATCATAATATTCAAGCTCGTAAGCTCCCTTCTCTAGGATACGTTTCACTATGTAAGGTCCATGCCACATGGACTCAAACTTGCCTGCCCCCAGCTTATCATGTTTTTTATCATAAGTGAGAACCAAATCCCCTTCGCTAAAAATGCGAGGCTCTACCGACTTATTGTACTGCACTTTGATGCGTTTCTTATGGGTCTCGTTGGCAAGAGCGGCATCTCAGCGAGTCTCATCGAGCTTAGATAGGTAGAGGAAGCATTCTTCCTCGGCAGTAGTGTTTGGGAGAAGTTCGATGGAGAGCTTGAGAGACAGAATCTCACACTCTATAGGAAGGACCATCTCCAATCCATACACTAGTTGGAAAGGATTGAATCCAGTGGCGGTTTTAACGGAAGTCCTATAATCCCAAAGTGCGGAGAAGAGCATGTTGTGTCAATTTTCCTTATGTGTACCTAACATTCGTTGGACCATGGTTTTCAAGACCTTGTTAATGGCCTCGACCTGTCCATTCGAGTGTGGGTAGTACAGTGTTGAGTTTTTATGGCAAAAACCCAATCAATCACTCAACGCGTCGACCATATGGTTCATGAAGTGGGAACCATGGTCGGTAATGATTGGTTGAGGAAATCCAAACCACACTATTACATGGTTGAACATGACGAGTGCGGTGGTCTTTCCGTTGTTTGTGTATGTAGGAATTTCCTCGGCCCACTTTGTAAAGTTGTCCACAGCTACGATGACATAACTATGCCCCCCAGCCGAGGTAGGCTTACAGTGCATGGAATCGATGCCTCATTTAGCAAAGGGGCCAATGGCAATAATCGGGTGTAACGAGGCAGGGTGGGTGTGCTTCTTAGTATGAAAATGATGACATGGAGGACATTTTTTTACGGCCTCGATACAATCTTTAAAGATAGTCGGCCAAAAATATCCTGTGCGCAAAATCTTCTAGGCTATAGCCATCCCAGAGAGGTGACCGCCACATGCCCCAGCATGACAGTCATTCAGAACGTGTTCAGCCTCTTCATGAGTCAAACAACATCGAAGGATAGAGTCGATACCACGACGGTACAAAGGATCACTGATGATCAGATAATATTTTGTGTGGTGGCATATACAACAATGGTCATCGCAATTCAATTGAGGACTGAAACGTTGGGTTTGAAGATATAATGTGATATCTCCATACCATGGATCAGACGTACTGATAAGAAATAATGACTCATCTGGAAAGGATTCATTGGGCTCAAACTCTACATTACTATGGGGGAAGTCACAAATAAGCTCAGCAAACACCAAAGACTTGTTAGACTTAGATTTTTCAAAAAGAAGATCGAATTCTTGCAGTATCACGATCCATCATGAATACTTTCCCCCAATCACCTGATGTGTCAGAACGTGGTACATGGGGTTCGAATCAGCAATGATGGTGGTGGTGCGAAGCAAAATATAATGTCAAAAATTCTGCACGGCTATGACTATCACGAGAGCGAGCTTCTCAACATGTGAATAGCGAGTTTCAGCGTCAATGAGACCTTTACTGGCATAGTATATCACATGTTCCTGAGCGTCCTGGTCTTCCTAAACCAAAACCATCGCAATAGTGGTGTCGAAAGCAGCGAGATATAAAATTTAATCTCGATAGTAATTCAGCGGTTGGATCACAGGGGCATGCGTGATGGCATGCTTCAAACTATCAAAATATCATTGAGCCTGGTCATCCGAAATGAATGGGACATCCTTTTTCATTAATCTCATGTAACCCTGTGTCTTTTGTGCGAAATTACAAATGAAGCACCGTAAGTGAGTTGCTTTGCCTTACAAACTCTGAAGTTCCGTAATATTGGTTGGAGGTGGAAGGGAGACGATGGCTTCCACCTTCGAGGGATCAATATGGATCCCATCTTTTGAGACGATAAAGCCTAAGAGGCATCTGGACTCGACACAAAAAATACACTTATAAGGATTCAAATGGATATTTTACCGTCTGCATCTGAGGAAAACAGTCGTCAAATGATCGAAGTGGAACTCACGCTACTTTGAATGGGCAGGGAGATCATCCAAGTAAGGTTCCACAAAGTCCTTCACATCATGGAAAGCGTACGACATGGCCCACTGGAATGTAGCACCAGTGTTTTAAGGCCAAACGAAAGTTTGCAATATGAAAACGTTCCCCAAGGGAAGATGAATGCAGTCTTGTGTTGGTCAGTCGGGTGGATCTCAATTTGGTTGTATCCGGAAAAGCCATCCATGAATGAAAAAATGACACTTCCAGCACAATTATCGATGATCTGGTCAATGAATGGAGTCGAGTAGTTGTCCTTGGGGCAAGCTTTGTTGAGGTCCCGATAATCGACGCAGACACTGATGGTTCCTACTTTTTGTTCACAAGGACGACGTTTGAGACCCATTCTGTCAATGGGACAAGGTAAACGAAACCGGCCTTCAAGAGTTTCTCAATTTCTTCCTTGATTTCCGTAGTCTTCTGGGGGTGTACCGGTCGCAACTTTTGGTGGACAGGTTTGATGTTGGGATAGGTTTTGATCTTGTGCAAAACAATGGAGGGGTCTATGCCAGGCATCTCCTCGTAATTCCAAGCGAATACGTCTCGAAATCGCTTAAATAAGGCCGTAGCAGTAATGACTTCTTCAGGGGAACACTTCTGTCGTAACTGAATGTGTTTCACTACACCAGGTTTAACCGAGATGTCGATCAAAGTGGTAGGCTCAATGTTAGCTAATTTTCCTTCAGAGCTCGTTTGACATGTGAGTATCAAAGACTGAGAGCTAGAAAGGACATCCGGTGAAGAGATGGTGCGAATGTTGTTCTCTACAGTAGCCAAAATGGGAAGCGAAGATGAACGATGATGGAGGTCTTCCCACGAAGGATCATCCGCACTCATGATTTCGATGATGGACTCATCAGAATGAAAAGTTTGTAGGAAGGTATCGGATGATGTCTGCTGCAGAGAACCAAAGATGGAGGTCATGGCTAAGTGATTTTATGGGGCTGACTGGATAGCCTCGTACATAAGTTCGGCGAGTGACAAAGGCATAATGTCTCCAATCAGGTGTGTGGTGTCTTCATTAGGTACAAGCCATGAATCAGTGGAGTTGGGAATGGATGAAATCTGCAAGGAGATCATGTTCACCGTGGAAACATGGTTTGGGGGATCTGAAGTAGGAAAGACTCCCATAAGGTATTAATCCTTAAGGAGGCCAACCCCCACACTCTCATACTTTTGCGAAGACTGTCCAATTGAAGGAACGTTATCTCTTGAGTGAGAAGTGGTGTCAGGTGAGCATAAATCCAGTTGGTTGACTGTGACAATTCAGCCTTGATGGGGGAATTGTACTGTGCAGAATACTAATGAGGCAACCACGGTCATGGCGTAAAACCAATTACGACCAAGCAGAATGTTATAATATAACGGGGCAGCAAATACTTCCATGTTAATGGTTGTCGTCTTGCCCCCCAAATCGATTGATAAAGCTTGTAACAGCCCATGAGGTTGAAAGCCACGTCCGTCAAAGGCTCTCAAAGTGGTACCAGAACGGTTCAAATCGAGAGAGCCAATGGCTCTCCAACATGAGATCGACATGACTGAAGTGGAGGTGCCCTCGTCCAAAATGGAATGATGGATTGTCTTCCCGGCGATGTTTGTGGCAACTTGAAATGCCAACTGATGGGAGAGCCTTGGTTTGAATTATTCAAGCCAGAACATGATGGTATTCGATGAATCCAGGTCAACTGCAACGATGGCAGTGAGGAGAGTCTTGTGCTGATTTGGATAATTTTTCAACACTTCGAGCATCAACATAGAAGCAGGAGCTTGTGCTAGGTCCTCTACAATGTTGTAGTTTTGAGCAGCCTGAGCATTGGTATTAAAAACCAATTTTCTAATCGTGTTCTTGGGTGGACACAACACTGACTCGAGGGAAGGCTTCTCAATGGTGAGAGGTGCAGCTAGTACGGTGACATCGGGCATTGAGGTGGAAGCTTTTTCAGTATTACTTCCAATGGGTTCTTTGGCTGGAACAGAGTCATACGAACAAGAATGGGTGTTCAAGTTTATAGTCTCTTTACGTACCATGAGAACATGTGCGTTGGTAGATGCTTCTCCTTGGGAAGAAGAAGTGTGAGCGATCGACTGCTGATTTTGAGCAGGGAAAGGATCGTTGAGAACTACGGGTGTGGGTTTTCCCTTAAGAAACTTTTGAACTTCGTCTCTATGGGGGCACTCCTTGGAAAAATGATCATCACCACACAGTAGACAAGGAAAATTTAACTTCCTTTTCTGTTTGGTATCATTAGGGGTGCTCTTTTGTTCCTACTGGGTGGAAGATTTCTTAGGTTTCCCCTTGTTTTTCTTTTTACCACCAGACTTCTGAGGTGAAGCTGATGAAATAGAATTCACCTCTTCAGTAACAGCAAGGGTGTATGATTTGGCGGTGTTGATACTAGACTGTGTTGGTGATGGGGATGAACCCTGGGGGTTCAAAGAACCAACAGTTTGATGAGGAGGTTGGGTGTGAAGGGATCCAGTGATGCCATCAAATTAGGGTCCCTTGGATGGTTTTGCAGGGTCGTTAGTGTCACGGGGTGTGTCGAGAAGAATATCAAACAATGTGTTGAATTGAGTATAAACTAAGTTTAGCACATGGGCGCGAGCAATGGCTTGTTCTTCAGTGACAGCACCTCCCATGGAAACATCTTGTGCTATGGTAGGGATGAGGGACTTCATAAACCAGTTTGCTAGGAGTTGATCTGTAATTGGAGCTTTAATGAGACGATGTCTCCTTCACCACTCATGTATATGATCTGAAATGTGAGTGGTAGTATTCTGAAGGAGCGAGGTTAAAAGCTGGAAATGAGTCAAAAAATTCATGGCAAGAGAACCAAAATCAGGAAAAGAGTGGGGTGGTAATTCGATATACCACTTGGCAGCCAGATCAGTGAGAGTCCTTTGAAACAATCTAAGATGGATCGATTTGTCTATCGGGGAGTTAGATGAACACCATAAATGGTATGTCATCACGTGATTTTTAGGATTCTCACCCGACTTGCCATCAAATTTCGGGATATCAGACGAAAGTTTCACTGGAATAGGTGGCCAATTAGTTCCATGGTAAATGGGGTCATTTGTTAAACGAGACAGTTCAGGTAGGTCCAAAGTAGCCAAAAAGGGCATATGTGGATTAGGCTACGAGTACTGATAGTACAGATAAGTTGTATAAGGACCTTGCATTGATTGACCATAAAGTGTACCAGGAGGAAACTGACCAGAGGGGTATGTGTCGCTCAGACCAAATGGAGGTCCGCTGCCATGGTAAGGTGGTCCATTACCATAATAAGGTGGCCTATGACCATAATATGGTGGCCCACCTCTGCCACCGAGAGGGGATGGGCCACCTCCAAATGATGGTGGTTCGCCACCACCTCCAGGGTAGGATGAGCCTCCATCGCCTCCGCCAGGGGGCGGTGGTTGTTCACCACCGCTTCCAGAATAGGATGGGCCTCCACCACCTCTTCTAGGAGGAGGTGGTGGCCCACCACTGCCGCTGCTAGATGGGTAAGGACCTCCTCTGACACCTCCACCATAGTAGGGTGGTGGACCGCCACCACCGCCACCAGGATAAGATGGTCCTCCACCTCCTCTGCTAGGATAGGATGGTCCTCCACCACCACCTTCAAGGTGGGACGGTACTCCACCACCACCTCCAGGGTGGGAAGGTCCACCACCACCGCCTCCAGGGGGTGGTGGGCCATGATGACCAGAATGAGGTGGACCGTTTCCAGAAGGTAGGGGTCCGCCTCCTCCAGAATTATGTTGGGGCCCGCTGCCTCCAATGAGAGGTGGGGGTGGACCAATGGGGGTTGGAGGGACTGTAAGTGGGGGTCCATGTTGTAAAAAAATTTGTTGTCCCCATAGAGTGTAAGGATTACCGGGGTAGGGTACCCCATAGAGTGCATTTCTGGGATTGAGTTGACCCGGCACAGGGCTAGGATGACCTGGATACACTTGACTCGATGGAGGTTGAATTACGTTCGATGGTCCTTCAACATGGGATAGTCCTGTAGTGGAAAGTCCAAGAGGTAGCGAATTACCAATAGTAGGTCCGATGGGAACTCCAACTGCGGTAATATGGTTAAGAGACGGGGGTTTCCCCCCAGCAACAACTTGGTGATCACTAGGTAAAGGTTGAGCCAACACTGGTTGTTGATTATTCACCATAGGATTAACGTTACTTGTAAAATGGTAGGGGGTATGGAGTATCCTCCTCTCAAAGTTTGGGGTGGGGGAGGAACAGGTAACGTAACCATGGTGGTCACAGGTGTGTTGGACGGTTGATGTTCAACAGGTTGGGCAGTAGGAAGTACTAAACTGGTCTCCTTTCTAGGAGATGCATGTGCAGGTTATCCAGTTCCAGAAGTGGTCTCGTGTTGCATGGATGATTCTGGTGACTCAAAAGATAAAGAGCAACCTGGGATTGGTTGATAAGAGTATAATGGCAGGTCTTCTACCCTTGTGAAAGACTCTATCTTCAAAGTTCATCACCCCTAACATGTAATCATTCTAGATGATCATGAATAGGTGTGAAGATTTCTTCAGGAGTAGGCCAACTAGGTGGGGGTGCAATGGCAAAATGGGCCACTAGGTGACCGGTAGAAGATGTCCAATAAGCTGTTGAAGGACCAATAGTTGTTGTGGGGTTGTCCCGGGGTTGATTTATCCATTCCAATGACCCAAGATCCCTCGACGCAACGCGAGGTAAGTCTTGTGAAGTGGGACGTTGTGCTTCTTCACCCTACGGGGATGAGAGGCAAGTGAATCTGGAGGGGTATGAGGAAACAAAAGTCCTCCAACATTCAAAGTGGGGTTTTCCACTTCATGTGACCTGACCTTGGCATGTGGATCCATCCTTACCCTCGAAACTACGTCCTGATTAAGGGGATATTCGGGTGGCAAGTTTTGAATTCTACAGGACCTTCTCCAAGGAAAGTTAGCCAAAGTGACTGAAACAAAAGTTTCTCCTAAGGCGATCTAAAAGAAAATAAGACCAGACAAAACCCTACACAAACTAAGGCCACAAGCAAACTTATGTTATAAGAGTGGATTCAACAGTCTAGAACCTCACAGGATTGTCAAGGATTTGCAACTCGCGATATACCACAGGGTCCAACAATATGACGTGACAAGGAGGATTGGGACCATACCCTTTCCTGCATACCCGATTACCTGGATGGTACGTGCGTAGTAGCTCCCTGAGTGTTGTTCTCGGTGTATTGCTCTGCCAAGACAGCCAAAAGGTTAACTCAGTTGGTCTCAGGAATCTTAGTGGTGTCTCACAACATACGCAAGGTACATGGGAGCTCAAATTCATAGTGGTGCTGTCTAACGCACAACCGTTTGACAAAAGACCTTTCGATATACTACCGAGTACGTGATACACCCTTCGATATACACCAAGTACTCAAGGTGACTTGGTGGGTACGTGAAGGAGCTCGATATATCGATAAGTACATGGAAGACTACAATACCCCCGGGATACAGTGCTAGAAAATAACTACAGCTGACACACTTAACGACGCTGGAACACGTCTCTAACTTACACACAAGTTTCTAAATATTTTACCCTAGTTCTACCATTAATTTTTTTGGACGGTTAGGTGAATGCATGAGGTGAGTACATAATCGAAAACATAATGCAGGCCCTAACTACATGCAAAAGTATGCTTTTCTTTCGATGAATGCTACCTATGAGAAGGAGAAATCTTCTTTTTCTTTCCAACAATTTTACCAAAAAAATGCAATGCAACACAATCCCAAAATCTATGAAAAATGATATTGAAATATTCTTTTCCTTTTTCAACGAAACGTAAAAACACAACACTACTGAGCCAAAGCAAAACATTCTTTTCTTTTCTTTTGTCTTTTCAAAACGAAAATGATGTTAAGTAATGAAAAGAGAGGATTTCTAAGCAGAGTGTGCAAACTTTTCACTTTCACTATGATGGCCTAACAACATGAAAATCGAAAGATACAATGCAACTTTCCAAGCATGGGACTACTTTTGCAAAACTTGATGTCTATCCGAATTTTTCAAGAAAATGAGGAACTCATAATTCATGAAAAACACAAATAATGCAATTTTCGTTCAACTTTTCCAAAAGATTCATAAATGAGACATTCCAATGCATATGCAATTCTTCAAATGATCTCAAAAAATAATGGAAGCAAAGTACTTTTGATCTTTCAATGAGTGCATCAAAATGACAATTTGATAACAACTCTTCTTGTAAACAAGGGTAATTGAATTGAAAAGATGACTCGCAGCACTCTAACAACTCAGAAAATTCTCAAGAGAAAGCAAGCACTCAATGAACTGAAAATACATTCAAACACTCAAAACCAAATAGTAACAAGCAGCACTAAAGCAAGCAAGACTCACAAATGAAATGCAAAATGAGGTCTAGAACTGATCTAATGCACTTGATTAGATCAAGCCAGGAGAGGAGGGAATGCAAAGGTGAAAAGGATGAAGGTGGGGAAGACCAAAATATCCACCACTACCAAATCTCAGATTTGTCCCAAATGGAAACCCAAAACAAATCCAACAAAACCAAACAACTCAAACACATAAAGAAAAAGGGATCTTTGACTGGATCATACAGTGCAGAGGGAGTATGCATACAAACCACACTCAAAATAGAAGGGGATAAAAGGTGCCTGTATGGAAAAAAGGGTAGATCGACGCACTCTGGGCTTGTACATAGTACGACCTTGCAGTTCACAAATGTGGGGATTGCGACGGTGTCGCAAAAGGACAGTGACAGGGTTGTGACCACAAGCCAACAGACAAACAACAGAGACCAAGAATGACACAGTGTCACTCTGTGTATATCACCCAGGTGCGACAAGTGAGATCTAAGTTCAAAGATGAGTCAAATCTCCAAGTAATGAGCAATAAATAGGTTTGGGGATGGGAATGAAGATCCAAAGGAAGTTGATTAGAGTCTTCAAAGTGAAGATCTGATGGTGAAACCAATTTAATAAGCAAATGACAAATAAGAAGGCTTGGAAAGAAATCAACTCAAAATATCATTCAACTTGACAACTAGAAAGCAATGTCTTCCCCAGTATGGTTGCTAGATTTGTTTGACGGACAATCCACTCGAGCAAACGCGAGCCGGAACTCCCTAGCTCAATGTGAGTCTAGAACAAATAGAAAAGACTACAAATGGATTCCCTAGATCTACTTAAGGATCAAGTGCTAGATGTCTTACCTTTTACTTTGCAATCCTTTCTCCTGAATGTTGCTCCACGTCTAGCAGTCGTCATATCTCAACTGCAAGACCTATTAAGACACAAAGAACAACACAAAACAAGTAAAGAGCATCTATGCAATAAGAGATCTAAGTAAACAGTTAAGCAGGTAAACTACTCAATATCATCACACGTTAACAATATTGGTGGAGAGCATTTGTATTACTGTAAATAGGGAAATATATAGTAGAGACATAGAACTACAACCAAGGCTTAACGTTGTAGCCCTTCTCCATCCAAGCCATTTTCCATATCCTACCAAGTACGAGTCTCCCAATAGATGAGTAGAGATCTCTCAAGGATGATTTCACCAGCATGTAGACACTATAGATTTCCTCTCCTTGGAGAGGGGTAGAGCTTCACTTATATAGGACTAAGTGGATAGGGTATGGATAGGGTAGGTTGAGATATGGTAGGAGAAAGATAGGGGATCCTCCCAATAGGTTAGGAACCGAAGGCCAGCTCCCCCAACAGGTCAGGGATAGGGATCTAAGTCAGCAACCTTGGAGAATGAGCTCGAAGAAGCTACTTTTTCCATTAACTGACTTCGTTGCACCCTGTAATGGAGCAAGGTGCGACGTCGCAGGATGCATGAGTGCAGCCTACGACGACCTCTCAAAACCTAGCAGAAGCACAATGATGTCCCTTCCAAGTAAATGACTTAGCTAATGGAACTTCAAGGATGTATACACTGAATCTAATGGTGGTAATATTTTAGGTGTAACACAGACCTAGAGGTCAATCCTTTTAAACAAAAGGAAATATCTCAAGAGATTAGCCTAACCCATTTATAAAATGATTAAAAACATATAAACTTAGTAATTCCAACATTCTTTATCGAACAGAGAGACAAACATGGAAGCACTGATTTCATCAAACTAATAAACATAGTATTAAAACCCTAGAACACAGTAATAATTATAGACTGATACAAATCATCTCAATGTACATAATGTATGAAAAAAATAGCGTATAGCTTGAGGATTAAAAACAGGTTCAAGATTCAGGCTAGATATCCATCTTACACAGAGATATTTTTTAGAATCCCAAAACACCTATACGGGCTTACAAATTAAGATCTACATAAACCCTCGGAAATTTCCCATTAAAACGATTAGAAATAGCAAACAGAGAATCTGAGAGGTTCCATAAACTCCTTGTCTCTCCAGATGGCAGAGCCATTAAACACGCGGTACATCACAATAAGTTAAACAAAGAAAGGCCCTCCACTGATTCTCATGAAGGGAAAGGGTCTCAATGGACTTGGGGCTTAACAGGGCCATTCAAACCTGTGGTTTCTCCTTCCCAACTTTTTCCACTCCAGTAAGTAAATCTCCAAGTAGCCAATACGAAACCCTCCTGTCAAGCAACCAAACCTAGAGATTAGTAAGAATCCACTGGTAAAGTTCTACGAAATTAATGGAAGCACAAAAACAAAATTAAGAATGGACTAAAACATACATTCAGGGTGTGACAAAATAGTGGCGCCTCCGTTATAAGCAAACAGAGATCTGCTCTGTTATTTTCACCTCTACCAAACAATGGAGTAGGGAGCCTTGTTCTCCCTCTCCAAAACCACAACAAAGGGAGAATTGATTATGGTAAATCACGTTTTTACCACCATCTAGTGTGGAGGTCTCCCACGGGGCCATCACATGGCCCTTCATTAAACTCACATCCACCACCACTAGTAAATCGATTTTTACCCACTTTCCTATAGTGGGATTCATGCCAAATAAGGTCAAGCGCTTTGGTGTGTAGCATAGGGATAGTTATAAGTTGAGTATTAAACTTTGTGTCAAGGGTTAAATTTCCTCTACTAGAGTATTAGCATAAAGTTCTCCTTGGATACCTACAATAAAAGTTAGCATGCCTTAGCTTGTGTAAAATCTAAGTAAGCCTAGGTTCTATGAAACCTTTCACACCCATCATGGAATTAAAGACATAAATCCATCCCATTCAATGTTACTAGTATTACAGTCAAGCATAGTTATACAAAAACAAATGATCCGCACGTGGCCAGGAAGCGTGAGGGGAACAACAGTTCGACTGGATGAGTTGGATCTGTTATGGTGGAAACTTAAGAAATAAAATGCACAAAGTAGGAATACACTACACAAACATAACACAAATATACATATAGACAATATGCACGAATGCGAACTGATTTCTCTATTATCGAATATAAGTTCATGACTTGATGTATGTTACAATATTATACAAGCTTATATAGAGAGTGTTGAGATGCATGGGTTCCTGCCCGTTACATTCAGTTACAAAAGAAGTTAGAACGGTTTGGCCGTTCAACCATTACAGTAGACTGGAAGACAGAGAGACAATCTTTCAAAGTTCAACAGTCGCAAGTCGTAGGTCAACGCTGCATGTCGACGTCACAAAACAATGAGGTCACAGAACTTATCGAAGTCATAGAGTTTTTGAAGCCATGTCGAATTCGAAACTTGTCGAAGTTGTGTCGACGCCGATGACTTGCCGAAGATGTGTCGAAGTTATCATCCGACAATAATTCCAGCTACGATGTGAATCAGACCTCCTTCCTTAAGAAACAATGGTCCCCATTGTTTGCTTGTGAAGGTGAGGAAACTTGTCGGTCATTTCAATAGCAGAGTACCACTTTCCTTGTGTTGGGATCTGTCCACTTTAGCACCCTTAAACAAGGGAATTGCATTCATCCTTGTATGGCGTACTCGTCGTCCCACGATGGTGTCACAAGGAAGAGGCTCCTGAACATCTGGACTGATGTCGTTGGGTTCTATTGTCGGTAAGTCGTTCTGTTCCAATAGTGGTGCATGGTATGGTTGAAGTAGATCCACATTGAATACTGGATGCAGACCCAGGCATGCAGGAATGTCAAGATGGAAAGCATTTTCGCCAATGTGTCGAAGAATACTGTACTAACCATATCGCAAAGGTTTGAGTTCCATGAATGGACCGGTGAAGCGCTCCTTCTTGAGATGTAACCAAACCTTATCCCCAATTTGGAATGAATGAGGAATATGATGCTTGTTGTGTCGAGTCTTAGATTTCTCATTTTATCATTGCAACATTTCATGTTCTTTCTTCTAGATGTCGCAAATATGATATTGAAACTTCAAGGCTTTATCAACTTCTTGTTGGCTATAGTCGTTGTTGGAGTTTGGCTGTGGCAAGGAGAAGATCAGTTCGATAGGCACTGAGGGTTGAAATCCGTAACATATATCAAATGGACTCTTTCCTGTAGAGCTGTGATGAGAACGATTATAACTGTGTTGTATTGATGGAATACTTTCATCCCATGTTCGTCGATGCTTGTGGTTGTACATGCGAAGCAGTTATACTACCAAGTGATTCACAACTTCCATATATTCGTCGATATGAGGGTGGAAAGCTGTCGACAATGAGAGTCATGTGTCCAGCTATTTCCAAAGAGTCTTCCAAAATATGTTGACGAATCTAGCATATTATTCGGAATTAATGGTTGTCGGTAAACCAAAGTGTTTCCAAACATGTGTGAAGAAGAGATGAGCAGTTTGTTATGATGTCATGGTCTTCTTGCATGGTATGAGAATGGCTATATTGGAAAATCTATCAACTACTACTAAGATAGTGTCATGCTGATGTTTGGTACTAGGATATCCCGTCAAGTAGTCCATAGAAATAGATTCCCATGTTCGACTAGGAACTGGCAAAGGTGTGTACAATCCCTGTCATCGATTAGGCGGTTTAGCAATGGCACAAACCATGCATGATCAAATGTACTTGTTCATTTCAGTTTTAAGTGCAGGACAAAAGAAATATTTATGGAGAATAGAAAGTATCTTTGCTACTCCAAAGTGTCTTGCAATCTTGTTGTAGTGCGTGTCCCAAATGAGCTGCTTTTGATGCTCACCGGTCAGTACACAAAGTTATCCAAGCTTGAATAGCAAGGTTTCTCTCAGGAAGTACTCGAAGGTCGACAACTTGTTAGTTTGAATTTGTCGGTAGACTGGTGAAAAGTAGATGTCATCCTGATATAATTAAGGCCAAGTGGTCGTGTCGTATCCCTCCGTACTCATCACTGTGAAAAGGAGAGTATTGGGTGGTCGACTCAGATAATTAGCAACGGCGGTCGATTTACCTTTTTGATACTTAATCACCAACTGAAATTGTTGTAGGTAATTAATCCACTTGAGTTGTCTAGTTGTCTGTAGTTTCGATTGGGTCGGAGCAAACTGTAGAGGCTTATGGTCAGTGAGGATGATAATTTCCTTTCCAAGGATGTAATGCCTCCATTGCTTGAAAGCTTGCACAATGGCGTACATTTTTTTTTTCGTACGTCTAATATCTTCTAATTGTGTCATTAGAAGTTTTGGAATGAAAAGCGACTGGGTGACCAGATTGAGTGATCATTGCGCCCAAGGCATAGTATGATGCGTTTGTATCAATCTCAAAGGGATGATGCAAATCAGGTAACACAAGTATTGGTGCAGTGCAAAGCTTGTGCTTGAGCTGATCAAAAGATTCTTGTTGTGTCGATGTCCATTTCAAGATAGTTTTTCCATTTCCCTTCTTCAACTGATTCAAGGGCTAGGCTATGTGATTGAAGCCGAGTATGAATCATCAATAAAAATTCACCAAACCAACAAAACTTCTTAGTTCTTGAATCCTTTGAGGAATGGACAAATATTTCAGGATCTGTACTTTGTCTGGATCGACGTGAATTCCTACAGAGTCAATTACATACCCCAAATATTTGATGTTTTTCATCGCAAAGGTGCAATTGTCCATGTTCAAGTAAAGTCGATGTTGCTAGAGAGTGTCGAGGACTTGTCGAATATTTATTTTAGCAAGATGTCAGCAATGTGGACAAATTTGTATGTAGACTTCACTGGTATGAAGTGTGCTTATTTGGATAACTTGTCGAACACTACAAAAATGGAATCATTATGTATTTCTCTTTGGTAATTCTATAATGAAATACATACTGATAACCTCCCATTTCCATTTCAGAATGGGTAGCGATTGTAGAAACCCTGAAGGGTGTTGGTGTTCCGCTTTGACCAGTTGGCACTCCTGGTATTTGGCGATGAATAATGCTATGTCGGTTTTTAACTTAGGAAAAAAGAAGTGTTTCTTTACTGCTGATATCATCTTTTGCTATCCCGAATGTCCAGAGTAGGGTTTCTGATGAAACTCTGTTAAAATGTTAGACCTAATGTCTCTGCCATCTAAAACATAGAGTATTTATTTCGACCATAACAACCCTGACTCGTCGATCCTATATTCTTTCTTTTGTTGGAATAACCTGTCCTCCTGAATCTTTTTAAGGATTTCGACATAGAATCGGTCATCCCTGCTTGTCGTTCTAATCCTGTTGTGCAAGTCTGAATCGGTTTGACTCACAGTTACCTCATATAACATATGAGCTCATCGACTTAAGGCATCTATGATTTTGTTTTCCTTCCCTTTTATGTGTTTCAACTCAAAGTGGTACTTGCTAAGGAAGGCCAACCATCTGGCCTACCTAGCATTTAGGTCTAGTTGGTCAAATAATGATCCACATGTGGCCAAGAAGCACGAGGGGGATAACAGTTCGATTGAATGAGTTGGCTCTTTTATGGCGGAAGCTTAAGAAACAAAATGCGCAAAGCAGAAATACACTACACAGACATAACACAAATATACATAGACAATATGCAGGAATGCGAACTGATCTTCTATTACTGGTCATAATTTCATGAATTCATTCTATGTCTGTATATTACAATAGTTTACATACTTATATGGAGAGTGATGATACGCTTGGGTGCTTTCCCATTACGTTCAGTTACAAATAAGTTAGAATGGTTCGGTAGTTCAACCGTTACAGTTGAATGGAAGACAGAGAGACATTCTATCGAAGTTAGAAAGTCACAAGTCGCAGATTGAGGCTGCATGTCGATGTCACGAAAATGTGAGGTTGCGAAACTGGTCAAAGTCGAGAATTTGTCGAAGTCATATCGAAGTTGAAAATTGTCAAATTTATGTCAATGTCGATGACTTGTCGAAGATGTGTCGAAGTCAGCATCTGACAATAATTCTAACTACGATGTGGATCAAACCTCCTTCCTTAGGAAATAATGCTCCCCATTGTTTGATCGTGAAGGTGAGGAAACTTGTCAGCGAGTTCAGTAGCAAAGTACCACTTTCCTTGTGCTAGGGTTTGTCCAGCTTTAGCAACCTGAAACAAGGGAATTGTGTTCGCCCTTGTATGGCGTACTCGTATTCCTATAATGGTGTCGTAAGGAAGAGGCTCCTGAACATCTGGATTGATGTCGGTGGGTTCTCCTGTTTGCAAGTCCTTTTGTTCCAATAGTGGTGCATGGTAAGGTGAGAGAAGATCCACATTGAATAATGGATGCAGACCCAAGCATGAAGGAATGTTAAGTTGGAAATCGTTTTCACCAATCTGTCAAAGAATACTGTATAGACCATATCGCGAAGGTTTGAGCTTCTTGAATGGACCGGTGAAGTGCTCCTTCTTGAGATGTAACCAAACCTTCTACCCAATTTGGACTGAATGAGGAATATGATGCTTATCGTGTTGGGCCTTATCTTTCTTGTTTACTTGTTGCAACATTTCCTGTGCTTGCTTCTGGATGTCACAGATCTGATCCCAAAACTTCAAGGCTTTGTCAACTTCTCGCTAGCTATAGTCGGTGTCAAATTTTGGCTGTGTCGAGGAGCTGATCAAGTCGATAGGCATTGAGGGATGAAATCCGTAACAGATCTCAAATGGACTCATTCCTGTAGAGATGTCCTGATCACGATTGTAGCTGTGTTGTATGTATGTAAGAATTTCATCCCATGTGCGTCGATGCTTGTGGTTGTACATGCGAAGAAGTTGTACTACCAAGCGATTCACAACTTCCATCTGTCTGTTGGTCTCATGATGGAAAGATGTCGACAATGCAATTCGTGTGTCCAGTTTTTTCCAAAGAGTCTTCCAAAAGATGTTAATGAATCTGGCATCTCGGTCAAAAGCAATGGTTGTGGGTAAACCAAAGTGTTTCCAAACATGTCTGAAGAAGAGCTGAGCAGTTTGTTGCGCTGTCATGGTCTTCTTGCATGGTATGAGAATGGCCATCTTGGAAAATCTATAGACTACTACTAAGATCCCATCGTGTCGATGTTTGGTAGTAGGATATCATGTCAAGTAGTCCATAGAAATATATTCCCATGGTCGACTAGGAATTGGAAGAGGTGTGTACAATCCCTGTCGTCGATTAGGTGGTTTAGCAATGGAACAAACCACACATGATTGAATATACTTGTTGACGTCAATTTTAAGTGTAGGCCAAAAGAAATAATTCTGTAGAATAGCAAGTGTCTTTGCTACTCCAAAGTGTCCTGTGGTCTTTCTATAGTGCACATCCCAAATGAGCTGCTGTCGATGCTCACCGGTCGGTACACAAAGTTGTCCAAGCTTGTATAGCAAGGTGTCTTTCAGGAAATGGTCGGTGGTCGATGACTTGTCAATCTGAAGCTGTCGGTAGACTGGTGAAAAATTGATGTCTTCCTGATACAACTGAGGCCAATTTATGGTGTTATATCCCTGCATAATCATCACTGTAAAAGGGAGAGTAATGGGCGGTCTTCTTAGACAATCGGCGGTGGCGTTAGCTTTACCTTTCTGATACTTAATCACCAACTAGAATTGTTGTAGGTAATTAATCCACTTAAGCTGTCGAGTTGTTTGTAGTTTTGGCTAGGTCGGAGCGAACTGTAGAGGCTTATGGTCAGTGAGGATGACCGTTTCCTTTCCAAGGAGGTAGTGCCTCCATTGCTTGAGAGCTTGCACAATGGCATTTAGCTCTTTTTCGTATGTCGAATATCTTCTAACTATGTCGTTAAAAGTTTTTGAATGAAAAGAGACTAGGTGACCAGACTGAGTGATCACTACGCCCAAGGAATAGTCCGATGAGTCTGTCTCAATCTCAAAGGGCTGATGCAAATCAGGTAACACAAGTACTGGTGCAGTGCAGAGATTGTGCTTGAGCTGTTCGAAAGCTTCTTGTTGTTTCGATGTCCATTTGAAGACAATTTTTCCATTTCCTTTGGTCAACTGATTCAAGGGCCAGGATATGTGACTGAATCCGAGTATGAACCGTTGATAGAAATTCGCCAAACCAAGAAAAATTCAATTAGTTCTTGAATGCTATGAGGAATGGGCCAATATTTGAGGATTTGTACTTTGTCTGGATCGACATGAATGCTTGCAGAGTCAATTACATACCCCAAATATTTGATGATGTTCATCGCAAAGGTACACTTGTCCATGTTCAAGTAAAGCCGATGTTTCTGGAGAGTGTCGAGGACTTGTCGAAGCTGTCCAACATGTTCTTCCCATGATCAACTAAAAATCAATATGTCGTCAAGATAGACAACGACACATTTGCCGATGAAAGGTCGCAGAATGTTATCCATGTATCTCATGAAGGTCGCAGGTGCATTGGTTAAGCCGAAAGGCATGACTAACAATTCAAACAATCCTTCCTTGGCATTGAAAGCAGTTTTCCACACATCTAAGGGCTCAATTGGAATTTGATGATATCCTGACTTGAGTTTGAGCTTAGTAAAGAATTTTGCACCTTTCATATAGTCAATGAGCTCATCTATCTGCGGCAGAGGGTAGCGATTCTTTACCGAAATTTTGTTGAGTGCCCTATAGTCGATGCACATCCACCAAGTCCCATCTTTCTTTGGAACAACGATGACTGGACATCCACAATGGGAGAAGCTGGGTCATATATGAACGTTGTTGATCAAATATTGGATTTATCTGCGAATATCTTCCTTTTTGAGAATGGATCTTCTGTAAATAGATGCGTTAGGCAAAGAAGAACAGGGAGCAAGTTCAATGGAGTGTTTTACCTGGCAATGTCAACGTACTTATTCCGGCTCTTGGAATAAACTATGATACTCATCGAGAACATTCTCGATCAACTGCTTATGTCGGGATATTCTTTGGTCGGTGAGTCGACTCGTTGCTGCAGTCTTCCTAGAATGTTGCGGCTTGATCATGATTAACGCGAACTTCTGAGCATGATTGATGAGCTTATTTTTTTGTTTAACAGATATCATTGAAACTGTTGGTGTAGGTTGTCGCTCTAGAATGTTGTACCATTGATTCTGTATTTTGACAATCACCTTATGCGATTATGACTGATAACTTCCATGGCGATCCCATTGGTAAGGTTTCCCAAATAGGTCGTCGGCTACGGAAAGTGGTGCTACGTCACAGAGTACTTCATCTTCAAAAGGATTTATGAAGTAGGTGATTTTGCATTGTCGGGTGATACAGAGTTCCTGTCCATCCTTCATCCAACCGATGTTGTAAGGTTGAGGATGCAGAGTGGTGACAAGACCTAGTTTCTTCACAATATCTTCACAAATGAAGTTCTTCTGGCTACCATTGTCCACAATCATATGTAATGGCTTCTGTTGGACCCATATCCATATATGGAACAGGCACTCTCATTCCCCCTCTTCGATGACAGTCGAGGTTGTTGGAGTGGTCGATGTCGATGTTAGAAGGGTAGTTGCGTCTGGATCCGATTCTTCCATCGTCTTGTCGAATGCATCGGATGTCTACACTTTTTCCAAAAATGTCTTCTGAGCTTTGCATTCAGATGTATCATAACAAGATGAGTGGTGGTAATAGCACCATTTCTTGTTGGGAGGTTTTTTAGTACGTTCCCTTTTCTGAAAAGGATTTTTTCCGTGATTTGGATTTAGCGGAGTCGACTAAGAAGATTTCGACTTGTCGAAGTTGGCTAATGTCTTATTGTCGGGTGGTCATCTTGATGTTGGATTTGTTGCGAAGCGTGCTTTCCCTTTTTTCTTGGTGTCAAGTTTGCTAGCATAGTGGAATGCATCCGCAAATGTAATGACAGTCAGAAATTCCATCTCTTGCTGAATGTACTAGGACAATCTGCTAATGTACTTCAGAACAAGAAATTTATCTTATTCTTGGACGCCAAGTCTAGCCATGAGCCGATAGAAATCGTTGTTGTAACTCTGTACTAATTGGTCTTTCCATTGCCTTAGCTGCTGCCACTTCTTATATTATTGCTCGAGGTACTTGGGCGGATAAAATTCCTTTTGGATGTGTTCGATGAATTTATCCCATGTGTCGATGGGGTCTCTGCTTTTCTCCATCTTTGTCAAGAGGTTATCCCACGAATAGTGCATAGATGTTGACATATTTAAGGCTGCAATGGTGATCTTGTCATCTTCTAAGAGTTGATTCACACAGTAATAGGATTCCAATTGTTGCACTGAATTGTCGACGGATTCTGCATCAATATTTCCTTCAAGATTCGGTATGTCCAAATTCATTTGCACTTTGAAGGGGCTGATTTTATCGAAGTGAGTTCTCATCAAAAATCCTCCGGATGTCAAAGCAAATCACGTGAGAATTTCATTGAACTGGGCGAACATTTCAGTTTGTTGTCGAGTCAGCGCTTGCTCAATAAGTTGTGTTGTCTTGTCGTCTGCATGTCTATCATCTATTTCTTCTGTCATTTCTGGAGGTAGCATCTGCTTGGATTGCTGAGATTGCGAGTGTGTTTGAGCAGGCATAAGTCAGTAACTTCAATGGAAGTGTCTACGCAAACTTAAGCACGAAAAAAACTAAGTGCTCTGATACCAATGATCTGCACATGGCCAGGAAGCACGAGGGGGAGAACAGTTTGACTGAATGAGTCGGCTCTGTTATGGCGGAAGCTTAAGAAACAAAATGTGCAAAGAAGGAATACACTACACAGACAGAACAAAAATATACATAGAAAATATGCAGGAATGCGAACTGATCTTCTATTACTAGATATAAGTTCATGACTTCATTCCATGTCTGTATATTACAATAGTTTACATGCTTATATATTATAGAGTGTTGAGATGCTTGGGTGCTTTCCCGTTACGTTCAGTTACAAAGAAGTTAGAACAGTTCAGCAGTTCAACTATTACAGTCATCTGGAAGACAGAGACACAGTCCGTCAAAGTTCGATAATCGCAAGTCGCAGATCGATGCTGCATGTCGATGTCATGAAACTGTGAGGTCAAGGAACTGGTCAAAGTCGCGAAGTTTTCAAAATCATGTTGAATTCGAAACTTGTGGAATTTGTGTCGACGTCGATGACTTGTCGAAGATGTGTCAAAGTCGACATTCAATAATAATGCCAACTGCGATGTCGATCAAATAGATACTTCAAACTCATAGTGCCCGTTTTCAACAGGAAATTCTTCCCCATGAGGTAGTGTCTCCACATATTTAAATCGTGGATGATGGCGGCTAACTCAAGGTTGTGCGTGGGGTAGTTTTCTTTGTTTTCTTTTAACTTTCTTGATTCGTAGAAGGAAGCGAAATCATTCTGCATGAGGAGTCCATGAAGTCCTTCTTTTCTTGCATCTGTGCAAACAACGAAATCCCCATCGGTTTTAACAATCTGTAGTCTAGGTGTGCTAGTCAAAAGTTGTTTTAGTTTCTGGAAGCTTTCTTTGCATTTGATCATCGAAAGGAATTTTTTTTCCTTTTTCTGTAATGCGGTCATGGGATATGCAATCCGTGAAAAGTTCTCTATGAACTTTTGGTAGTATCCTACTAATCCCAAGAATGACCTTATGTCAGTGACGCAAGTAGGTGTAGGCCATTCCTCAATTGATTTATTCTTTTTTGGGTCGAACACTATTCCCTTTTCTGAAATGATGTGACCCAAATACCATATTTGCAGTTTGTAGAAATCACACTTGCTAAACATGGCGTAAAGTTGGTGTTCTCGTAATATCCGCAGCACAATTCAAAGATGTTCTTCATGTTCCTTCTCACTTTTGGAGTAAATCAGTATGTCATATATAAATACTAGTGCAAACTTATCCAGCTATTCACTAAATATACTGTTCATCATGCACATAAAATTGGCTGGTGCATTGGTTAATCCAAAAGGAATCAAGACAAACTCATAATGGCCATATCGAGTTCGAAAAGCGGTCTTACTGATGTATTCATCACGGATCCTCACTTGGTGGTATATGGATCACAAGTCAATCTTTGAAAAGATCTTCTCTCCTACGACTTGATCAAACAAGTCATCTATCCTAGGGAGTGGGTACCTATTCTTTATGGTCAGTTTGTTGAGCTGTCGGTAATCGATGCACATTCACATCGTCCCGTCTTTCTTCTTTACGAAGAGTATAGGTTCTCCCCAAGGAGACACACTTGGTTGGATGTATCATTTTTCTATCAACTCTTGTAACTGTAGTTTAAGCTCCATAAAATATGGTGTGCTCATGCGGTATGGGGCCTTTGAAGCCAGTACTAATCCAGGTGTTAATTCTATGTAAAATTCTAAGTCCCTCTTGGGTGGTAGTCCCGATACTTCCTCGGGAAATACATATTTGAAATCTACAAGAACTGGAAAATCCTCAATTCTCTGTTCTCTCTCGGCTTCTATGTTTTGAATGTTAACTGCAAAAAGTTTGCAACCCTTCCTTATGCATTTCTTTGCTTGTAGGGCGAATATTTGTCTGACATAAGCTTTCTTGGGTATGCCCTGAATCTTTCTTTGATTCCCCTGGTTGTTTGTGCATAATATTCACTTATTTAAATAGTCAAACATGACATGCTCTTGTTACAACTAGTCCATGCTTATAAGTATGTCATACGATCCTAAAGGTAATACATTTAAATATACCTTAGTCAGAAAACCGTTCATATCAATCCCGCATTCTGTTACTAGTTATGAAACCTTCCTCTTTGTAACAGTGGCCAGTTGTACCAGCCATGGTTTCCTGTGTTTCTCTCGATTTAGTTTACATATGTCGACTATTTTGGGGGAAACCTAGCTTCGGAAAGCACCGGGGTCAATCAAAATTGAAATAGCCGTGTTTGAAATTTTACCTTCTACCTCGACCATGGTAGCCTAATGGTCTGCCTTTCGGCTGTCAAGTGATGCATAGATCCTTGGTGTCCCTGCCATGTCCACTATCGTTGGGTTTTCTTGTAAGTTGTGTAGAACTCCATCTATTATGTTTGGGAAATCTCTGAAGTAGTGAGGCCCTTGGCATTTCCAACAACTAACCTGTAGCAGGGCAGCCTTGGCACCTCTATTTATTGTTGGTCTGTTGGTATTTGGTGTGGGAACATTTGGTCGTGGACCAGGTCTATTGAAGTTTTTGTTTGGTAGGAAACTATTATTTTGTTTCCTATATGGAAGTGGCCTAAATCTTGGTTTTCGGTTATCGAAAAAGGACCTGAATCTGTCCTGACTTCTGTTTATATTTTCATTTCTCAGTTGTCCATGTTCGTAGCAAAGTCTAGCTTTGTGCAAAGTTATGTCTAGATTTTTGGGTATGTCGAACTCAATTATCTCTTGAAAATTTGGAGGGAGACACCCCAAAAAATGTTGTATCTTGACTTTTTCATCTTTTATGTATGGCACATAGTGTAGCAAATATAAAAATCTGTTGATAAAGGCATCCATGGTTAGGGATCCCATCCGTAGTTCGTGAAACTCTTTTATCTTTTTGTCAAAGAATATTTCTGACATATACTTTTCCTAAAATAACTTGATGAAGGTACTCCATCTGATATATTTTACTTCGTGCTTCTTAGTATGCTTTAGGTCTCTCCACCACCTGGCTTCCTTTCTATTTAAGTTATAAATGGCCATTCGTGCCTTCATCTCACTGGAGTAATTGTGCACTTGGAAATATTTATTCATTCCCAAGAGTCACTCTTCAGCATTTTCCCCTGTATTCATTTCTCCTTCATAGGTTGGGGCTTTGATCTTCCATACTTCTCCCTGTATACTATCATAATTTTTCCTCCTTTTCTTTCAAGGGGAGGGTGAGCCATCACTAGAAGAGATTTTATATTCTTCTTCTATGAAGTCAGGTGTGCATTCTTCTCATCCCTCCTCCCTTGGACTGCTGGTCCTTATTTTATGATGACATTTTTCTTTGGATCTATTTGTTGAGTGGGTGTACTGTCTATGGGGGTTACCCCTATCAAGATTTGAAGTAGAGCTTCGTTTATAGCTTACTGTTCTTCTTTCATTCATGTTGTCATCTTTAAAACTCTATAAATCTTCTTGTAAACTCTGTATTGTCTTCTTTAAGTTGGAATTCAGTTCCACCATGAGTTCTTCTTCTCGGGGTGGTAAGTTCAAGTTCCCATGTCTACTATTGTTCTCTTCTACATCCATAATTCAGTTTGTTTCTTATACCTGTAGAATTCGGTTTGTCAATAAAAACAAGGTTCTATTAGTTTTTGAAAAAAAAATCCTAAGTATAGTTCTGAAAACATGTTTTCTGCAGCAGATGTTTCTTTAAGTAGCGAGCCCAAAAGGTCTCGGAGTGTTTTAAACTGGTATTTGATACCACTTGTAATGTCCCTTAAATCCGAAAAATAAAAAATAAAATTTATTATAGGGTAAAAAAGTCATTAAGATCTAAGGTTCATTAAAATTAACTTCATCACTGTGCAATATTGTTAAGAATGATACTTGTATCTTTGTCTGGATTTCCTTCGTCGATTAGTTGCATGGTAGTTTATATTCTTACTATGATATTTTTTTTGTTTACTTGTATGATAATGATTCGTATGTCCTGCACCAGTATTTATTATTCTATTCTGTCTAATTACTTCATACTTGTTTATAATTTGTATGTTGACTTGATGTATAACCTAGTCCTATATAAGTTGTTTTACTATGGCTAACTTATCTGTGCTGCTATTGTGAAATGAGTAGTTGGATTTAATATGTTATCTTGGTGTTTAGTTTTGAAGGACTCTTATGGATTTTGGGATTACTTAGTTCATTATGAGCTAAGGCATAAAACTTCTTTGTTGTAGGTATTATGGATCAACCATATACTAAATGTGTTTTTTAAATGAAAAGACCTTGGTCAAGCGTTAAATGTTTTTAACTTTGAAACCAAAGTTATGTTTGCATATAAGAATGTTGGTTCACAAAGAGGGGACTTTTGACTATAAGGAGTGTATGTTGATCTAATCGCTAGTGGTGGTGGTTATGAGCATTAAAGGATCCCATGTGAAGACCTCGTGGCTAGCCTCTACGCTGGCTCAAGGTATAAGGTGGTTTACTTTGTTTCAAAAAACCTCTTTGCATGTTTTTTTGGGAGAGGGGATCGAGCTTCCTGCTTTGTTTTTTTTGGGAAGTGGCATGAATTTTTTTTTGGTTGCGTGTTACAAGGTTGCCATTGTTGCACAACACCCTGAAGGTATGTCTCTCTCATTGGTAGCTTCGTGTCTCTCATTGGTAACTTAGTGTCTCTGTTTCTTTTAATTTAAGCATTTCATTTATGCTAATACCCTCATCTTGTTTATGTGATAGGAGGTCGTTGTGTTGATACGGGGTTTACGTCTGGAGCAAGGGGAGACCTTAAAATGCGAATGGATCGGGTAAGCCTAGGTTTACGTGTCCCTCTCCTATGGATGGCTATTATTCATTTATTGAAAGAGTGAGGTGTGCTTCCTGTTTTAATGGATTTTCCATTCGAATTTACAAGGGTTTTAATGGCAGTCTCTCGGCTTCTTTTTTTGCTATTTGTAAATTTTTTTAAGAAGGGAACTGTGCCCAGGGTTTTCGTAGGGTTTAGATCTTATGAGCTTGATAAGTTTTTTGATAAATTTTTTCATTAACATTACTGTGTGTAAGATATTACCGAGCCTGGAAAATCTTAAACATGTTTCTAAATGCGATTTATACAGTGATTTTCGTTCAGTGTAGATTTAATGAATTTAGTTGGTTAATGTTGGCAGTTTTCTCATTGTATTTTGAATGTTGTATTAATGGTTTAAAAAAATATCCTGGGATTCTATGTAAAAATCGCTATCTTGGTAAAGGATTCGTGTTTATGCTTACTTTGTTTGATTAAGGAAATGTATCTATGATGGTTCTGTTCTTTTAGCCTGGGTATTTACTTCTTTTTAAATTTGGTTCCTAGGCAGAGCCCTATTGTCGATTTGATGTGTGCTTTCTTTCGATGGATGGCACAGGAATGGAACCCTTTCCAAATGCGTCTACAATAACTTGGTATAAATGGATTAATATTTTCATGTTTCTCCTATGCATGCTTAATTGGGAGTTTCCCTATGATCTTTGTTACTTGTAAATGAAATTTTTATGCCTAGTAAATCAATTGTGAAACGCTGTAAAAATTATCGTTGTTTGGTATGAAAGAAGAGTGTAGATTTGAATGTTGTGTTTCTTTTTTTTCTTTAGTTGGTATTGTTAACATGCAAATTGACCCTCAAGGTTGTGGGAAAGGGCCAGTTCGGGGTAACCCCAAAACCACTTTGGATTGCACTTCTAACCCAGTGCAATCAGAGAGGGATCTCTCTTAAATTTATAAAAGACTGGAACTAATCAATGAGTAACACACAGTCTTCTTACTCATGATGTTCAATCAAAGCACAGAAGATCATATTTCTGATAGGACAATTGTTTAAGGGTTTGGTGAGATAATCAGAAGAGAAAACATTGGGCAATGGAGTCAAAACATAACATGTAAATCTAATAACAGTGTTGCTGCATGGAATATTAAAATAGAGGCAAGATAGCCAATTGCTTCCAGTCAAAATGCTATCGTCTGGTGATAAAAGAAGAGGAAATTAATAGTCCATTGACATGAGCACCCAACAGAGATGAATTCAATGTCAACTTTAGAGGAAATATTGAGTGAATACCTCAAACAATAGCCAGAGCTTGCAACCAAGAATTATGCACTATTATACATTGATTCCAAATATGAAAAAGAAAACATAATGGAAGTAAATAACGAGAAGCACATTCACATGAGAAGAAGAAGGAAACAGAGTATAAGCTAAATGACACATGAATCTCTGTCTCAAACTAGCTTCAAACACTGTAATTCTATTAAGGATTATGCTAAAAAAAAATCCTAGTTCTCCCAAGCCTCAACCCATTGATTTTCCAACCTATTCTACTTCTATTACACAAATATTTATAGGCTCTTAGCCTCGAATTGTCTAACAGGAAATAGCTATAACCTTATGACACTTGCATGGCCTAATCCGCCACCTTTGAAAGCTAATCACAAAAATGAAAAGGACCATTAACAAACCAGTCATGACCGACTTTACATGTGTCATGTGCAGGGCTGTAGACCCCAACTGGCCTCAAAACTGGAGAAATATTACATATACATGGTGTTCAAAATAGATTGATACGACAAGGAACGGGAACATCATGAACACGTCGCCACCCGACACCCAAGATTTTATTTGGCCTTGCGAATCAAAGAAATCTTCTATTTTCAAGGCTTCGTCTACCTTTGTTTCTTCTGCTGGAGGAGGCGGTGTCACCCCCTTAGTGGGGAGGATGAAATATTGGATAATTTCCATGTATTCGTGGGTGTACTGCTCCTCTTCTCGGGTCTCTTTCTTCTTCTTTCGATGTCGAACCTACCTACGCACCTGTCAGCTTTCATGATCCTCAGGTCTGCTTGCTGAGCTCTCTTCTATGTGGTCGAAAAATACAGGAGATGAAGGAACGTATTCCTCCTCCACCTCATACCATGATTTCTCTAGCATGAGGACCACTTCAGCTTCTTGATCCTTCTCCATGATTGGGTCCTAACTGAATAATGCCTGATCCGACGTGCTTACCACCTTTCTCATGCACTGATTTCAAACAACAATCACTGGGACCCCTTCCTATAATGACCTTGAAGATGACAGCAGCCACGCGTGATCATTCTTTCCATGATGGTCTGACCGACTCTCCCAAGCGAGTAGGAATGATTCCTGGGGCTTGATTTGACATGAAACGTGCCTAACCAGGATTTTAGGATAGGCGAGAAGGATAGAGGACAGCACCGAGGTGGCATATGTTCTATTGGAAATAATTTGCTAGCAGTGGAGATTCCTTCCATCTCTCATTCATACAATCAAACCAACACTGTAGATTTCAACCTTCAAGGCATCTGGACCGTCGAACGGCATGGACCCTACCATGTTCGTAGATTTCCAAACTACCGATCGTCTACACAAGTTCATTTCGTGAACATAACATCAGCCGTAGATCTGACCTCCATCAGATCTAGGCTATCTGGACTTGCATCCCTCTACCAAAATTTCGTGGATATGGAAATTGTATTTCTTCGTGCATCTTAAAAACGTGAACTACTTCTCAGCCGTTGATTTTCATCCTCTATCGTCGATCAATATTCGACTTCCCCATTGGCTAACATCTACCTTGTGCTTAAACGACCACCAATTCTTTTCATGAAGGATTCCCTCGACCATCGATTTCCATTGGTTCGGATATCCGCCGTCCAAAGGTGCCATTACGCACTGTATGCACCTTCCTTTGCATTTAACCTTCTTAGCACCCTTAGAACCTTAGATTTCCTCAAATATTACTACCCTGGACTAAACCCACTGCACAGAGCTTTGGATTTTCAATGTCTTGGCCATGTGTGCTAAGAGCAGAGGTCCCTTTGTTGTTTTCTAAGGTTCTGAACCCTTCCAAATGCTTAGCACAAACCTGGTGCTAACAACTGGCTCCAATCGGGGATGTTATCCTCCCTGCGAGGTAGCAAAGAACCTCGCAGACCAGTTCCTTACCATTGGGCCTTTCTTTATCACAATATTAGCTGCTTGCAAATCCCCATAAAAGACTGAATTTGAAAATGGAATTGAACTGTACATACTGGAAACTGAACTGAAGACTATAAAACACTACTGCAACTGAAATACTGAAAAGGTGCTCAAGATGCTGAGCTTATTTATGCATAAAAATACTCTACCCTGTGCTACTGAAACAACTGTCATGTCAAGTGATATGAAAATGCCAATGCAACCAATCCAGCAATTTATCCAATAGGCAAACCTCCACATCATGCTTAACTAAAATCGGAGGATAAGAACATAATGGTCGAAAGTATTGATGATAAGTGTGATCTCCCTGGCAACAACAAATCTCTTACCCCATCTGAAAAATATTTCCATGTACTCAGCTATCAGGTCATACAAAACATGGTATTCTCCAATTGTTTCGACCCTTCCTTTGCCAAGACAAGTCTTCCCCTGTGCAACTTCCCTGGTACCTTATCAGACTGTAAATTTTCGCGCATCCTAGCATATTTTGCTTCAAAAGGACTTCAAGTTTCATGATCATCCTCTTTTCCATTTTCATTAGGTATAGGGACTTTATGCTCATGGAAAGCTTCAAGTGGAACCTGGAAAACGTTCCTGCTTGTGTCATTGTACAACCTAATAGGATTTAAACAATCAGATTCAAGTACCTCCTTCTACTGAGACTGCATCTCTGTGATATGAGAGGCTATTTCAACACATGAGCTATCAATATCATCACCCCCTAGGCTATCTAGAATCTCTGGGTTAAAAGCCTGATTTTGTTCTGGTGCTTCAAAATAAAATCCATCCCTACTTCCACATGGATCCAGAAGAAGAACTTCTCCTTGAAACAAGGATTATGGGCCTGAATGGTATGAAGAAAAATTGGAAGGAATATCCTAGTCTTCCTCCAACATACCTACTATTTGGTTAGCGTGTTGAATGTATGTGCCAAATTCAAGAAATTCTTCATGGATATCATGGTCTACTTCACCCTCTGCCAAAGGAAAAACCTCTACCTGCAGGAATCTTTCATGAGTACATTGACAACTAGCTTCTCTATCTCTTTGACGAGGGTATGATTCCTCATGCAAGGTTTTCAAGATTTCTTCACTAACTGTCTCAAAATATGCAGAATCCTCTACTAGTTTTTTAGAGACCTCCTCCCAGTGTTCATCTTCATATTCATCATATACAAGAGGATTGAAATCCTGTTTAAAACTTTCCTCAGTAGGAACTCCCACCTGCAGATTACAATCTACATAAAACACATTAGTGCTCTCCTCTCCTTGTACATGGATGGGCTGATCATTTCTCAATTCATCATGAGAAGGATGGGAATGCGGAACAAACTCTTCTGGTTCATGTATTTCTTCCATCCTCGATCTCCTTTCTCTTTCACCTTGAATACCTTGCTCTGAAATTTTCCCAGACATCCTAAGATTATCTTCAACCTCCAATGCATCAATGAACATCTGTTGCATGGTGGAAGACTTCCTTTCCAATAGAAGACAGGACAATTCAGAAGGAAGGACTGATGCAAAATGTAACTTAGTAGCATTCTCTAGGGGCTAAATTTCCTTTGGCATGTCATAGTAAAGGCTTGCAAACCTCCTGTTGAAACTAGACAGGGCTTCACTTTCTTGCTTTCTCATGGAATAAAATTATGAATGGATTTTGTCCCATGATCTTCTTATACCCCAAAACTCCAAAAAGACATCAAAAAAATACTCCCACATATGAATGGACTTAAGCTGCAAGTGATTGAACCATTTCTTCACATCTCCTTAGAAGGATTGGGCAAAAACCCTCGTACAAACATCATCATGCTCTATTTCAAAAATGTCCAGGAAATGCTCAAAACCTTGAACATGTCTTTCAGCTGTGAGGCTGCCATCTTCTCCATCAAAAATAGGGAGGTATCTGTGGTATTTGGGAGGATATTCATGAAGGACAGGGGGCAGCTTCAAAGGGCTATATCTCTGCTAAGGTCTAGAAGGTAGAGGAGTATGTATAGGAAGAATGTCTTCAGCCTTTCTCTCATAGGGTTTGCAGGACTGATTAGGGACCTTACATGGTTTGAAAGAAGGAGTAGGATCGGATCTAGGAATGAAAGAAGAATGTACATCTGCAAGATATAGTGAAGGATATACAAAGGAAAATATCTCATGACTTAGAGCTCTTCTGTGAAGCATAAATCTCCTGATATAAATACATAAAGGTAAAAGGCAACCAAAGCAAAAGAACAAGACCTCTTTAAGAGAATTGATACCATGATACCTGGATCTTTCTCCTTCCATGTCTAATACAACTGAGCTCATCCCCAAGGGAGTTTCCATAAGCCTTTCAACATCTTAATTCTAGCATGGAGCCACCAATATCCCCAGTGGCGCTTCCTTCATAACAAAAAATTAATGAGTGGAGTCTCCAGGTGAAAGATATACAACCTTCTCAATGTCCAACTGTTGTTCACCATCAACGAATCGGATATGAAACTTTGTCGTTTTCCCATGGAGGATGCCACACTCGTTCCCCGACAATGACACCAATTTGTTAACACCCAAATTGACCCTCAAGGTTGTGGGAAAGGGCCAATTCGAGGTAACCACAAAACCACTTTGGATTGCACTTATGACCCAGTGCAATCAGAGAGGGATCTCTCTTAAATCTATAAAAGATTGAAAATAATCAATGAGACACACAGTCTTGTTACTCGGGATGTTCAATCAAAGCATACTCAAAAGATCAAATTTATGATAGGACAACTGTTTAAGGTTTTGGTGACATAATAAGAAGAGAAAACATTGATAAATGGAGTCAAAACATAACACATAAATCAAATAACAGTGTTGATGCATGGAATATCAAAACAGAGGCAAGATAGCCACCTGCTTCCAGTCGAAATGCTGTCATCTGGTGATAAAAGAAGAGGAAATGAACAGTCCATTGACATGAGCACCCAACAGAGATGAATTCAATGTCAACTTTAGAGGAAATATTGAGTGAATACCTAAAACAATAGCCAGAGCTTTCAACCAAGAATTCTACACTATTATACACTGATTCCAGATATGAAAAAGAAAACATAATGTAAGTAAATAATGAGAAGCACATTAACATGAGAAGAAGAAGGAAACATACTGTAAGCTAAATGACACATGAATCTCTATCTCAAACCAGCTTCAAACACTGTAATTCTATTAAGGATTATGCTAAAAAAAAAACCTAGTTCTCCCAGGCCTCAGCCCATTGATTTTCCAACCTATTCTACTTCTATTACACAAATATTTATAGGCTCTTAGCCTTGAATTGTCTAACAGGAAATAGCTATAACCTTGTGACACCTGCATGGCCTAATCCGCCACCTTTGAAATCAAATCACAAAAATGAAAAGGACCATTAACAGACCAGTTGTGACCGACTTTACATGTGTCATATGCAGGGCCGCAGACCCCAAATGGCCTCAAAAATGGAGAAATATTACATATACGCGGTGTTCAAAACAGATTGATACAACAAGGAATGGGAACATCATGAACACGTCGCCACCCTACTCCCGGGATTTCATTTGGCCTTGCGAATCAAAGAAATATTCTATTTTCAAAGCTTCGTCTACCTGTGTTTCTTCTACTTGAGGAGGAGGTGTCACCCCCTTAGTGGGGAGGATGAAATCTTGGAGAATCTCCACGTATTCGTGGGTGTCCTGCTCCTCTTCTCGGGCCTGTTTCTTCTTCTTTCGACGTCGAACCTTCCTGCGCACCTATCGGCTTTCATGCTCCTCGGGCTCGCTTGCTGAGCTCTCTTCTACGTGGTAAAAAACTACAAGAGATGAAGGAACATGTTCCTCCTCCACCTCAGACCATGCTTGCTCTGGCATGAGGACCACTTCGGCTTCCTGATCCTTCTCCAGGACTGGGTCCTAACTGAAAAATTCCTGATCCGATGTGCCTACCACCTTTCTCATGCACTGATTTTGAACAGCAATCGCCGGGACCCCTGACTATAATGACCTTGAAGATGACAGTATCCACATGTGACAATTCTTTCCATGATGATCTGACAGGATCTCCTAAGAGAGTAGGAATGATTCCTGGGGCTTGAGCTGACATGAAACATGCCTAACTAGGATTTTTTAGGATAGGTGGGAAGGATATACGATGGCGCCGAGGTGGCATCCATCCTATTGGAAATCATTTGCTGGTAGCAGAGATTCCTTCCAACTCTCATTCAGATGATCGAACCAGCACCGTAGATTTCAACCTTCAAGGCATCTGGACCGTCGAACGATGTAGACCCTACCATGTTCATAGATTTCTGAACTATTGATCGCCTACACAAGTTCATTTCGCGAACATAACATCAGCCGTAGATCTAACCTCCATTATATCTAGGCCGTCTAGACTTGCATCCCTCTACCAAAAGTTCACGTATATGGAAATTGTATTTCTCCATGCATGTCAAAAACGTGCACTACTTCTCAGTCGTTGATCTGCATCCTCTACCGTCGATCAATCTTTGACTTTCCCCCTTGCTAACATCTAGCTTGCGCTTAAATGATCGCCAATTCGTTTCGCAAAGGATTCCCTAGATCGTCGATTTCCATTGCTTTCGATCTTCGTCGTCCAAATGTTCCATTATGCACTGTATGCGCCTTCCTTTGCATTTAACCTTCTTGGCACCCTTAGAACCTTAGATTTCCTCAAATATTACTATCCCGAACTAAACCCACTGCACAGAGCTTTGGATTTTCGATGTTTGGGCCATGTGTGCTAATAGAAAAGGTCCCTTTGTTGTTTTATAAGGTTTTGAACCCTTCCAAATGCTTAGCATAAACCTGGTGCTAATAGGTATGATGTTTCTCGATTGTCTGAAAACTGGGAAAAGAATCCTAGGGTTGCGAAAACTCGGTTGCGTATTGCTTCTCTCTTTGTGTGTAATCGTTCTCGGGTGCTTCACTTACTTGTCTTTAGGCTAACTGTCCATCGTTTTAAATTATGCTAAGGTGTGTGCAATCGTTCTGGGTATAAATATATAGGGTTTCTAAGAAAGGGATTCGATCCCTAGTCTTTCAGGTTTCTAACATTGACTCTAAATGTGAAACTTCTATCTGTGTAAATGCTTGGTTGAAACGTTTTGAGGTTTAAACTAGGATAATATGAATTCGAGGGTTGGCATTTTTATTTTAATTAAAGGAGAACAGAGAATCTCGTAGGGAGGCTTTACTACTAGTCGTTGTTGTTTATGTTTGATATTCCTGCATGGATGATTGAGTTGTAATATTTTCTAAGTATTAATATAGGTCTGAAAAGCAGACCTCTAGCACGAGCTTGCTTTGCTAGAGTGATCTTCGTAAGAAATCGACTCTACCCTGTAAATAAAAGGTTAATTAATTATTTAGTTTTAATGTTGTTGCAAAAGTTCTAGGATCCGCAATTTCAATGTTATGATTTTGTGTGGAGAAAATGATGATGGTTTGAAATAATTTACCATAAACTTTATAAAATGAGTATTCATCAATTTTGATTTCTTGTAGTTGTATGTAGAGTTTGGAAGAGTTAATGTTTGGGGTTTGAAAGTTTTGAATAAGTATGAGTAGTTCTTTTTCTAGTTTACAAAAGGAAAATAGAACTACCCTAGGTTTAGTCTAATAATATATAAAACTTTGAATGCTAACTTATCTATAAAAATTATTTAAGTAAAACCCAGGGTACCATGACTAAATACTTCTGTCAATGGACCAAAAGAAATAGATAATTTATTTAAAGTTCATGAAAGACAATTTGCAGCTTTCAATGGAAATCTTAATAACTATAAAACTCATCATGTAATCCTATTTAAGAATAGAAACATAATATGATATAGGGAAAGTGTAGACCTCTCACCTAAGGTTGCGCTGCTTGCAAATAGATCTATAACCTGCACACTTCAAACACTAATTAATATGGAGTGGTAACTACATAAACTCAGAACTGCCACGTTCCTCCCAACCTTTGACCCAAAACCATTCCTGGTTCTTAATCGGATCAACCCCGAGATGGTTCCAACATGCAAGAAAATCTAGAACACCGGCTAAGGATAAGGCTGCTGGTATCTTGGAGTTAATCTCTATATATTCTAAGTACAAGGTTTGGAATTCTCTCCAATACCATACAAATATAATGATCAGATGATATGCCCTCTCTTGTCTCTTTCCCTTGTATAGGTTCTCTGGAATGGGGCAGTTTTGTTATCTTGAGTTAACATCAATATTTTAATATCTTCTTGAATTCAACTCCTAGTTTGAATTATATCTAATATATTTAGAAGATAATTTTTAATTACAATTTTTGATAACTTGAACTTTTTAATTTGTTTCTATTTGAGTTTAGAAAAATAATTTTAGTTTTTTTTAATTAGTTTATATAAGAACACACACACACACACACACACATATGTGTGTGTGTGTGTGTGTGTGTGTATTTACTTACATATATATAGAGACTTCATTTATTTATTTTTGTTTATCTTTTATTTCTTTTCAATTAACTTCACATATATATCATTTTCATATATGTATATAGACTTCACTTCTTTTATTTATCTTTATTTATTCAAAATAACTCCACATATATAATATTTTAATATATGTATATAGACTTCACTTATTTAATTTATATTTGATCATTTATTATTCATGCATCATATAGCATAATTGTTTATTCGATGCTTCCTTAATTTATGTCAATTCTTTAACAACGTTTCTTGTGGGGTTTGGGTCGGTCAACTAAGATAGGTGGCCCTAGATTCCCTTGCAAGTTGGATTACCTCGTATTCGTGGCAGTATCTTTCAGTCCTTGATGAGAGATAGATAATGACTCAATTAGTCAATTTGAATAAGTATGATGAATGTTGGTGCTATTCAGAGTCTTTCCAACTCAACACCTTTAAGTAAGGTAACCCCTAGTGCTATTCAAAGCTTATGCTCAACACTCTCAAATGGGTGTTACACTAGTGCAATTCCATAGCCTTTTGCTCAACACTAGTACTAGGATGCATTTGTAAGATACACCTAGGGATACAATGACCAAAGATCCGATGCTCCAGAGCTTATGCTCAACACATAGTCTTGTAACCCTTTTTAATTGTTTCTTTCACCATCTCATAAGTATCCTGCCAAGCCTGTAGAGATTTTCTTATTTTCTTAAACTTGAAGCTATCAAGAATAGGGATATCCTTAGGTTTGTCCTTGATGTACCTTTGCCACTTAGAAACATCATCGAGGGCCTTGGAAGCTTTCTACCCTTTTTCAATTTGTTGCGCAAGAGTGTCAGAAAGCTTCTCAAAAATAATATAAGTTTCATGAATATCATTCAGGGAAATAATATCTTAGCCAAGAGTTTGTGATGCTCCTGATTTACTTCAGAGGCCAAATCCTTGAACTCTTTCTCAGAGAACCTAGGGAATGAAGTAGTTGCATTGGCAACTACATCTTTTAGTTGTTGTTCCAGTATTTCTATATTCTCAACATTGGCAGTATTTAGGACTTCTGCATCTTGCAATTCATCTTGGAGAGAAGCGTTATGTTCCTGCAACTCTTTAATTTGATTTTCATGCTGGATTCTTAACTCATGAATCTGAGATTCATGTTCTTCATTAACTTTAATCAGCTTCTCCTGGAGCTTCTTCAACTCTTCCTTCTTCAATTCTATCTCTTTATTCAACGCAGTCACTGAATCAAAATTTGCCCCAGCAAATGCCCCCATAGTTGCTGCAGTCTCTAATGCTTCCTGTTGGATATCATTAGACTGTTTGGCCCATATTATCTGATTACATACAGGTGCTTGCAACATAGTTGATCCCTTGCTTCTCTTGGTACCTCTTCTAACCACTACTTTTGCTGACCTGCTGTAAAAATATTCCCAAAGGGGAACCACAACATCATCATCATGATACATTGTCAACTCAGTTGAGGATGTAGCAATATAACCTGTTGCAACTAATGGAGCTATATGGGTGACAGTAGAATTAGGTATAGACATTGTGATCTGGGAGGTAGATGATGGAGAAGGGATGGTTATAGAAACTGATGGTACAGAACCTGAAGAAATAGTTGAGGTTAGAACCCATGAACTAGTAGGAGGAGGAATGGTTGATGAAGGTTGTCGAAAGACAGTTGGAAATTGGATCTCTGTAACCATTGCTGGTGAAGTGGAAAGTGGGATTGACAAGGTTGGAAGTGAAGCAGGGATGGAGGCTAGTGCAGCAAATAATTGAGATATGGTAGATGGTGGTCATGTAACCTCAAAAGATGAAGTGGAAGGAATCTCAATAGAAGAAACTGGGGGTGTGGAAGTTGTAACATCAGGAGTGGTGGTCACTTCAGTAAAGTGGTGATCAGGTATGGGATCATCCATCACTAAGTTGTCAAGAAAATCAACCATTGCCTAGGAACCTTCACCTATCTCTTAAACCATAGGAACAGAAGGAATTCTTTCATCTTCAACATCGTTGTCTTCAATATTCAGTGTAGGAATATGAGAGGCAGGTATCTGGATTTTCTTCCTTTTGGATGGGTTACTCATAGAAACCACTTGAGTATCATCAGTTGGGTTAGCTGCAGCAACTACTTGGGTATCAAGTACCGAAGTCATTTAGGCCAATTGCTTTTTAAGCTGTTCAGATGTTTGAATCAATCTTTTGTATTCTGCAGCTGGTTTCAATTTTGGAGCATCCTCCATAAGGCCCCTACCCCTACCTTGATCTGGATAAGTCAACATCAATGGAGCACTTGTCTATTGTGCTTCCTTCTCTTCTATGTCCTTTCTAGTATGCTCATCAAGTTGTAATTCCATTTTTTTGTAACTCAAGACCTTTGCCTTGAGGTCCTGTTGGTACTGAAGAATAAAGCTTTGTTCCTCTTTGGTTTTATCCCTTGCCAAGACTTCAGAGAAGAAATTCACTCCCTGATAAATGGATTCATCAGGAGTATCTTCATGGGCATAGTCAGTCTTCATGTGTTCTTGTTTGAAGTGAGCATCAAGGAATTCCTTGGGATCATGCATTCTCTTGGGATCTTGTCCCAACTTTAATGCAACAATCCTCTTTCCAAATATTGCAGCCCATGTTGAGGTTGGAATGACAAAAGGCCCCAGGTTCAAAGGGAATTTAGGCCATCCGCTTCTTTTAGGTCTAGTAAGCTTAATAAATACCTCATCTGTAACATTCTGGAAAGATATTTCTTCAAGCAGAAGTTTGTCCGGGACTATCCTTGGTAACAAATGCACTATGTTGCTTCCCCAAACTATGACATATGAGAAATATTCTCCCACATACCAGTCAACAATGGTTGGGATGAGAGTATTGGAATTAGGGGAGAAAGCAAGTGCATCTTCTCTGAATATCTGATCGTAAAGGGTGCCAAAGAAGTGATCACATATATCATACAGTAAAGGAGAAAAGTTGCTCTCCCACAATGCTGAACAGTAAATGTGAACTATGGGGAGCTATCTAAGTCCAATTCCACCCCATGAAAGGGTACTGGAATTATGATCAGAAGACATCAATTACATAAGCAGAATAAAATAAATGTGGCTTCTTTGGTGTTTTCCGATATCGCTCAATGGATAACTTTAATTCTATTGACAGAATTGAAGCCCAATTGAATGACTCCCCAGTTGTGAGGACATGATGGGCCATAGGTTTCCATTCGGCTTTAAATACAAAACAATTTGGTAGACCATACAGCCTGCAAAGCATGGCTTCTAGAAGGGAATAAGGTTCCTTGAACCATGAAACTGGGTATGAGTTATCATCCCTAGGCACGAAATTGGTCGAGACGTTATTCATCTAAGATTTCACCATTTCATCAAAGTTAAACCTTGTGTTTCCAAAATCCAGGAAAGCAGCATTAATGAGTTGGGTAACTGGTTTAAGGGCATACGCTCTAATGAAGACTTCAGGGTGAAAAGTATCCAATTGGGAACCCGCACTATTGTTAAAGGAACGGTCCTTAGGGTTCGCATGGTCAAAAATCCATTTAATTCCCTCTGTGTAAGGGACAATGGATGGCCTAGCAGCTATAGCATGCAGTTGAGAATCCCTAATTCTCTCATAGATAGCCCGGTCATGTTAGATATCTAACAGGTCATCGTTATAAAAAATGGCGTAAATTTTAGACCAATCTATCTGGTAGGTTTCTGAAACTCTGTCACTGGTATTAGCAAGGACGCTGAAGTTGGGGTATTTGCTCAACAGGTCTTTCTGAGTTGTTTTAGAGCAGGTGTTCCTTGACATTTTGAAAAACTAGTAATAATTGATAAATAAATTAAGAAAAATAAAAAATAATTCCAAAAATGGAGAAAAACTGTAAACAACGAAAAAGAAAATGACATGAAACCTACATGTGCTGACTAAAATGGCAGAAAACGGCCCCTGGTAAAAACTTGCAGTAAAAAATCCTTCTAGCAGGTAAATTATCGAAAATGAAAAATGATAAAAGAAACTCAAAAATTCGACATATTTAACAATTTGGTCAGGCGAAATCTGGAATGTAGGATTAAGACAGATCGACGACTGAGATCTAACTTGCGGGATGCAGAAGAAGAGTTGCAAAATTTTATTCTTGCAAATATGTACATTCTTTCCGCAATCTGTAATCCGCAATGCAGGTTGCGGAAATGCAACTCTAAATATAAACAGACCAAAATTTTCTTCAATTCGCAATTGCGGGTTGCGGAAATGAAAACGACGCTACTTAAAATAATAACCTTTCCACAATCCGCAATCTGCAATTGTGGGTTGCGGGTTACGGAAAAGAAAGATGCAAATTTATTGTTCAAACACTTTCCCCAATCCGCAATCTGCAATTGCGGGTTGTGGAAACGCAAAGCACAAAACTATTTTGAGACTCTTCTTGTAATCCGCAATTGCAGGTTGCAGGTTGCGGAAGCGAAAGACCACAATTATTGAAAAATATTTCTGCATCTGCAATCTGCATTGGGGATTACAGGTTGTGGAGAGAAAAAGGTCCAAATCCGAAAACCAAGCTCTCGCAATCGGCATTGCAGATTTCGGATTGTGGAAAAAGAATTTTTTTTTGGAAAATTACTTATTTCCGCAACTCACAAAAACACACAAAAATGAAAGAATTTTCAAAGGAGAAAATTGTTCACTGAATCAAATCATGACAAAAGCATAACAACATGATAAGAAGGACGGAAAAACCCCAAAATGACTAAGGAATTTGAACATTACCTTTGCATATAAAAATTGGGGCTCCCATGTTTTATTGAAAACATGGGATCTGTTGTACCTACAACAAATAACGACTAGTTGGTACGAACCAGTTATCTCTGTAAATGAAATCGACAGTTATAAGGAAGATATATCAGCAAATTGATGTTTCAACCTGCAAATTTTTTTAAAATGTTCCCATAAAAACACAACCAAAACAACAGAGTTAGTCATATGAGTGATATATTCCCATCCAAAACCAATTAATGATGATATTTATCTGATAAGGCAGTCTAGAAGTGAATAGGAATCCTCTACCATTATGCAATCATAGGAGGGCAGTTTATGATAAGCCTTGGAGCAATCTTAGAGCCATTATGGGTTACCAAATCATGAATCACATTGACTTTATTAATTATTGTTTATGTATAGATGCTTTACTCACAATATATATACATTTCTTTTCTTTTTTCCTTTTTTTTATATATATACATTCACTTTTTTCTCTTTATTTTATTTTATTTTGAAAACAGAATGAAATTATGCGGACAAGACTTTTGTTGATACAAGGCCATTTCCCTAACTTGGTGATCAGATTCCAGCAATGCCATTCACAAACCTGATGTGGAAACTGAACAAGCTAGCTCGGTAAGGAGACTCCTTGTCTTCCAGCTTTTGACACTGAAAGCAATTATCATGGCTTGGTAACCACATGCAAATAATTCCAATCCAAAGTCAAACTCATGATCATGGTAGGGAGGGCTTATAATAAGACCCCCCTATCCTTATATACAAAAGACTGTCTTAGAAAAGAAAAAAAACTTATTGGTGCATAAATTACAAGACGCTACCATGGCTTGGTAGCCATGTGTAAGTAGTGTTACTCACCAATGTTTTGCATATCATGAATGGACCGACCTGTGATAGCATCTTCCACCTTCCAGCAATGACTGAAAGTCATCTCTCTAGCTTGGTGACCAGATGTGGAGATGTCATTCCACTAAACATCTATGAACATAATGGGATGGATTATGATAAGACCCCCCACCTTGTAATCTACAATTATTAAAGTGAATTATTTTCAAGGTGATCAGAATATGTTGCCATTCACTATTGAAACACAAGGTGAGAAATTCTAATCACTTCCATAACTTCAATTAACCAGATATAAACACTATAAAGCTAGTGATAAAGGTGGGAAGGTATCAATCAAGGCTCTGCAAATATTGATTGTTCGATTTCATGAAAAACATTTTCTGATATAAGTTGAGTGAAATAGAATTGACATGGTTACCTCAAAAATTCAGACTGTATCAATCTGAGACCTATTGATCACATCCTTTGCCAGATGTGTGGAATTTATTCAAAAAGAAAACAAAATAATATAAAAGAAAACAAACCAAAATAAAGGAAGAAAAGGAAGCAAACCACACTTATGTACAAGTGATCCAATATGCTCCTCTAAACAAAGTAATTTTTGAGCAGCTGGACATTCGCTGGGTAGGTTTATGCAATACCTTCCAGTTTCTGCAATCGGACAGTAATAGGACCAAGATTTTCTTTAACAATGAATGGTCCTAGCCTTAAGTGTTGGAACTTGGTGTAATAATTCTTGTCTTTTTGTTTCTTATCCCACTTCAACACCAAATCCCCCATAGTGAACTCCATGTCAGATGAGGACTTCTCATCAAACCACCTCTTCACCAGTCGTTGGTGTTGATACAGCTTGTTTTTGGACTTATCCCTATCTTCTGCCAGCCTTAGTAATGTATCAATCCTCTACTGAAGTGGGGAAGAGTCATCTTCCTGTATGGACTGTGTTAACTGTAGTGAAGGAATCATGAGGTTGGATGGCAAGATAGCCTCCTTAACGTAAACTAAATAGTAAGGGCAGTTCCCTATGGCTTCTTTTGGGGTGACCTGGTCTGCCAAAAGAGCATTGTATAACTGGGTATGCCAATCTTTATGGTGAGTAGCCACTGTCTTCTTTAATATATTAATCATTTTTTTGTTGGAAGACTCTGCTAGTCCATTCCCTTGTGGATAGTAATTGGCAGAAAAATTCAGTTTTATCCCTTTTTCAAGGGTGTATTGGGTAAGTTCAATCGAAGAAAAATAAGATGCATTGTCAAACACTAAAAATTCAGGTGCACCAAACTTAGTGACTATTTGATTTTCAAGGAAGGATATCACTTGGCTTGTGTTGGCTTGTTTGAGAGGGACTGCCTCTACCCATCTGGTAAAGTAGTCCGTGGTTGTCAAGATGTACTTGTGTTGGAAAGAGGAAGCAGGGTTAATGGGTCCAACAAAATCCAGGCTCCATTGTTGAAATGGGAACTGAACTGTAACTGGCTGCAGGGGAAATGTAGGTTTTTTCAGTTTCCCAGCACACTTCTGGCATGCTTCACATTTTCTGACATAAGCATAGGAATCCATGTATAGAGTGGGCCAGTAGTATCCTGCTCTCAGGACCTTATGTGCAGTAGCTTCTCTTGAGAAATTCCCTTCGGTGGGTCCTACATGAAATTCCAAAAGAACTTTATCAGTTTTTTCCTTCTCTAAACATCTGAGAAAAACACCATCATATTTCTTCCTAAACAAAACCCCATCTATGAATTGATATGGTGTATATTTTAACCTTAAATCTCTACATTTTTTTAAGTCAAAGGTTTCACGAGCAAAACCATGGGTAAGGAAGAACTTAATGTCATCATACCATTCAGATGTTTGAGTTGTGATAACATTAACAGAACCTGTCATTGTACTTTCTTCTTATTCCCAGTCAATCTGTTGTTGTACATGATCGTTTGATTGAGCAGTGAGCAGACACAAGCCTTGGCCTTTCAAAATATTTGTTGGTCTGATATCCAAGTCATACTCTTGTAGAGCTGTCATCCAGTTAGCCCTCTTCTCACCTAGCTCCTCCTGAAATAGAACATTTCTGATAGCTGCATAGAGGACAATGACTTTAGTCTGAGATTTCAATAAATATGGTATACAATGTTTTACCGATTTGTAGACCACGTAATCTTGTTTGTCGATCTGGGAGAAATTGAGTTCGGCCCCTTTAAAGGTGGAGCTCATGAATGAGATGGGAATTTCAACATCATTCTCATGTTTCTGTGTAAGGGCATCTGCATAGGAGAATCAGTAGCAAAGGTGTATAAAATAAAATCATTGTTGAAGTCTAGAGACATCAGAGTGGGGGCTTCTGCAATGGCCTTTCAGATTTCAACAAAGGCATTTCTTTGTTCATTAGACCCCTTGAACTGGGCATCTTTTTTAACCAATCGTTGCAGTTGTTTGACAATTTGAGTAAAATTCGGAACAAATCTACGAATGAAATTAATCTTACCTAGAAAAGATTGCATGGATTTACATGAACTAGGTAGGCCGATCTTCAAAATAGCTTCTGTGTGCTCTGGATCAATGACCATGACTTCTTTTGAAACAATAAAACCCAACATCTTACCTTCAATGACTGCAAATATAGATTTCTTCGGGTTCAATGAGATTCCATATCTTTTGCAGCGCTCGAACACCTGGTTCAAAGCAGACAAATTTTCATGTCGTTTTTTAGAATAAATAGTAATATCATCTAAATATACAACGACAGAATTGTGCATTAGTCCCCTAAGAGCTATATCCATAGCTCTTTGGAATGTAGCACCTGCATTTATCATCCCAAAAGGAATTCTCCTGTAGGAAAAGGTTCCCCAAGGGGTCCTGAAAGCCGTTTTTAATTGATCATCAGGGGCAACCAAGACTTGGTTATATCCCAAGAATCCATCAAGGAGAGAAAACATCTCATCACTTTCTACTTTATGTAGAATCTGCTCCATAGGAAGAACAAGGTAATTGTCCTTTTTAGAAGCTCTGTTTAGGTTCCTGAAATCAACACAGAGTCTGATCTCCCCATTCTTCTTCCGAACAGGTACCAGGTTAGCAATCCATTGTGTATGTCTGACAGGAAAACCAATTTGTGATGCCACCAGTTTCTCAAGATCCTTCTTGACAGAGGGTTCCAAGCCGAGATGCATCTTCCTTAACTTTTGTTCATAAGGATTTACATCAGGTTTCATTGGTATATTGTGGTGCATGATGTTGGTGTCAAATGTTTTGAGCTCATCGTATGTACATGCGAAGACATCTTTGAACTCCTTGCACAATTTGATAAAAGCTCTCTTTTCCTCAGGGGAGCAGTCAACCCCTAGATTGATTAAACGAGGGTTTTTTTCAGTTCCTAGGTTGACAGGATCATAGTTGAGGGATGAACTCTGGGTTTTACAGTTTCTCTTTTGCTTGAACTTATCTTGAAGATCATAATACTTTTCCAGGTTACTAACTGACTTAGGGATAAGATTGGAAGGATGGGTAGAATCAGATAGAGACTTCTCATGCTCAGCCTCATCTATTGCCATATCCTGAAATGTGTCCTGGGCTGTGAGAAAGACTAATATATGTTGGTCATCATCAAACACCTTCCAACTAGTCACATTATCATGAATAGAAGTTTTGTACATAAGTTCAATGGAAAAATTGTTAGGGGGCAAACCTTCTGGAGGAATAAACCTGGATGCAGTATTAGCCAGCAAGTCTCCATCAAAATTCGGATACCTAGGGACTGACTTGATATTAAATGCAGAAAAATAATTAGTTAAGTCCCTTACCAGTTTCTGATAATTAATCAAATGAGGAGATAAACAATGGATTTTTTTTCTCACCTATTTTACTATAATCTCATAATCTCCATAGCATTCAATTACCAGAGCTCCCAAGTCAATTGTCTTCCTGAGTCCTTGAACTAAGGCTTCATACTCGGCAATGTTGTTGGTACACTCAAATTCAAGTCTACGGGAAATCATAACTTTGGTCCCTTTTGGATCAATCAGGACGCATCCTGCACTAGCTCCATCTTTAGATCTAGATCCATCAAAAAAAAAATTCCATGCATTTGGATCTAATCTAAAATTAGTATTTACATTATATACATTATGAACAACAGAACTTGAGAATGGCACATAAGTAAGATTTTCATTTTGAGACTAGTTCTGAGCATTCTTAACACGTGATACATACACAGGAAAATCTACAAAGAATGTGTCAAAGGTATAGTGTTCTATATGTGAGCTAAAATATGCAGCAGGCTCACTAGGATCATTTAAGTCTATGACAATTTGTTTCATGTAAGGTTCCTTGCTGATTTTGATTCAGTTTGGTCTTCCATTGTAGGGAAGCCATAAGTGGGACGAGTCAATAGCAAAATAGCCTTTGATATTTTCTGACCAATCCCTTCTCAACCACATTCCATACATTTCAGGGATGTCAGCCACAATAATATCCACAGTCTGGTGGATTCTAGGGTCAACAGATAGTGTTAACAATACATTCTTCAGTTCTCCCACTACCCTAACTTTGGATCGATCAAGTTGAACAATTTGAGTAGGACAGGGCTCCCAAGAGGCATTCACCTTTTTGCAGACAGATAGAGGCATCACATTTTATTAAGCCCCTGGATCTATCATATAGTTGTGGACATTTCTATTGAAATCTTCAAAAGTAAGCAGGAATGGAGGTGTTTTCTTGCTACCTGGTTTCTGATTTCCAGGTTTACAATATGTCTCTAAATTTTTGTTCTGAACCTCCATGGGTTTGTTGACAATCATTCTTTTGTGCAGACTATCTCTCATGGAAGGGATTTTCAGAAGTTCAAAAAGAGAAATGTTGGCTTTCACTCTTTTCAAGTCATCAATCAGACTGTATTCTATTTCAGGAATGAGAGTGTCCTTTTGTGTTGATGTTTTACCTTTGCTTAGTGTGGGTGTTGAAGTGGAAGCTTCATGTGTGGGTTGTCCTTTGATCCTTGTATTATAGGGGTGTTGTACATTGAAGATAGCCTCAGTCTCATCTTCCTCCTCATCCATGGGAAGTTTTGAAAAGAAGATGATAGTGTTTATCTGTTGGTCTTCTACTTCATCTGGTGGTTCAGGATCTTGATTCTCGTGTGGGTTTTCATCTGGATGATCAGGAGAATTATGTGATTCTGAAACCAAAGCTTTACAGATAGAAATAATTTCTTTAGAGTTCAATCCTTCATCAGGATTAGGTGGGACTTGGCTCTATGGGGGTTGATAAGGTCTTATTAAAGGTTGTTTGTTGAAACCCCTATTATTAGTCTAGTTTTCTTTGTTGCTCTTTTTTATGTCCACCATCTCTTTAGAGATCTTTTGAAGGAATTTCTTCATGTCGTTCATTTCAAAAGAGTCCTTATTCTGCATAGTGGGTTTTGGAGGGTTATCTGGTTTCTTGCGAGAGGTAGAAGGTTGATCTGATGAAGCATCAAGTTTATCTTTCAAGTAGAATATATATTTTTCAACCTAGATAGCCTCAACAAAGGCCTCTTTCAAGTTATCTTTGCATGCTCTTTTTACCCACATAGAAATGGGAACGAGTAAACCTTTAACATAATAAGCAACCAGTAGTTCTACTGTAGGAAGAACAGTGGTAGGGATTCTATTCTTGAGGTATGAAAATATTTGATTATAATCTTTAACTCTTTCCTTGCCTCTGATTTTCATTGAAGACAAATATATAACCAAGTCCTTTGGATTTTTGTCATCATCAAATTTCTGGATCAACATTTTTTCAAAGTCATCCCAGGAAGGAATGGATATGGATTCTAGTGAAAAGTACCAAGTGGATGATTTACCCCAGAAAGTGTAAGGGAACAATATACATACTACATATTCACGAATGATTCCTGAGTCTGATGGCCTGCATAAAAGTTTTAATATGGTCAAGGGAAAATGATTTTTCATCAGGATCAAACTTAGGGAGCCACTTTTCAGGGTTCTTAGGGAGCTTGTGTTCTCCAACAACAAATACAGCATCCTAGTCTAGCCAGGGTCAGTTTCCACCTTCTGCCATGGGTATATCCTATGAGGATGAACTGGAGGATGACTCATTATCAGATGACTCGTCAGATAAGGATGAAGAAGATGAAGGAGGTGTCGGTAGCGGTCCACCTGTTACAACTTTGGGATGATCTTGTTCTGTGTCTTGGAATAATGAATCAAGGTTAAAATCAGGGGACTCTTGGTGGCTAGATGAATCGTGGTGATCAGTATTTTGGTCACCTGTATTTTGATTATCTTGATTATTAGTCTGCGGATCGTTGTTCTGGTGATGTTGAATTGCTGCTAGTCTGAGATTACGCTCTTCGACGATCCTTTGTTGTAACCTAGAAACACTATCAGAAGAAACTTTGAGTAATTGTTCAAGTGTAAGGGGTCCCCTAGTGGGTGATATAAACACAATGTTGGCCCTTCTACTTTCCTGCTCTATCACAGGGGTAGCAGGAATCGCAGTTGGTTGTAGCACTGGTTATTCCTTAGATGTTGATGCATGTGTGTGACTACGGGTAACAACCGCTGATCTTGTTGGAGGAGGCATATGGGTGTTCTGCTTAGGCATATCTTACTTCAGGACCTCCTTCTAGCACCATTTGTTGAATCCTCTGGTATGTATGTTGCTGGAATGGGTTCCAAGGCTAACAATAGAGGGTGAAAACCCAATTTGAAAGGATTCAAAAAGCTCTTTCCAAGAGCAGTTCTATCCCCAGACTGTTTGGTATAGTTAACTCCCATGAATATAAAGGCCTCTGCTGGAACTTATGTGGTTCGATCCTGAAAGGATCTGTCCTCCTATGGAGGAAGATTAAAAGTTCTCTATCTCTAGGAGTGAGTTTGATTTAAAAGAAATCTAATTAAGTTAGATCTAAATTAAAGAAGGGTGTTTTAGTATGCAGGACAATCATATCTGAGAATTAATAAGTACTTTTCCAATTTACAAACATGTGAAATGGATTTTAACTTATTTGCTTAAGGCACAACCAAGTAATAAAAATTAAATGATAGCAGCTTAAGGATTAAGGTGCATGTTTGATTATCCTGTCATATCATGCTAATTGAAAAATTAACATTAATTTAATAATCTTTGTTAATCATTTGCAGAAATAGATAAATGTTTTAATTAAATAAATTCACTTAAAACATATGATACACAGATCATGAGTTAAGAGAAATATAAACTATTGATGAATGTATAAATTGTGATTGCAAAATCAAACAGTGTTCATTCAATGATTAAGGTGAAGAAATCAGATATCATCAAAAAAATTGACAACATAGAGAAAGAAGATGCCAAAAGAAACTAACTTTGATTCATCAGGTTTGCAATAAATTACAAGATCTCAAGTGAAACATCGTTTCTCTAGTCCTTCTCTAGCTATTTTCTCCCCCCCTTTCCCTATGAGGCCTCTACCCTTGTAAATATTAATTACAAAATAGTGACAAAGGATAAAATTCCCATAAAACAGGGATTACAAAATCAAACTATTCTAAGAATGGCCAAGGGCATGTTGCCACTTGGCTCGAACATCTAAGAACTCATCCACATCAGAATATTAAGCTAGTTCGATCCCCAACTGGGCATCACATATGAAAGATTTGATCTCATTTATGCTCAATCTGTGCCAAATATGCAGGAAGATATGGATCCTGTGCTCCAAATTGACAGGCTACTTGATGAATTTGTCAACATCAGAGATACGGATGTGATCGAGCTGTTGAATCTGTTATTTGACCTGTGTACACCTAGTATCTACCTGCTCAGTCATCATCTTGGGTGGACAAGCTCATTCAATCAGGTCCATAGCAGGAAGCTATAATGTGATCTTGATGTTATCTACAGCATACCATATCCTCCCACAAATTTCCTGTTCCTTTTTAAATGTTTCTTCCACCATCTCATAAGCATCCTTCCAATCCTGCAGATATTTTCTTACTTTCCTGAACTTGAAGCTGTCAAGAATAGGGATATCCTTAGGTTTGTCCTTGATGTACCTTTGCCACTTAGAAACATCATCGAGGGCCTTGGAAGCTTGCTTCCCTTTTTCAATTTGTTGCGCAAGAGTGTCAGAAAGCTTTTCAAAAATATCATAAGATTCCTGAATATCATTCAGGGAACTAAAAAGCTCATCCAAGATTTTGGGATGCTCCTGATTTACTTCAGAGTCCAAATCCTTGAACTCTTGCTCAGGGAACCTGGGGAACGAAGTAGCTGCGTTGGAAACTACACCTTTTAGCTGTTGTTCCAGTATTTCTATCTTCTCAACATTGGCATTATTTAGGACTTCTGCATCCTGCAATTCATCTTGGAGAGAAGCGTTCTGTTCCTGCAACTCTTTAAGCTAATTTTCATGCTGACTTCTTAACTCATGAATCTGAGATTCATGTTCTTCATTAACTTTAATCAGCTTCTCCTGGAGCTTCTTCAACTCTTCCTTCTTCAAGTCTATCTCTTTATTCAACGAAGTCACATAATCAAAATTTGCCCCAGCAAATTTCCCCATATCTACTGCAGTGTCTAATGCTTTGTATTGGATATCATTAGGCTATTTGGCCCAAATTATCTTATTAGGGATAGGTACTTGCAGCACAGTTGATCCCCTACTTCTCTTGGTACCTCTTCTAACCACTTCTTTTGCTGACCTATACGGGAACCACAACATCATATTTAGGATCCACTGTGAACTCAGTTGAGGATGTAGCAATATCACTTCTTGCAACTAATGGAGTTGTCTGGGTGACATTAGAATTGGGTATAGACATGGTGATCTGGAAGGTAGATGATGGAGAAGGGATGGTTACAGAAAATGATGGTACAAAATTTGAAGAAATAGTTGAAATGAGAACCCCAGAAGGAGGAGTAGGAGGAATGGATGATGAAGGTTGGAGAGAGACAGCTGGAAACTGGATCTATGTAACCATTGTTGGTGAAGTGGCAAGTGGGACTGACAAGGTTGGAAGTGAAGAAGGGATGGAGGCTAGTGTAACAAATAATTGAGATATGGTAGATGGTGGTGATGTAACCTCGAAAGATGAAGTGGAAGGAATCTCAACAATAGAAAGTGTGGGTGTGGAAGTTGTAACATCAGGAGTGGTGGTGACTTCAGGAAAGTGGTGATCAAGGATGGGATCATCCATCACTAAGCTGTTAAGCAAATCAACCATTTCCTGGGAACCTTCATCTATCTCTTGAACCACACGCACAGGAGTAAGTCTTTCATCTTCATCATCGATGTATTCAATATTCAGTGTAGGAATCTGAGAGGCAGGAGTCTGAATTATCTACCTTTTGGTTGGGTTACTCACATAAACCACTTGAGTATCATCATTTGGGTTAGATGCAGCAAATACTTGGGTATCAAGTACCGAAGTCATTTGGTCCAATTTATTTTTAAGTTGTTCAGATGTTTGAATCAATCTGTTGTATTCTGCAGCTGGTTTCAATTTTGGAGCATCCTCCATAAGGCCCTTACCCTTGCCTTGATCTGGATCATTCAACATCAGTGGAGCACTTGTCTATTGTGCTTCCTTCTCTTCTCTGTCCTTTCTAGTTTTCTCATCAAGTTGTAATTCCATTTTTATGTAACTCAAGACCTTAGTCTTGAGGTCCTGTTGGTACTGAAGAATAAAGCTCTATTCCTCTTTGGTTTTAGCCCTTGCCAAGACTTCAGAGAAGAAATTCACTCCCTGATAAATGGAGTCATCAGGGGTATCTTCATGGGCATAGTCAGTGTTCATGTGTTCTGGTTTGAAATGAGCATCAAGGAATGCCTTGGTATCATGCATTCTCTTGGGAGCTTGTCCCAACTTTAATGCAACAATCATCTTTCCCAATACTGTAGCCCATGTTGAGGTTGGAATGACCAAAAGCCTCAGGTTCAAAGGGAATTTAGGCCATCCCTTCTTTTAGGTCCAGTAAGCTTAAGAAATACCACATATGTAACAGTCTGGAAAGATATTTCTCCAAGCAGAAGTTTGTCCAGGACTATCCTTGGTAACAAATGCATTGTTTTGCTTCCCCAAACTCTAACATATGAGAAATATTCTCCCACATGCTTGTCACCAATGGTTGGGATGAGAGTTTTGGCATTAGGTTAGAAAGCAGGTGCATCTTCTCTAAATATCTAATGGTAAATGGTGCCAAAGAAGTGATCACATATATCATATAGTAAAGGAGAAAAGTTGCTCTCCCACAATGATGAACACTAAATGTGAACTAGGGGAGCTATCTGTGTCCAATTCCACCCCATGAAAGGGTACTGGAATTCTGAGCAGAAGACATCAATTACATAAGCAAAATAAAAGAAATGTGGATTCTTTGGTGTTTTCTGATACCACTCAATGGCTGACTTTAATTCCATTGACGGAATTGAAGCCCAATTGAATGACTCCCCAGTTGTGAGAACATGATGGGCCATAGGTACCCATTCTGATTTAAATATAGAACAATTAGGTATACCATACAACCTGCAAAGCATAGCTTCCAAAAGGGAATAAGGTTCCTTGAACCATGAAACTGGGTATGAGTTATCAGCTGTGGGCATGAAATTGGTCGGGTTATTCATCCAAGACTATTAAATTTTCAAAATTTACTTCAATATGATCTAGGATCTTAACTGAGAGAACAACATGTACACCAAATCTACAGCATATCAATCATGGACACAATAATGCAAGCACACAAGAGACACATAGTTTACTTGGGGAAAACCATAAAGGTGAAAAACCCCAATAACTTCCTCAAAGATAGATAGAGCAATGATATAACCAGAATACAAGAGATAGTCTTCTCCTAGCAGCAGAGCCTCCTCCTCCACAAGTGCGCCACTCTCCCAAGTGTGAGTGAGAGAATAGAATGTGTAAAATGAGAGAGACACACTCTCTATTTATACACTAACTTGACTTGACCTTTACTCAACTAGGTCGGCCTCAACTTAACCACTTAACATAATGCTGACTGGGCCGACCCCCACTAGGGTGGTCTAATAACCCTTTGACCCACAGGACTTATACAGGGCCGACCCCAACAAGGTGGTCTAATAACCCATCAAGTATAAGTTATGACACTTACAAAATAAATGACGACACTTCCGTAAAGAGGAATAATAACATCTCTATAGGAATACAATATACATATATGTAAAATACATTTCGAAGTTACATATACATCAACACTCCCTCTTAACTAGGAAGGTATTTCTCGACACAGGTCTTCTAGCACAAGTCTTCTTATCTGGATCATCGTCAATGGATAATCATCATCGAGACATCATCATCGTCACTGCTACTGCTATCTCAATCAATATCTGAATCTACTTGTCATAGGAAGTTCTACAGAGCCAGTCCCTTTTCATACTGGATGTAGGCCCACCACCTGTCGGTCTTCATCATCACTGGCCATACTATGGAATCCTCAGGACTTATTACGTGCGTCACAAAACCTCGAAAGAGAATCCTAGGCTGTTACGAGCACACGGCTCTACCTATAGGATCTCCCAGGGCCATATTATATGTGACCTCACCACAAAACCTCGCAAGAGCATCCCAGGCTGTTACGAGCACACAGCTCTACCTATAGGATCTCCCAGGGACAGATTATATGTGGTCACCACAAAACCTCGCAAGAGCATCCTAGGCTGTTACGAGCACACAGCTCTACCTATAGGATCTCCCAGGGACAGATTATATGTGCTCATGGAAAAACCTCGCAAGAGCATCCTAGGACTTATTACGGGCACACAGCCCAACCTATCGGATCTCCCAAGGACATATTATATGCCATAGGACAAAACCTCGAAAGAGCATCTGCCAGATATCCCAGGGCCAGATTATATGCCATAGGCAAAACCTTGAAAGACTATTTGCAGATCTCCCAGGGCCAATTTATATGTCCTCCCAGAGCAAAACCTCGAAAGAGCATTTGCCAGATATCCTAGGGCCAAATTATATGTCATAGGAAAAACCTCGAAAGACTATCTGCAAATATCCCAGGGCCAAATTATATGCTCATCTGCACAACCTAATCCACGGCAATAGAGTATCAACCTGATACTCACCATACATCATCCTGATGTATACATGATCATCCTAATCATCATCACTGCAACATCCTGTTGCAAGTCATATGGAGCAACATCCTGAAGCTTGTCATCCATGATCATCCTGATCATATCATGCATCTACTTGATACATACCAAGTATCTACCTGATACATATCATCATACATGATCCACCTGATCATACAATGTATCCACCTGATACAAATACAAATACATGATCCACCTGATCATACATGATACATATCAACATACCTGATCTACCTGATCATATCCAGCATCCAACATGATGCACACATACATATACATATAGATGATCCAACTGATCATATCTCGCATCATCCTGATGCATATACAGAGCAGTAACTGGAGCATCGTCCTGATGCTTATCATCCAGCGCTTACATCCACAGCCATGTGAAGGATCCTCCTTCCAACATACTTGGAATGGCCTTTGTAAATGTGTCCATCACTTCTTCCTCAAAGTGTCATCAATCCGAAGAACACCAAGCGTCTCTCTGAAGTACTCGAACTTCACTCTGGCTAGTGGTTTCGTCAGCACATCTACAATCTGCTCGTCTGTCGCAATGTACAGGAGCTTCACAGCTCCTCTCTACACCATATCCCTCTCTATGTGTTTCGACCAGTCATGAAACACTGGGTTCTCGGACAGCTTCACACAACTCTGGTTATCACAAAAGATACTAGTATGATCCAATGGGAGATCAAATAACTCAAATAGTAGCTTCCGTAGCCATACTGCCACACAACTAGTTGAACAGGATGCAACATACTTTGCCTCAACTGTACTCAGTTCTACGCAGGACTGCTTCCTGCTAAACCAAGAGATCACACCTGATCCCATACTGAAGTAGCATCCAGATGTGCTCTTCCTATCTGCAGCACTGCCAGCCCAATCTGAATCAACAGAACCCTGCAGGTTAAAAATTTTATTTGCTTCATACTTGAGCCCATAATCCACTGTACCCTTCAGGTACCTCAGAACATGCTTTACAGCAACCAGGTGAACACTCCTCAGATCCGTTAGGAACTAGCTCAATGTGTTCACCGCAAAGCAAATATCTGGTCTTGTGTTTGTCAGGTACATCAAGGACCCAATCATCTGACGATACATAGAGACATCAATTGGCTCAGATGAAGCATCACAAAGAAGCTTTAGATTCGATGCCATAGGTGTGGCCATGGCCTTGCAATCCATCATCCCGAACCTCTTCAGGATCTCTACTGCATACTTCCCTTGTCCAAGGAAGATTCCATCTGCACTCTGCCACACCTCCATGCCAAAAAAAAATAGTGCATCATCCCCAAGTTCTTCATCTCAAACTCGGCAGCAAGCTTCCCCTGTGTGTCAGCAATCAATCTGTCATCTCTTCTTACAAACAGGTCATCCACATACAGGAGTAGAATCACAGGATTCCCTTCCTCAACCTTGTAGTAAAGGTTGGAATCTGCTTCACTCTTGGTAAAGCCCAAACTGGATAGAAAGCTGTCTATCCTACCAAGTTCTGCACACATATATGACTATACCATTCAAGAAGGTTGTCTCAAAATCCATTTGGTGTATCTTTTATTTCATCACTTTTATATTTCTCTTTGCTGCCATTTGCAGCATGCTTGATCTGATAGTTCCATTTGGAAGTCACAACAGACTTCCCTTCAGCTCTTGGGACTGCATCCCAAACATCATTCTTCATGATTGACGGATCATGGCATTCTTCCCATATCCTGGGAACTTCAATATCTTCAATAGATAATTTTGTTTCTTGAACAAATGTTGTAGTCCTTCTTTTGTAGGTGAAGGTATATGGTCTTTTCTACAAAACAAGTTAAATTGCATGATTAGAAACATCTCATAATTTTCAAACAAATTCTTACACATAAAGAAATATGTCACACAATCATGCAATTATCTTATCCAATGCTTCAATACAACATTTATCCATGTTTCACAACTTTCTAGATGCCTTCCAGTCTCTACCAGAACATTGTTAAGAGTTTGCACTACTCCCAACATGTCAGCAAAGAGGTTTCATTCTAGATAAGTAGCACTAGAATGTTGTACAGTGCCATAGGCCACTTACCCATCACATGCATATTAGTAGTATACTGTTCATTAATGCAATGCACAATACATATCCTAAGTCTAGGAACATGAGCATATACATCATTTAACAATTTTATTTAAACAAACAAATATGCAAGAAATGATAATTAAAAATACTTATCTTTGTTTGGTTGCTGGGTGGACTCCCTCTGAGTCTTTGCTTCCTTGCAGGAGCTGCTGAAGTAGCTTCTTCTACACCTTTCTATTGTGGAATGCAGAAGGATGGTCAACTCCCTCTGGATATTTGCATCCTTGCAAAAACTACTGGAGTCAGCTCCCTCTTGATCTTTGCTTCCTGGATTACCTGTCCTTGAACTTATATTCATTCTCGATCCCTATGCATGCTTGTTAGTATCATCATTGTGTTATTCTCTAGGTCTCATACATAATCACACATTCATTAGTATAATCTTAATATTATCAAAACATAATAATCTCAAGCATGTATAGTCAGGATGATTTCAAACACATATAATAAACATTAGTATTCAAGGTTTCAGGGAAGTCTTCTTTTACTCATACATATTCTTATTTGATCATAGGACTCTTCTAGTTAGTTAAATCATCAATCAAGATAAGATATAATATGCATAAAACCCATGATTACTGAAACCTATACCTTCATGATTCTTCTGGTTAGTCATATCATCAATTATGGTAAGAAACATAATATGCATACAACCATGACTATTCAAACCTATGACTTTCATGAATAATCATTATCAACAACACAATAGTATAAGATCCTAACACAAGGTAGGATTCTATCTTGATATAGGAAAAACATACCTGCATAATGTCTTCTGGTTCTCTTCAATGACTTGTGCTAGTAACCTGCATGTCTCATAAGTTATCCATTGTAGGACCAAGTTATACATACCTCGTAAGTAGATCTTCTAAGCGATCCATGACAATGGATGAATCTTTTTCCTCATGTCATCGTGATCATATGTTCTTGAACCAGAACATGATTTGTCTTTCTTGATGTACCTTTCATGTTAGCAGACAACATAAACCTCATACAACACCATAATGCATTAGTACAATCATAAGTGTCAAAACCTTAATCAATGAATATCTTATATTAGGGTGATACGACAAGTTTAGATTTAATCAAGATTGTACTAACCATAATAATATAAAGACAAATATACCATAAACTAAATCATGAACAAATCTCAAAACATACCTGGATAAGTCATACCTGTCGAGATTGCTTGTAATCTTCTTATGTAAGGCCTTAGCGTCATCTCCCTCTAAAACAGGAACTTCTTCACTTATGCAGGTGACCAATCCATCTTCTTCTAGGATTAACCCAATCCACTTGATTTGCAAGAACTGGACCTGGAGCTGGATTAGGGTTTGTCAGAGAAACCTCAAAAATTCAAACTTTGAATTTCAAACTTCCGAAAGGATAGAAATATGTTCCTTGATGAGCTGATCAAACTGGTATATTCAGAATTTGAAAACTGCAAAGTTTCACTCCTCAATTTTTCCTTTGAAACTTTCGGATTCACTGGACGTGACCTCGAACTAGGGTTTGATTAAGCCCACTCTTTTTCCCAATCAAAAGGTTTGATCCAAAGCTCTAAGCTTCTATTTTTATGAGGAGCTTCCAGCCGTGGTCATAGATTTCAAAAATTCCCATTTTTGCAGAAGCCCTAATTTTCCACTTTTCTGATCAAAGTCCCGAAATAGGGTCTGATCAAGCCCGGCCTTCTGCCCAACCAAAAATTTTGATCTTGTTCTCTAAATTTCGATTTTAATGAGTAGCATTCAGCCATGGTCTCCGATTACAAAAATTCCAACTTTCTCTGAAACCCTAAATTCTGGAAGCCATGAATGAAGGTGCTCAAAAATAATTCTGCTATGACAGAAATATGTACCTGATTGTTTCTGGTGTAACTCCGAACTTTTCGATCCACAGGGTATGAAAAATTTTCCTTAGATAGCCCGACCTGTCATATTTCCATCCCGACAGGTCTGACCTCAATTGGATTCTCTGAGAGAGAGTTATGCCAAGTTTTGCAACGTGACCTGTTTATGGGATAAAACAGGAGAGCGAACTTGTACGGTGTGCCACGTGTCACTGGTTCAACTTAGGCCTCTGAACAATTTTCTTGAGCTATCCTGATCTGTTATTATTCCATCCCGATAGGTCTGACCTCAATTGGATTCTCTGAGAGAGATTTATGCCAAGTGTCGCAACATGACCTGTTTATTGGATAATACAAGAGAGCTAACTTGTACGGCGTACCACGTGTCACTAGTTCAACTTCGGCCTCTAAAAATATTTCTCGAGATAGTACAGTCTGTGTACTACCTTTCACTTTTTACGAAATGTCATTTGGAGCTTCCTAGCCCAAGTTATGATCTTTTTCCCAAGGTCACCTTATTTTGACTCAGATCTGGAAGAGGCAAAAACCCTATATTGTACAGATCATAAATCACAAAGTACAAAGAATTAGAGGTTTTCCTTTGGAAACAAGGTACATGGGGATCTGATATTTGACTTGTACAAGTTTCAGATACGAAACTTCGCCAAAATGGATTTATAGCGAATGTGCTACGATGACTGGTTTTTGCTATATCAAGCCCTAACATTGTAAGTGCAACAAGTGTCATACATGCCATATCATGCCTTCTTTCAAGCTAGCTCTAATACCATGTTAAATTTTCAGAATTTAATTCAATTTTATCTAGGATCTTAACTGAGAGAACAACATGTACAGCAAATCTATAGCATATCAATCATGGACACAATAATGCAAGCACACAAGAGACATAGAGTTTACTTGGGGAAAACCATAAAGGTGAAAAACCCCAATAACTTCCTCAGAGATAGATAGAGCAATGATACAACCAGAATACAAGAGATAGTCTTCTCCTAGCAGCAGAGCCTCCTCCTCCACAAGTGCACCACTCTCCCAAGTGTGAGTGAGAGAATAGAATGTGTAAAATGAGAGAGACACACTCTCTATTTATACACTAACTTGACTTGACCTTTACTCAACTACGTCGGCCTCAACTTAACCACTTAACATAATGCTAACTGGGCCAACCCCCACTAGGGTGGACCCTTTGACCCACATGGCTGACCCCCAATAGGGTGGTCTAATAACCCTTTGACCCACATGACTTATACAGGGAAGACCCCAACAAGGTGGTCTAATAACCCATCAAGTATAAGTTAAAACACTTACAAAATAAATGACGACACTTCCGTATAGAGGAATAATAACATCTCTATATGAATACAATATACATATATGTGAAATACATTCCGAAGTTACATATACATCAACAAAGACTTCACAATTTCATCAAAATTAATCCTGGTGTTGGCATAATCCAGGAAAGCAGCATTAAGGAGTTGGGCAGCTGGTTTAAGGGCATATGCTTTGATGAAGACTTCAGGGTGAAAAGTGGCCAATTGGGAACCCTCATTATTGATAAAGCAACGGTCCTTAGGGTTCGCATGGTCAACAATCCATTTAATTGCATCTGTGTAAGGTAGAATGGATGGCCTAGCAGCTATGGAATGCAGTTGAGAATCCCTAATTCTCTCATAGACAACCCAATCATGTTGGATATCTGACAGGTCATCCTTATTAAAAATGGCATAAATTTTAGACCAATCTATCTGGTAGGTTTCTCAAACTCTATCACTGTTATCAGCAAGGATGTCGAAGTTGGGGTCTTTGTTCAACAGGTCTTTCTGAGCTGCTTTAGAGTGAGTGATCCTCGACATTTTGAAAAACTAGTAATAACTGATAAATAAATTAAGACAAATAAAAAATAATTCCAAAAATGGCAAAAACTGTTAACAACGAATAAGAAAATTACATGAAACCATATTGTTCTGACTAAAATGGAAGAAAACAACCGCTAGTAAAAACTCGCAGTAAAAAATCCTTGTAGCAGGTAAATTATCGAAAATGAAAAATGATAAAAGAAAATCGAAAATTCAACATATTTAACAATTTGGTCAGGCGAAATCTGGACCGTAGGATTAAGACAAATCGATGGCTGAGATCTAACTTGCGGGATGCGGAAGTTTATTCTTGCAAATATGTACATTCTTTCCATAATCTGCAATCCGCAATGCGGGTTGTGGGTTGCGGAAATGAAACTCTAAATATAAACAAACCAAAAGTTTATGCAATCCGCACTACGCAATTGCGGGTTGCAGAAATGCAAACGACGCTACTTAAAATAATAACCTTTCCGCAATCTGCAATACACAATTGCGGGTTGTGGGTTATGGAAAAGCAAGATGCAAATTTATTGTTCACACACTTTCTGCAATCCGCAATCCACAATTGCAAGTTGCGGGTTGCAGAAACGCAAAGCACAAAACTATTTTGAGACTCTTCCCGCAATCTGCAATTGCAGGTTGCGGGTTGCAGAAGCGAAAGACCACAATTATTGAAAAATATTTCCGCATCCGCAATTTGCATTGCGGATTGCGGGTTGTGGAAAGAAAAAGTTCCAAATCCGAAAACCAAGTTCCTGCAATCTGCATTGCGGATTGCGGGTTGCGGAAAAAGCAAATTTTGGGGGAAATTACTTATTTCCGCAACTCACAAAAACACACAAAAATGAAAGAATTTTCAAAGGAGAAAATTGTTCACTGAATCAAATCATGACAAAAGCATAACAACATGATAAGCAGGATGGAAAAACCCCAAAATGAATAAGGAATTTGAACATTACCTTTGCATATAAAAATTGGGGCTCCCTTGTTTGATTGAAAACATGGGATCTGTTGTACCTACAACACGTGTCCAATTAAATCTTGTGACACCAAGCTGAGTAAAAAAATGTAGGTTATTGTTCAAAACTTTAGTGTACTCTAAGGCTCTTCATGGGAAACATGAATGGTTCTCATGGCCTATATTTCCATCAGTATGGTATTTGATGATGAATTTGCCAACATGAATGGTTATTTAGGTTCCAATTGAAGATGTAAAATACATTTGATTTCCAAAAGAAGAAAAGTGTTGAGGATGGTTCTATGGAATACCTTATTGAAATGGCCTTGGATATCCTTTTCTTTTTCAATTTATGAAACATAATTGCTCAATGTTATCTTACATGTTTGGTATGTTGCTTTAAAATCAAGTATTAATGAAAGGAGTTTTCTTATCTAATGATTTTCTTCACAAACTCCATAAAATTCCACTGTATTCAATAGGTATTCATTTCTTGCATGTATCTTTATGCACCTAGGGTAAAACATAGACAAGGATTTCTTAGCTTCCTCTTGCTTCCTCTTAACCTACATGCAAATACACCACCTCGACAAATATGTATCCACAATAGTGGCATATGGCCCAATAGATGGATTATGAGCACCAAAAACAAATGTTATGGTCTAAGACCATTGTTATTCACATCAAACCATGGGACATGTATCGAAAACCAATCCTAGTAGTTTAAAACTCAAATTACTAACAATATCACTGTAATAATATGCAATGATCTAACAGCTGTAGAAACTCACAATCAAACTCACAAATATGTTGCAAAGAAGAAGAGAAGGAGACACTCAATGATCACTCATAAACACAGTAGAATAGAACATAATCTCAGTATTATACAATGAATAAGAATGTAAGTGAATGAATACAATAGAACAGTAAGGTTCATAATATAGGATTCGAATAGGCCAAGTAGGGCATTCAAATTCCTAACTCAGAGTGTGGCTTGAATGATAGTGGATTCATCATCCAGTCAATGTATAGGTCATCAGATGTGACAGTCAGTCAACTGAATCTAACTGAGTGAAGTAGGCAATAACTAAATGAAGGAGGCTCAGTGGAGGGTGCATGAGGAGTCTAACTGAGTGAGGTAGGCATGCACTGAATGAAGGAGGCTCAGTGAAGGACGCATGAGTGGCTAACTGGAGTTAGAATAGACAAACTAGTCTCACAGGAGATCTATCGGAGTGAAACAGTCAGTGGAGGAGTCAATCTAGCCTTAAATCAAGGAAGAACTGAGTGATAACTAACTAGTAGGTGAGAAGGGCGCCTAACTGGCTGTGGTAGGTGAGAAAGGTGCAGTAGTCATGCAAGAGACTGGAGAAGGGCGCCTTTGGTAGGTGGGAGGCCCCCTGGGGGATGTAGACAGGCTGTGGAGAGATAGAACCAAGCTCCAGGATCTGGGAGGTCCACCATGATGATGACTGGATGCATGCAAATGCATGTAGCATGCAGTTTTGCATGCAGGAAAAGAAGAGCTAGGAACAAGCTCTAGGTGCTAGGGAGACCACCATGATGATGACTGGATGCATGCAAGTGCATGCATCATGCAGATTTGCATGCAAGCATGCAAAATACAAAATGATGGGGAGAATATTCGAACAATCACACTCAAAATCCAAAATTCCTTACGGGGGGCATTTATGTTATTTTGGGGCCCCATACATGGACCATGAGCTCCTTGCAGAAATGTTTAGTATGATATTTTATATATAATGCACCTATACCAAGGAATGTGTCTTTAGAACCATCCCCGGGTTGTTAATCATCAAAATGATTACCATGTATCACATGCATGCTAAATATTCCTTACATAAGCTATATGTGGTGGCATAGACGACCGCGCATGGACCATGGGCCCTATATGGAATTGGTAAAGACTTAGACCCTCAATTTAAATACTGGTTCATAACAACCATCCTTAGTGTCACAAATATTGACATGGCCACCATATTTTTCTTGCGGGTTACAAATTTCCTTTGTATGGCTTATGTGATAGCTAACGCCCTACACATTTCCCATGAGCCATAGAAGATAATATTGGTTTAAGGAATTGTAATTTAGCATTGGACCACTAAATGGGAAATGATAACCACACTTAGCATCTCAAAGCTTTAAATGAGCACCATATCCCTCTCACATGCAAAATTATGGTGGCTTGAGGCCCCACACATGGCCCATCAACCTCAAGGACAAATGTTATGGCCAAACAACCTGTATCTTGTCACCAAACCATGTCTTAGAAACTAAAACTAACATCTAATGTCACTAGTAGAAAAATGGGTGGTAAATGACCAGGTGACCAAAAAAATTGGTCACCATGCGAAATAAATGACTAAAGCACCAAAGACATTAGTTCGTTACGTCTCTTCTCTATAATATAGTTATGTATCTTCTATAATTACTTCATCTTGGTAATGTTTGTCCCATTTTGAGTTGGATTGTTATTGTTTTTCCTTATACTCATTTCTATTGCAAACCCTCGTGTATAAAGTGGTTGGCCTACTCGTTCATAGGGGAACTCACTCATACATCCTTATGTGATGTTTCAGTCCTATGGGTGTTGGATATTAAACCCATCCTTACCTACGTCATTCTTGGTTAAAGGTGGGGAGGTGAGATCAACCCTAACCCATTTATTTGACCACTTAACAAATTGCACAAACCTTCATTTTAAGTCTAAATATTCATCCTTGCAATTTCTATTTGGGTTCAAATTGTTGTTATGTTAATAATTGACCTTGCATGACAATCTTTCTCCTCCAACTCATGGGAATTTGACCTAGCATTTCTCCTTTATTGTCCCACACATTGTGGTTGGATTCATAGTTGGCCTCATGTGCACTCGTGGCCCATCTCTACCATCAAACCCACATTCATATCTACTAATTGTGGTTGGATTATTAGTCGGCCTCATGTGCACTTGTGTTCCATGATCTCTACCATCAAACCCACATTCATCTATACTATCATTTGAAGACAAGACCTGCATTTTTATCTTGCTTAGACATCCACTCCCTTGTACCTTAGCCTAACATACTTTCAAATTGTTTGTTCTTGTCTTGGCTCAATGATAGCGTTCATGTGGTTTTTAGTTAATGACTCGGGTTTACATTCGAATAACACCTCAAATTGCACTCTTGAGTTTATTTGGTTTTTTGGGTGCATTGGGATATTTTTTATTCTAGTTGAAAGGGATGACATTGGTGGCTTCCATGATGATGAGCTTGCATGAGGCTCTTGTTTCAATTATTACAAGTGTTGGTTGTTATTTGTTATAAGTTTGAAAATAAATATTATGTTTAGCAACCATCTTTTCCTCTAACCAGGTTTTGTGATCTTATCCAATTGAGTTTCCTTCCCAAATGCCTCCTCCCCCAGTCAATGAATTTGATGTTTCATATGCCTCCTTGGAGTAACAACATCCAACTAGAAAATGATATATTGTCTTTGGCTTACTCTTACATAGAGGACACATACTAGGACCTTTCCATGTGCATCTCATTAGAAAATCCCATGTGATTACTTTGGTTTATAGGTTCACCCACATAAATATCATGGCCTTCAAGAATGATTTGTAAACTTTGGACCACCACCAATTTCCCTCAATCTCTCAACTATTTAAAAACATGGCAGTGTGCCCAAACACATATGTATCTTTCATTAGAAGGGTTTTTAAACCACTCCAATCCGTCTTCTTAAAATCTAATTTTGACAAATTATAAGAGAAACTTTGAACCAATCTATTCCATGTGCCAATTGAATCCCCCCCAACCACACAATTTCATCAACATATTTCCATTCTTCCCTCCATTAGGTGCTTGCAATACTTTAGGGGGCCTTTACCTTGATCAACCTCCACTTAGATGCAATCATATGCATCTATTGTCGAGCAAGAACTTTGACTATGTCTATATATTTACCGAATATGTTTCCAATGGATTTGTATGTTTCATCATCCAAACAAATAGAGATACATGTCGAAGTGTTACCCAACCTTGTAATGTGGTTGGGCTTTTTTTTTTTTTGAAATCAAACATTCACCTACTCAAATACATATAACACTACCCCATTAACCATGGATCAGTTTTTAGAACATTTTCCTTAACCAAGGCTTCTCTCAAAGAAGAAGGTGAAGAATCCATTTGCATAGAAATAATAGAGGGTCTAACCCACCCTTCATATGAGGGATCTGCTACTCATGGAGTTAGTTATCCATGATTTTTGGGTTTGGCCAATTACTTGTAAATATTTCAACCATAGCTATTTTTGCAAAGGTAATGAATTTCTTCTCAAGCACATTTTCATGGGCTATTAGAGTTGGGATTTGGTCCATTTGTTTTTAGATTTTGAGCCATATCAACCAATGAACTTTAGGATTTTAATTACTAGAGTTTCCATTTGGTTTTAAAATTGTCACAATAATACTAAAATTAGATGATTACCCCCATGAGAATGGACAAAGAAGCTCATATAGTTAAAGGAAATCCTAATAGAGATAAATGAGGGTGTAAACAATAATGTTATATCTTATTGTATCTACATCAATGTTGAAAAAATCATTTATGTTGTTAATTTTATTATAAATATTGTTATAATTTTTTGTCAGCAATATAATTGTGTTTCCCATAAATAATAACAATGGTATTTTAATTTAACATAAAATTAATTTAGATAAACACCATAATTTATTAAACCAATTTCCCGCTTCACAAAAATTAAGAATAAAACAAAACAAAAACATATATATTTATTTAAAAAATAAAAGTAAAAACAAAACAAAAATATAACAAATCAAAACATTTTATGAAATTCAAAACAATTGGCACCCTCCCCCGACCTTGTTCCTTCAGCGCCCATCCCAATCCCACTGTACATACTCTCTTTCCACTAGACCTGGCCATACTTCTCTGGTGTGGAGAGGACTAAAAATGGGGAAACGGAAGATGGTGTGTTTGAAACCTTGAAGATGATGCATTTGAAATCCTAGCCACTACCAGGTTACTTTCGCCCACACCTTCAAGCTTTATGTTCTTTATGCTGAAATCACCTATATTATTGTTTAATTAATTTGAAAGGGAGCTGGTTTTATTTTTTTCAAATTCCCGTTTTTTCTTCAAATCCCAGGTTTACAAATACTCTGGTTTTGTATCTGTGGATTCAAGATGTGGGTGCCTTGCCAATATTTATTCTGAGATAAGTTTGTCTGGACAAAAAATATGGATTCATGGCGATGTGTTACTTACAAAACACCTGTCGAGCGAGGATCCAAGTTGGTGTAAAATGAGCAGTCGTAGGCCCAGTTGGTATACAGAGTGTAGTTGGTGTGATGGTTGGAAGTTGCGACCATAGGTTCATTCACTGACTAGAGCTTCATGCAATGAGACTAGAGCAAGCTGCGCACATTACTGCACATTTTGTTGCCTCTATCTCTGATGAAAGCACCTTCCTATAGAGCCTTAATGTTCATTATTTGGTACAAGTAATGTAAGATATTATACTTATGTACCTTGTGAGTTCTTTCACGTTTTCATCAGTCTTATAAAATCCCCTAGGTATCAGAAGGGAGTTGCTCCGGATCAAAGATAGTTGTTCGTGAAAGTAGGTAGCTTGTGATCATACAAAAGATAGATGGTTCATGATCAGGGTTTTTCTCTTCATAGGATAAGGTAGGTTTAAGTGTCGGTACTCAATCCCAAGGGGCATCCACGTTCACCTACATATTAATGTATGAGTCCAAAAGGTTGAAATGGACATGGAACACATGTATTAATTGTTGAAGTACTAGGGGGAATACCTTGCACCATGAACAAAGAACCCCTGATCACTCTGCAGCCCCCTTGCTCACTTGAGGTTGTCCCAACACTCAGAAGGAAGAACCCACCATCAAGGTCAGTATTGAATATGAAATCTAGTGTTTTCTGGTTGTGATAGGTTTGTAATGGCCATTGTTTGGTTATGTTGGAGTTGTATGTGATTATAAATGATGTAATTCAGTCTTACGAAATATCTCTGTTTTCTTTTGGTTGACCACAATAATTTAACTAACATTCAATTATTAGCAAACCTAGCAAATTTTATCACTGGGTTCATTAATACTTCGAGCCTTACACCAGTGTCCACATTTCCATTTCCAATAAAAGCATTGTGAATTTTGAACATTATGTAGATCCCCAAGAAGAGCTTGGAAATGCAACTTTCCTAATCTAGAATGGGATCTGACTCCAACAATTTTTTAATAAGGAATGTTGGTCATGTGGTTTTGAGAACTATAATTAGGCCATGAGTTTGATGTATGGAGTCTTTGGTTGATTTTGTACATATTAGTTATGAGGCTTGAATTTGAAGTGTTGTGTTATTTTGAAATTGGATTGTCATAGGGTGGTGATGTACAACTTTGTCTCTGATGGAGTCATGTTAATTTGATAGACATTATTATGTAGTTCTGAAACCCAACTCCAAGGATGTTTAACTATTATTGGCTGAGGATTGTGGTCTTTGATTGTTATTATAAGAATTGATTTGTTGCATGCCTTTGAGATTACTTGACTTCCACAATATTTCAAGCTCTCATTTATTACTGCTGTTGTCATATGTTTTTTATAAGTGTTTCCTTTGGAATGTTGTTCCTGATTGTGTACTGCCATTAACTATAGACATTTTCATTTTCTTCCTAACGGTATAGTTGGCTTTGGCTATTTTGCAATAAAATCATATATTTATTTTGAATTTGACAGATTCACCAGATGGGGATTTTGCCAAACGTTTTGTTGGATATGTACCCAGAACAGTTACAGAGGATGATGTAAGTCTGCCAACGAATATTATTTATAGTAAATAACAAGTCAGTCAGATATTCTTTCTTCTGAAACTTTTTCATTTTCCATTGGTATTTTTTTTGGATTAAAACACCTCATTTCTATTTGAATCTCTATCATTTATTTTTTTCTATACCTAGAAAAATTATAGAGGATGATGTAAGTCTGACAATAGATATTATTTACAGTTCTTAACAAGTCACTCAGATATTCTTTCTTGTTGAAACCATTCCATTTGCCACCATTGCTATTTTTTCTGGATTCAAACACCTCATTTCTATTTGAATTTTAAGTAGTTATGTTTTTATGTTTTCAATGCAGGGTATTAATGCTCCCATGGGAAGAATGAAACCATAGATTCAATCAATTCATCTCGGTTACATACACTCATTGAAGACGGTTGAAAAAATTTGCGTAAACATGTATAGGTGGACGTTAAGTTTTATACACACAAACACACATATTTATACCTCCCTAGGTAACACTTCCCCTCATTTTGAGGATGGTGCCCAAGGTAAACCCTAGATTCTTCAGAGCACAAGGCCATGTCAACAAGTCATGAATTGGCTCACTAAGAGAAAACTTGTCACAAAGTGGGATTTCAAGCTTGTTTGGGAGGGTAAGAAATTTTCCGCACAACCATTGGAGATACACCCACTTGACAAAATTTTGGAATATATATCTTGAGAAACCCCTGGGAACTTACCCTCATTCAGGATGATACGTAGGGTAAAATAGAGACTTTAGGGTTGATGGCAATATCAACATGTCACTATTGAGAAGAGAACCTGGGTGGGGAGGACAACAATCATTTCTCCCAACCACTTGATCTAGATCAAATTGACACACACACACACGCGCGCGCATATATGCTTCCCCACATTTGTTGATGGCATCCCTAGTAAACTAGTAAGTGTAGGCACTTGTTGTCATGGAACTAATGAAATGCCCAAACAACACTAGCAACAATCAATTGAGCTAACCTGTACGACTCTTTATGTACTCGCATATTGAATGTTGCTATTGATATTGGAAAAATGGATTGGATTGTCGATTTTATTGAATATGGACAAACAATTTAGATGTTTATAACTTTATATGCAATCAGCTACTATCACCAATCATAGGCCATTTTTTAAAAGTTTGCAATGGTGAAGTTGCAAATACTGTACTTCATTATTTGACAACAACCATGTGAGATGAAATGGGCGTTATGTCACTTTTGTTAACTAGAAACACGTGGGAATCATGGAGGCAATATTTATTAGAATTAAAATTTTGCAAATGTGGAGCTGCAAATATTTACTTCTTTATTTGTCAAAATCTGTGGGGATCAAAGGGCATTTTTGCGCCACTATTGTTAGGAAGCAAGCTGGTTTAGCGAGTCTAGGCATTGTTCAAGTAGTTATGTGAATGTTGGAGTAATTCTAGACTCTTTTCCCACTGTCTAAGTCCCGACTACCTTGTTATTAGTCATAACCAACAATATGAAGACATTTTCTTGTCCTAGGAATCTTTGGGAACATTTATGGACACTCCTCTGGCCCAAAACAATAGTTAAAAGGAAAAATATCAAACCTGGGTCGAGTGCAAGCAATTCTGGGTTGAGTGCAAACAAAGAATATTGTGTGTTGAATTATAGAATATTCTGAGCATATAAAAAAATTAGACACAACAATTAACGTGATTTTTCAATACTTAACCAATTTTGCCAATGGCGAGCATTTTTCTGGCAGGGTGAAAAACAGGCTGAATGGTTGTTTTGGCAAGAAAAAATATCCTTGACCAGAGACTTCTTTCCAAAAATGAGTCAATGGTCAAGTGAATAAATCATCCACCTAAAAACTTATGCTCTTGGAATTTTTTTATCCCTCACAGGTGAGAAATGGTGGAAATTTTCCTAAGGCCATTTAGTCCAGTTCTAGGTGCAAAAAAGGATGAGTGGTTGTTTTGGTAGGCCAATAGTTTCTTGACCATACTTTTTTTCAAAACCAAGCCAATGGTCAAGTGCATAAATCATCCACCTGCAAGCTGATGCTTTTAGAAAATTTTTATCCCTCATATGTGAGAAATGGTGGGCATTTTCCAAAGCCTACTTAGGCCCATTTTTCAATACTTAACCAATTTTTCCAATGGCGAGTATTTTTCTGGCAGGGTGAAAAACGAGTTGAATTGCAGTTTTGGAAGGAAAATATCTCCTTGACCAGAGACGTCTTTTCAACAATGAGTCAATGTTCAAGTGAATAAATCATCCACCTACAAACTTATGCTCTCATAAATTTTTTATCCCTCACAGGTGAGAAATGGTGGACATTTTCCTAAGGCCATTTAGGCCAGTTCTAGGTGCAAAACATGATGAGTGGTTGTTTTGGCAAGCAAAACGTTTCTTGACCATAGACATTTTTTCAAAACTGAGCCAATGGTCAAGTGCATAAATCATCCACCTGCAAGCTAATGCTTTCAGAAATTTTTTATCCCTCACAGGTGAGAAATGGTGGGCATTTTCCCAAGCCTCCTTAGGCCCATTTTTCAATACTTAACCAATTTTGCCAATGGCGAGCATTTTTTTGGCAGGGTGAAAAATAGGTTGAATGGTTGTTTTCGCAGGAAAATATCTCCTTGATTAGAAACTTCTTTTAAAAAATGAGTCAATGGTCAAGTGAATAAATCATCCACCTACAAACTTATTCTCTCATAAATGTTTTATCCCTCACAGGTGAAAAATGGTGGACATTTTCCTAAGGCCATGTAGGCGAGTTCTAGGTGCAAAACAAGGTGAGTGGTTGTTTTGGTAGGCCAATATTTTCTTCACCATAGAAGTTTTTTCAAAACAAAGCCAATGGTCAAGTGCCTAAATCATCCACCTACAAGCTAATGCTTTCAGGAAAAATTTATCCCTCATAGGTGAGAAATGGTGGGCATTTTACCAAGCCTACTTAGGCCCTTTTTTCAATACTTAGCCAATTTTTCCAATTGCGAGCATTTTTCTGGTAGGGTGAAAAACAAGTTGAATGGTTGTTTTGGCAGGAAAATATCTTGTTGACCAGAGACTTCTTTTAAAAAATGAGTCAATGGTCAAGTGAATAAGTCATCCACCTACAAACTTATGCTCTCAGAAATGTTTTATCCCTCACAGGTGAGAAATGGTGGACATTTTCCTAAGGCCATGTAGGCTAGTTCCAGGTGCAAAACAAGGTGAGTGGTTGTTTTGGTAGGCCAATATTTTCTTCACCATAGAAGTTTTTTCAAAACAGAGCCAATGGTCAAGTGCCTACATCATCCACCTACAAGCTTATGCTTTCAGGAAAAATTTATCCCTCACAGGTGAGAAATGGTGGGCATTTTACCAAGCCTACTTAGGCCCTTTTTTCAATACTTAGCCAATTTTGCCAATGGCGAGCATTTTTTTGGTAGGGTGAAAAACAAGTTGAATGGTTGTTTTGGCAGGAAAATATCTTGTTGACCAGAGACTTCTTTTAAAAAATGAGTAAATGGTCAAGTGAATAAATCATCCACCTACAAACTTATGCTCCTAGAAATTTTTTATCCCTCACAGGTGAGAAATGGTGGACATTTTCCTAAGGCCATTAGGCCAATTCTAGGTGCAAAACAGGATGAGTGGTTGTTTTGGCAGGCCAATAGTTTCTTGACCATAGAATTTTTTTCAAAACCGAGCCAATGGTCAAGTGCATAAATCATCCACCTACAAGCTGATGCTTTCAGAAATTTTTTATCCCTCACAGATGCGAAATGGTGGGCATTTTCCCAAGCCTACTTAGGTCTGTTTTTCAATACTTAACCAATTTTTCCAATGGCGAGCATTTTTCTGGCAGGGTGAAAAACAGGTTGAATGGATTTTTTGGCAGGCGAATATCTCCTTGACCATAGACTTCTTTTCAAAAATGAGTCAATGGTCAAGTGAATAAATCATCCACCTACAAACTTATGCTCTCGGAAATTTTTTATCCCTCACAGGTGAGAAATGGTCGACATTTTCTTAAGGCCATTTAGGCCAGTTCTAGGTGCAAAACAGGATGAGTGGTTGTTTTGGTAGGCCAATATTTTCTTCACCATAGAAATTTTTTCAAAACCGAGCCAATGGTTAAGTGCATAAATAATCCACCTACAAGATGATGCTTTTAGAAAATTTTTATCCCTCATAAGTGAGAAATGGTGGGCATTTTCCCAAGCCTACTTAGGCCCGTTTTTCAATACTTAGCCAATTTTTCCAATGGCGAGATTTTTTATGGAAACCCCCCAACGTTGTAGAGGAGGTGCCCAAATTTGTAGGAAGCCCTAATTTGGCCTCCTAAGGTTTCAAGCATATGAGCCATCCTTTCACGAACATCGAATAAGACCCTGTGAAATCAAAGGATGAGAAGTTGAAGTTGATGCAATCGGATGACTACGTTTTGTCTCTAGTGTAGATATAGGTATCATTTCGGGAACTTTTTCATGTTTCCAGATAATAGAACCACCACTTCACTTTGGGATGGGTGAGAGTGGCTTTGTCAAGAATCCATTATCTAAATCCATATTCAACCGATGATTGCATGGAATTACTTCCTTCCTAAATTCTTTTGATATGTGATGAATATATCCATGGGAAAATAGATAATGATTTCCTTGAACTATTTTCATGTTTGCTTTTTATGGGCTCCAGACACTAGTATTATCATGTAAAGGATGCAATGAAGGGACTTCCAATGTTCCATGAGAGGAGCTTCCTGCAAGATATGTTTCAGGATGTTTTACTGTAGGGTTTAAGCACCCTACATGGCTAGTTGTAATGTTCCCACAAAATTTACAACCATCAATTGAAAAGGGAGATTCTCTAGTTTGTATTCGGTGATATGAGAAGATACTAAAACTGAAACTCTTCGGTTTTCTATTAACATAGTTTCTTGGTGCATGAATTGAACTAACTTTTGTGTTTAGTTTTTCATGTTGCAGATGGACAGTCGATGCCATTGATTTAACTGGTACATCAACATGCGTTTTACTACATTGAGGATCAATACATGAGGCTAAGTTTGATCTAAGAAATGTTTCCTCAGTTGAATAAAAATATGTCCCTTGATCATTTGTGCTTTGAACGGTGAATTGAAGACTCTTTGAAGCCATGGTATTTCCAGTATCCACGGAATATGCAGATGAAGTTTCATGAATACACATATTATCATCTCTGTCTACAATAGGTAGGCAGCTTCCTAGTGACCCAGAAACATCTGAACTTTCTCTCTGTATAGGAAAATCAAGAATTGAAGTACTCTTGGCTATGGAGCCATGATGTCCCACCTTATTATAGCAACTATCCGTATCTGTAATAGTAAAATGATTAGAACCATCATCAATTCAGATATTTCCATTCTCTTTAAGACACTATGTTCTCAATATGAGTTGGGATGCTCCATCATTTCCGTCTTCTAAGATATTTGAATTTATCTCTGGAGTGGAAGTTTTAGCTAATAATACTTCAGTTGTAGCAAGACCTCCAGGACATTCTTTTGTATAAAGTAAAATCCTTAGACTAGCACCTAGTTCATTAGCTGGCCTGGAATCGTTATTTTCCATAGTAACTCATGTCATTGGAAAATGGCGAGATTCAAGATTTGTACTAGTTGAAGGTGAAATTTCTTTGTATTTTAAAAGGGATGCAATTTCATTGATTTTGCCTACTTTTGAACATCCTGGCATTACCATCATTCCTTCTATAACTTTTAGGTACTCACAAAATTGAGATTGGTTGTATGGCTTGGTTTGAGGATGTGCCGTAAATATTTCTTTGTAACCATGACTTAAGACATCTGTAAATATAAACTATTTTTGTAAATGTGTAGTTGGTAAATATGAATTGCACATAAATATGGGACTGAAAATGGAAGCATTTATTGAACCCATAGAATAATAAAGGGAAGGAAACATCTCATTCTCCCTCCCAGAAAAAGAGCTAGCTTCACTTATGTAGGAGAAATTTGACAGTCCAAAGTTGACAAGGATGAGGATGTCTCACTTCTAGATGGTGAGTGAAAGTTCATGTCCCCTTTGGAATCTCCTTCATTGCTACTACACCCCAATGGAAAATTAGGCCAGTCCTCTTCTCCAAAATTCATATCTCTTTCCCGAAGTATCTCTCCTATGTCCCTATTTTTAGGAGAGTGACATGAATTTGAAATTAATTATGTTGTCTTCCAACCCTTACCCTTTCTCTATTGTCATGCTACTTTGACAATTTTCAGAAGACTCCTCACCCAAAATATTCTTAGCTTCTTTTGGTAGGTTTTGTTTGATATGCACTACATGTTTCACTTCACATTTTGTTATTTCCATATCCTTGTCCTCTTTAACATTGTTCCAGCTCCATGACATCATTTTCTCTAGAAGTTATTTTGGATTACATTGATAAGAAGATACCTTTATCACTTCTGAAACATATTCACCCTGTACTTTCTGAGTAGAAATGTTAGGACACCTTATTTTCAATGGAATATTATCACAAGAATGCTTAAGATGAGATATACCGAAATTGCATTCCGAAAAGATACAAATTGGAGGTTCTTTTAGTGGCCTATCCCCAGCCAGTTTCTCAACAATAGCTTTCACCTTTTTCTTGGGAAGACTAATTTGGGAGGATGCCATCTTTATATCAAACCCTCATATTTATTTTTCATGAATACAAGATTTTGATATCATTAGGCATGGAGTATTTGTTGTAGCAAGTCCCATCATAAGTCATCAAAACGTTTATAACTTTTGGGTATACTATGGCAACATGGATTTTGTTCAATATCACAATGCCATACCTGCATAGCATAAACCTTGCTGGTTAATAATATCTAGAGCATTAGGAAACACATTTACCTTCACAAACAACCAACAAATCTTCCCTCAAAATTGAAAATATCCATATTTTCAAGTGGTGGAAAGACTTAACTGTAAGGAGAAAGTTGAAAGTCAATCTAATCACTCCTGGGAGGGCTATGATAATTTCATTTTTATCCAACAATGAACTATAATCTTGAGATAGATGAATGAATAAGTATGGAGAAAAAATGGATATGCATATCTTCACCTGCTGTGGATATGCATACTTTTTATTTGGTTGCAACCTACTTATTTTGAGATGTTGCTTTCATTGTGCCTTGCATCTCTCATTCCAGTAGTTAGTAACTGTACTACAATGGCATCTTTTGAAATACACGTCTTGGGGAAACATGTCAGGCACTCTTCCCCTCATTCCAAGGATGGTATCCAGGGTAAATTGGATTTTTCAAAAGATCGAGGCTTTGTCATCTATGGTGCAATATTACTTGAGTCTCTATCTTAACAAGAAAAATGGTAGTAGGTGATGTTAAGAGTTATAGAAGAGTTACAGGAATTATTCTAAGAAAATGGATTGTATAACAATTCTTGCAAGGCTTCCTTTGCATCAGGAGATTGGAATGCCTTCACTTTCTCCAACAATGTCAGAGGTGAATTTTGATGTCACATTTGGCAGCCCTATGTTGACATTAGACTTTGTTGGTGTTTGAAATTTATTATAGATAACAATAAGGTCCATGTATCTTTCAATATATTCCAAATTCGTACCATTTTCCTTTGTTAACATTTCCCAATTATGAAGTGAGCATTTGAAATTTATGATCATTGGCACCTAGGATATTGATAATATGCATTCTACAGGATAGCATTGCTAAGTGGAAAAAGAAATAGGGATAAAAAGTTTCAGTTGGGGATGTACTTTGTGAAATTGAAACGATATGCATTCTTTACTACTTTTTTATGTTCTTTCTTCTTTCAAAGAAACTCCTAAGGTCAACTAGTTTCCTTTCCTTGCTTATTTTGTAATGTTGCTAAAGAATGTTGATTGTTAAGAAATGGTTTTTGTATAAAGAAATTGTCGATATGGAGAGTATGGAGGATGGATATTTGGAAAAAATTGTCCACGGTAACGGATCAAAGGAAATTAAATTTGGCGAGGTATACTGAAAATCATTAAGACGTATTCTTCTCAGTGTACGGCTGCAATTGTCATTTTGAATTCTTTATTTGGGTTTAGAGTTGGAAAAGGAGTTCTAATTGTTACATCAATTTGTGAATGTGTTGGTGCATTTAGATATTTTAACAGTTTGTGTATAGTGAATTGGTAGGTTTTATTCAAAATATGGAAGGTTTTATTGTATTGGTTTTGAATCAGATTATAGCAATTATGGTGGAAGATGAGGATGACATTGCAAAATTCTAGGAGTACACACCCTCGAGGCAGGGATCTACCATTGAAAATGCTCCTTCAAAGGAAGATTCTCCTCCACCACCTTGTTATAGCTTGAAATGACACCTCTCCGTCCGTGACGACACTTGCTTCCCTTGGTCGCATGACGACACTTCTTGAGATCAAGTTCAGTCACACAACAGGACATTTGTGGATGGAGGAGTCATTTGGGACACTAAAAATGGTTGAAATTACCTCATTCTTGACCCATTTGATGTATATGACCCTTAGGAACATTTTTCCAGACCAAACCATCTCTTGAAAATGAGCAGAAAAGCCTGTTTTTGGCCATTTTTCACTATGAGCGCGACTCTACTGTTATAATAGTAGCGTGTGTACGCGACTTTACCTCATTCATAATAGCGCCCATTGCCATGTGTACGCGACTTTGTATACTGTAGAGTAGGGTACACTCTTGTTTTGGTCAAAATCTCGAAATTCGAGTAAGTTAAGTTGGTTGGGAAACCTCTTGAGCGGTTGTAACTTCTTTTCCTCTTCCTCATTGACTATATAAGGAGGGTAGAAGGGTCATGTGAGGGGAGCAAGCCTAATTGCAAAGTTATGCTGGAGGAATGGAGACCCTCATCCCCCTCTCTTGTGCTTCAGTTTTGGTAAACCCTAGTACAATTGCTTAGAGGCTGGGATCCTTGGAGAACGGAAGCAGGAGACCTTGAATCTAGGTTTCGTGAAGTGCCAAGCTTGAAGGAAGGTATAATTGTATGTACTTGCTTTCATTCATTAATAAAGATCAGACGTTCTTCTCTTTCCAAATATGACCTATTAATGTGTCTTAAGATTTGATCACTGTTTGAATATAGTTTGATGTCTCTTTCCATTATAGATATCAGTATTATATATGTAGTCAAATGTATTTGAGAAAGGTATCAAGTTGTTTTGCAGGTCTGGGAATTGCGACACTGGATAAGCATTGAAGAGCGAGGGAGGAAAAGCTAGGATCAACCTTCTGAATAAGGTGCCTACATCTCTAAACCCTAATCTCTTCATTTATTAGTTATACTTACAGAATGCTTGTAAGTCTATCTTTATCACCGTAAGTTGGTAGTTTCTCCCCTGAACTATAGGTGCATTTTCCCCACAACAGAATGGCGACTCCGCTGGGGAAAAACCTAACTGCTTAGGGGTATCCAAGGTCATTTCTTCAGTCTTGTTTGATGGTCTTTGTTCATTTTCTTGATTAGGATCAGTTAGTAGGCTCTGTTTGACCCTCCTGGGATTTTTACAGACCCTTCCCAACCCTTGCAAACCTTTGTGGACCCAGTTTGGGGGTTTTAACCCCTTTTTTTAGACTTTTTTTCTTGTACGCTACTGTTTGTACCACACAGTAGCGCCCATACTGCTATGAGCGCTAGTTTCCTTCATACACAGTAGCGCCCATACTGCTATGAGCGCTAGTTTCCTTCATACACAGTAGCGCTCAAAATCTGGGTTTGATTTTTTGAGTTTTTGGGTTGTGGACCCAAATCTGGGGGCTGTGGCTGCATTTTTGGGGGTCCCTGATGACCTTAGGTCTGTGTTAAACCCCTGTGAGTGGTCTCCCATCCTTGTACTGATCCTACATTCATGATTTGAACCTCTTTTGATCGATTTGGGCTTGTTTGGAAAGTTTTGGGGTTTGTTGACTTAAGTTGGGGGGTTGTGGACCTGTTTGGTGTTTTGTACCCTAATTGGAGTCTGATTGAACTTGCTTGCCCCATTTCCACTGGATTTGAAACCTCTTGAGTCTTTTTGACCCTGTTTGTATCTATTTGAGTGAAATTTCTCTTTTAGGTTGGTTTCTTGTCCTCCCTTATGCTTTTAGTTTTTCTTTTGTAGTGAAAGCTCAAGTGTTTTGGCTGTTGTTCAAGACCTTGTTTGCATTGTTTACGTGCAGACCTGACTTTACCAAACCATACTTCTTCGTAGGTCATTTGCTTCGTTTGGGTCTAAAAGTAGTTTTCGTACTCTTATCCCAATGTTTGGCATGCTTACATCAATAAGAATTTGAAAGTCATATTTGGTAGCTTTTACTGTTTCATAAAGAGAACCTGAAAGTTTCTTTGCTTTGCTTTGATAGTAGGTTAGTTTCAGTTTTTGTTTCTTACCTTTGAAAAGCATAAAGAATTTTGATTCATTTTCTAAATAGAGTACCTTGCAAGTGGCTTAAAAGATTTTAGAGTGCTTTGCATCAAAAAGAACAAGTTTTCTTTTGCATACCTAGTTGTTTGAGTAGCTGCATTCTTAGGTTTTGAGTTTAATTTTTTACATTTAGACTTTATTTTTACCTTTTTTGCATTCAAAATATTAAAAAATTGCATTTGCACATGCATTCTAGATCAGAATTTTAAGACTTGCATTGAAAAGAAAAAGATTTGTTTGGTGGTAAATATTTCATTTTCAGTACTCTATTTCTATTATAACCACTCTCACACACCCACTACCTTTTTGAGTAATCAAGTAACCTTTAAAATGAACTCTAATAAAATGAACTAGTGACATTTTCTTTTCTAGGTTACACTACACCAACTAGTCTTGGTTAGGATCTTGGGTTTAAAACACCTTAAACCACCCAAGATCACACATTGCGCAAAAATCGTAGTGAGACTATCATTAGGCAAACCCACCTCACTCAAAATTTGCCTGGGAGCATATGCAGTAGGTCAATGTGAGATCAGTTTGTGGGAATACCCCTCCTACTTTCTGTTCGAGCATACGCCAGGATCGGATTGCGTATTGGGGACTCTTTCGAGTTTCGGGCTTAGCTACCCTGCCCACGCTTTCTGATTCGACCGGTGACTGTTCCCCCAGAAGTTTTCGGTGTTGTGGTATCCTTAGTATCAGACTCTAGGTTCATACACAGGTGACAGCGGAGGGTATATCCGCTGTACCTAGGACAGACGTGGGAGGAAATCCCTTGCAGGTCTTTGGGAGGGCGGTTGGGTGATTCCAGCGCTTGCACCCTTAGTCATTGTATTGTGGACCCCGGGTAACTGTCCTTCATCCTTCGTTGATCTGTTCTGGGCCCTCATCATCCCAGACTCTTCTCCGGAAGGCATCTGTTTGCCTGGTTTGATTTACTTAGGACCTTTTTTTTAGTGGTGTGCTCTTTGTGCTACTTGTTTTTAGTTTGCCTTAGGGAACTTCTTGTTCATTTGAGCGAGAAACTATGTCTAGCATTCCGGCGAGTGCCAATCAAGGTACCCCTGTTCCGGGGGATCCTTGTGCTGTTCCATTCATTGGAAACATTGGTACTCCCTTAATGGCTACTCTGAATCTTCCTGGATTCACTATTGGGCTTCCGGTTTGGTTGTTTTCCACTCCGAATGCCTTGCATGCTCTTGACGCTTCTTTTGTGAGCACCTCAAATCAAGAGCATCAGAACCCTGTGCCTCCTTTGCCAGTAACATCTTATCCTCCTCCTTCTACCTCATGCGGTGAAAGTAGCAATACTAGTAACCAGCAGTCTAAAAGGAATAGACGGGGGAAGAATAGGAAGAAGATGCCAAAACAAGGGGGCAAGCACCCTGCCTCTGCAGATCATGCAGGGGGCACCCACCCAGCCTCTGGAGGTCATGCTGGGAGAAAACTTTTAGTCACTGAAAATCATACTGAAAGTTTGTCTTCAACCACTGTCAGTCATGTTGAGGACACGTCATTGATCACTGCTAGTCATATTAATGACAAGTCACCAGTTCCTGTGAGTCATACTGGAGATACCAGATCAGCCACTGCAAGTCATGCTGAGGGAGTTGACATTGTCGACAAACCCAACAAACAGAAGCTTAAGTTCCCTTGTAAGTTTTGCGAGGGAGACCACCTTACTTACTTGTGCCCTGTACTTCCAGAAGTGCAAAAAGTGTGGTCCTTAGTTCAAAAGTCTTCTGCTTCTGAGCAACCAGCCTCTGTGATTCATGCTGGGGGCAAACTGTCAGCCAATGTTAGTCATGCTGAGAGTACTGACGTTGTAAAGGAGTCTAAACCTATAGGACGGAAACCAAAGTTCCCTTGTAAACTTTGTAAGGGAGATCACCTTACTCACCGATGCCCTGCCATTCCAGAGGCAAGAAGAGTGTGGTCCATGTCTGAAGGAACTTCTGTTCCTGAGTTGTCTATAGATTCCCTATAGTCAGATCAACCTTTGGTTGATAAAGTGGTTGAACCAATGCAATCTTTGGTCGACCCCACTCTTCCTTCGGAGAGTGAAGTGATTGAATCGATGCAATCTTCGACCAATCCCATCAGTCCTTCAGAGATTGATGCACCTACTACTGAAGTCTTCTGCATTACCAGTTTGGATATTTCTGAAAAAGGGGGCACTTCATCTGTGCCATTTGAACCCCTACCAAGCCCTAGGATTGTTTCCTTTGATTGGAATAGTCTAGCCGAGCCTCGTCTTCCTTCTTCGACACCTTTTCAAATAAAGGTTGATATCGGGAACCATACGGTTGATCGATGTATTGTTGATGAAGGTGCTTCTGTTAGTCTCTTATCTGCTTATGCTTGGAGAGATTTGGGTTTCCCTAATGTTATTCCAGCTGTTAATTGGCCGTTGACCTTTGATAGAAGACCTAGTGAACCGATCGGATTCCTCCGTCAGGCACCTGTTACCTTGGGTGGAAAAACAGTCTTAGTTGATTTTATGGTTTTAAAGGACCCTATGGACTTTGATATGATCCTCGGGCGTGATTACGTTTATGCTATGCATGCTGTGGTGTCTACGCTTTTTCGTGTGATGCATTTCCCTCATAACGAAAACATTGTCACCATCGACCAGCTTGCATTCGTTGATCCTCCTTATTACCCATCTGTAGACCAGTCTGATCCCTCGTCATTAGGCACTACTATGTCACATGCGCCTCATGTGGCATATTGTTCCTTGAGTTCAACTGCTACTGAGAAGAAGTCTCTGAGTTCATGCTTACCTTCTCGGGACTTGGTCCCAGCTTTTGACCAAGTGACACCTCCATCTGAATGTTTAGATATGTATTCTATCTGGGATGATATACTTCCTTCCGATGAAGTTTTCCTAGAGTCTATAGTACAGTCTGCCATTCATTTGGATGTTGATCCAGTCACAGTCATGTCCAGCCCCGGTTTGACCTTAAAGTTTGATCTTCCTACTGTTGAGTCTTTGGACTTTCCTATAGATCCGCAAATCGGTGTTCCTGCTGAGTTTGATTCTGCTTCTAGAATTTTCAACTCCCGTGATGATGAATTTGTTTCTGCAGATTCCGTCATGTCCTTCAACTTTGATCTTCATCCTGAATTTGATCTTGTTGATTGTAAGTCCTCGGGCTTGGGCACCATAGAGTCCTCATTCGAAAACTCTGCTTTGTTTATGCCTGCTGTTGATGATAGTGAAGTTGAAAGTATTTCTACCACAGTGACTTGTATCGGGTCTTCCTTTACATATGTTTTAGATATGATCCCGGTACTAATGTTTCTTGGAGACAGGATTCTTAGCGGGATGTATACTTGCTTACTGGTCCTTTTCGACACCTTGTGCAACCATGTCAGGTATATTCGGAACCTTGCATATAGGTTTAGGCTTCCCCGCTGTTATGTTGCATTTGAACCTTTTGCCATCCGAATTCGCCATAGGGTCGAACCTGTTGGATATTGGTGTGTTAACCATCTCTTTATGCATTGTGCACCAGTCCGACAGCAGAGCCTACCTAACATGGGTCATCCTAGTCAGCACCCTTATGCCATTCTGGTGCCCATGCTGAGTTTTTCTCATAGGTTCGGGAGCCTTTTTAGATTCACCATGACTTTGAGAAGAAGCCTCATATCTTTCTTCCTCATATATTTCTGGCCATCCCTGATAAGGTTCCCATCTTTGTGTTCAAATTGCATATGCATCTATTATGATCCCGCTTGCGCTAATGAACCTGAAGCCGGCTTCCACGCTTTTAGCCCGTTGTATAAGCCTCCATCTCTGATCTCATTTCCGCTAAGCCCTGTATCATTTTGCCTTTTCAATTTGACACCTTTTACTTGGAGGAGACACACCCTGAGTGTCCTTATCTTGCCCATGTTCCTTGCATTAGGCATAGCTTTGTTCCATGCGTTTGGAGCTAGTTTTGCATGTCCCTGACACTCGTCTCTTCCCACATCGAGCATTCTTCTTTTACTTCGAGCTCGTTAAAAACAGTAAGTAGGTTACGAGCATTCTTTTTCCTTCACTTCGAGCTCGTTAAAAACAGTAAGTAGGTTTCGAGCATTCTTCTTTTCCTTCGAGCTCGTTAAAAACAGTAAGGAGGCTACGAGCATTTCTTTCACCTTCCCTTCGAGCTCGTTAAAAACAGTAAGGAAGTTGTGAGCATTTTCCTATCTCCTTTGAGCTCATTAAAAACAGTAAGGAGGTCATGAGTTTACTTTTCCAGACTCGTTAACTTCTGCAGCTTTGGAGGACATTTGGATTTGATAGACAGGAATCAACAAGTTCATGGATACCTTCTCAGAACATTTTATTGAATCATATTGCATTGCATGGAGAGGTCAAATACAACTACTATTAAAAAACTAGTTTAGATCCATCTTTACCCCAGTATAAGTATTGAATGAAGGTGAGTTCATTAACAATTTTATGATTTCTTGCATTTCCTTTCATTTTCATTGGATTAGTATAATCTTGTAATGCTTTTATGGTTATGGTGTTTATCAATTTTGAAGTATACCTTATGGATCTAGTATATGATCAATGTTAATTAGATGTAAACAAGGGAATTAAATCCCAGTTTCTTTACCAACATAGATCCTATGTGAAATTACTTATGTAGATTTTTGTGGTTAGACATCTTTGGGGTCTCTTCAAATAGTTCCAAAAGTTAGAAGGAGGCTTATTATGGTAGATTTTTGTGCTTATCAATGTGTTTTGAAAAATAAATTGGATTTTAAGCGTGGTTGTCTTTGGATATTATTGTCTTTTCTTAGAATTACAAATGATGCAATCTGGGTGTTCATATTCTCCTCTCCCCAATTTTGAATGTGTTCTAGCTCAATGGAAGAGAGCCTACCTTACAAGCAGGAGGTTGGTGGTTCGATTCCTCCATGCCATGTTGATATTGCAATATTGGTATTTTTAAGAAAATATATTTTATTATGATTTATTATGGCTATAGAGCGGGTTTCGAACCGTCTTTGTATGTTTCTACGAGGGGGGTTCTAAACCACCTTCATATGTCACTATGAGGGGGATTCTAAGCCACCTGCATATGTCACTACTAGGGGGGTTCAAAATTTCTCTTTTATGTTACAACGAGGGGGGTTTAGAACCACTCTTGTAGGTATCTACAAGGGGAATTTGTAACCGCCCCCAAAGTTTTGTAATAAGGAATTTTAGGGGGGGTTCTGAACCGCCCCTATAGGTGTCTACGAGGGGGGTTTACAACTTCCCCTAAAAGTCACTTTTTTTGGGGGGGTGGGGGGCGAACTGCCCCCAAAAGTCACTTTTAGATTTGGTTTTGATCTCTTTCAAAACAACCCTTAAAAGTCCAAACTTTTAGCGTCAGTGCTATTGGGGGCAGTTTTATTAAGACCACCCCCAAAAGGTTTGTAAGATGAATTTTTAGGGGGGGTTTAGAACCTCCCCCATAGGCACTTACGAGGGGGGTTTGTAACCACCCCCAAAGGTTTGTAATAAGGACTTTTAGGGGGGGTTCAAAACTGCCCCCATAGGTGTCTATGAGGGGGGTTTAGAAATGCCCTCAAAAGTCTCTTTTAGGGGGGGTTAGAACCGCCCCTAAAAGTGAATTTTATGGGGGGTTAGAACCGCCCCTAAAAGTGACTTTTAGGGGCGGTTTTGATCTCTTCCAAAACCGCCTCTAAAATTCAAAATTTTTAGAGTCAGTGCTATTGGGGGGGTTTTGTAAAGACCGCCTCCAAAGCCAAAACCGCCCCCAAAATTGAATTTTGGGGGTGGAAGACAACCCCCCCTAAAATCCAAATTTTTTGTAGTGAACTCAATTTACAAGTACAAGATTACACAATTTTGGTGTCAATTTGGCTATCACTACTATATTCCTCTTCAATTTTTAATGGGCCCTTGCAATGAACAAAGTAGTGGTAGAAAATAAAGATGCATAAGTTACTTCCAAATGTGAAATTATTAAGGATAGATCTCACAACTAAACCAAACCTCACTAATTCCACTCAAGAGTCGCATAGAAGAAGAAGAAGAATTGAATCAATATTCACTCATAAAATCGGAAATGGTGAAATCTGTAGTATAATCATACATCAGTTGTAAGATAACACTATGAAACTAAATACAAAATCAATACTGTCAAAATGAATTCGAATTAGCCTAAGGTCATTCGAATTACCCTCAATGTGTGGCTTGGATAGCATTGGAGACATCACCCAATTAGTGGTAGTAGTTGATGAGCCTCGAATTAGGCACTCTATAGCCTTTTTTATCCCACACAAGCACAAGAATGGATAAGGAAAATACCTTTGTTTGTGGGGAAAAATGCATTTGTCTTGAATGTTTAATAAAGCAGTTTAGAGATTATTCTTCTTATGCTTAAAGGCATTTTATGCGCTAATTATATGAATAAGCATGCATGAGCAAGGCGTAGGTGATCTAGAAGACAACAAGCGAATCCAACTCAAAGACTGAAAGATTACGAGTGGCTCACCGCTCCCATTTTCCTGATTTATAGAAAACTTTTGTTTAGAAGGATCGACATTTACAATGTAGAGTTAGGTTATGATTAAGAATATGTATATGGACCTCTTGAGTAGCAGGGGGTTCCTGTTGACATTTTGAGAGAAACTATTTCAGCATATTTATTCAAGACAGTTATGTTTTAAGTTTTTCCTAATACATGAAGTTACTATTTTGATAATGGAAGACTGGTTTATTTCGAATCCTTGAGTTTATAAGTCTTTTTCACTCCTGAAATACGGGTTGGGGATTCCCCCCTCAACACATATATCAGGAGCCTCGTTTTAATTCGGGTATTTTTCATGTGTTTTGTTAACTAGTTTAATCATTATGTTATGTGAAAGTACTTTGATAATTATTTACATAGTAGATTTTGATTTCAGATTCAACGATTTTATCTGTAGTTCGATAATACTGATTCCTTAGTTCTGTAACACGTTGTCAGTACTCCTATACATGCATTATGCACAGACATATTTTACATATGTTTTCCATCATTCTATATTAATTCCAGATAATGATTCAGACCTGCAAATCCATGCATACTTTCCTTAGTTAGGTTTGATCACATAGAAGTTAAATCTTTTAGCATTTTGATTTAAATAGAATAATGTTCATCGCTTTCAGTATTTAATTTCTAGATTATATTTCCAGCTTTCAGTATTTAAATTCTAGATTAGATTTGCCCAGCTTTCAGCATTTCCTTCCTAGACTAAATTTCCAGTTTTCAACATTCAATTTCTAATTAAGTCTTCAGCAAAATTAGGTTATAGATTTGCATCCTTTTTATATTTTCAGCTTCTTAGTTTTAGAGAAATATTTCCTTTTCCCTCAAAGAGACCTTTAGGATACATCCAACACCTTGAACGATAAAGATCACTCTATAGTGCACATACAGTGCTTAGCACCTCTTAAGTTTGTATGCTCCCTGGTTGATAATTAAAGTATACTCTCGTTATAGCTACCCTAATTAGGTACCCATTCATGGATTCCACCACTTTTTGGCACTGTTTCCGAGGAGGTGCTTGATCTATAGAAGACATCTTGAAAAAAAAAATTAAAAAAAAACTTACCATGAATGCCTTGACGATAGAGAGATAGATTTGGATGCTTTGTGCCTAACCGCCAAATGAGTAACAACAGTTCTGGTCATTCTCAATTTGAATTCCTTAACTCAGAAGACGAAGCTGATTCTAGCTACGATCCAAATCGAGATAACTTCTTTGCTATCTCTAGCTCAAACACTACTATGGCAGAATAAGAGGATGAACCTAGAGAACTATTCACTTTTCCCATTAGTGTACCTCTTGGGGATTCCAGGATGAAGAATATCAACCCTAATGACCTGCCAAACTTCCATGATTTAACCTCAGAATATCCTGACACATTCTTATTTGAATTTGAGGTAGTTTGTAGGTCATTTGGTTACATTATTGATGCACAAAAACTAAGGCTCTTTCCTTCTACATGGAAAAATCTATCACTCAGATGGTTTATGAGCCTAGAAGGAAACAACATTTTCACCTGGGACTGTCAATGAAACAATCCTTCCTAGAAAAATATAGGAACTACTATAAGACAAAAGATACAAGAGATGAAATCTTCATAATGCAACAAGGACAAAGAGAATCCCTAGAAGACTATGCACAATGCTTTTAACTCAGTTACAAACGAGCTAGTCACTGTACCTTAGATCAAGAATCACTGAAACTTGTCCTTCTTAGAGGAATCAAAGAACAAAATCTAGAAGTCTTGAACCTTCTAGGAGATGGGGATATATTCTAGAAAACCTATGACAAAATCCTACAAATCTTCACGAACTATTCTAGATCCAGAAAAGGTAAAAGTGGGATAAGGGATTTAACTCCATTTACTGGGGGATTAGCATCTTCAGAACAAAACCTCACAAAGTATGATTTAGGAAACCTTCTTGACGATATGAAAACTGGTATCCTTCAATCCCTAGCAATGCAACTTGATGCACTCCAAATAAAGAAGAAACAGGACGAGATAAACCAAGCACTGGCAGTATTTTTCCCACGTTGCAGAAAGAAACATGAAAAAAGACAATGCACATTGAACACAATAGAAATATTTGTCCTCTGCACTGATGATCGCTCCACTGATAAATTCCCTCTGCTTCCATCATGCAAAGCTGCCATTCAAGATCCCACAACTGAAGGTACAATAGAACAACTATGTTTTGTTAATCAAAGAAGAACTAATTTTGTTAGGTCTTTCCAACCCAACAACCAAGCCTACTTTAATCAGGGAAGTAATTAAAAAAAATTGAACCCCTCAGCACCAGCCCCATGGCCATCTCAGCCAACTCCAAACCAGTGGCAGCAAAGCCAAGCACCATATCAATAGTCTTATTACACACAATCTTATTCTCCATACCCCCCACCTTTTTCTCAGCCAACAACGAATTATGGAAATCCATATCCTTATTCATCAAACTGGAGGGCTCAATCGTAGCAGCCACTCATCATGCTGCCCCCATAGAACCAACCACCTCCTAGACCTCCCCCAATTCCTTCCCAGCCGGTTCCAAACCCAAACAACAACAGAGTAGGACAACAACAAACCTATAACACTGAAATAATTCAATTCCCTACATATGTAGTGGATACCCTAGAAATAAACAAAATCAATCTCAGGTCTGGGAAAGCATTACAAAACACATACACGCAGAATAATCAAGGAGATGTCGATCATGAACAAACAACACCACCTGAAATTCAGCAGCCAGCCGAGACAAACCCTCATGAAGAAGAAATTTGGCCAGACATACGAAATAGAAACCCTCCATTCCCTGAAAAACGCATTCAAACACCAAAGAGGAGGAGGATAATGCTATCCTCAACGAATTGAAGCATTTGAACATACAAATCCCCATTTTACAAGCCATAAGAGATGTGCCAATCTATAATAATTTTATTAAAGAAAATTGCTTAAAAATACCTAGCACAAAAATACGTGACCCACCAACCATAAACGTAGTAGGCCAATTATAAGATTTAATGTTGGGTGTCATTATCTACCCCAAATACCTTGACCCAGGCAGTCTAGTAGTCAATGTAACCATCAACAACAAACATATTGCCAACAACCTAATTGATTTTGGGACTGCAATCAACGTGATGACAAAGGACACAATGATATCCCTAGGAATCCAATCGATGGTCAGACCAACAAGTACCGTATTGCAACTTGATGACACATCAATTGTAAAGCCTGAAGGAATGCTCGAAGACATCATTATCAACATAGAATCCTGGGAGTACCCAACTGAATTCATAGTTATAGAAGTGAAAAGTAAACTTAGTGGGTACCCAATAATACTAGGGAGGCCTTGGCTTGCAACAGCAGACGCCTATATAGGTTGTAGATATGGCAACATGACAATCACCACTGGGAAAGCTAGAAAGAAAATCACGATTTATCCTCTATCCAGAAAGTCTACAGACATAGAATATCATAACTCGGCTGATGATTATAATGATATAATCGACCAAAACCTACAACCTGTTCTTACCATCGAAGCTTCCTTATCACTAAAATTTGTTGATGAAGACAATCATTTAGATATATTTATTCAAAATGCATCTTCTAATCATGATGTTCTTGAAGATTTTTTTGAAACAAATCAGCAACAGGAAGAGAAAATATTACCCCACAACTCTGACAGAATGTGGGCATAAGTGCTCACACTTGAACAACATTCAATACAGATCAAGACAGTTGAGATCATGCCTGGAAAGACAGTTAATATTAACTCTAATTTAGAGCCAGAACAAGAACAACAATTAATGAAGGTACTCTCATAAAACAACAAAGCTTTTGCATGGACATACATTGACATGAAGGGTATCCACCTAGATATTTGCAAGCATTACATATATATCAAAGAAGGTGTTGTTCCTATCAGACAACCGCAAAGAAGAATGAACCCAACATTAAAAGACATAGTTAAGCTGGAGTTACAAAAGTTGTTAGATGCAGGGTTCATATACCCAATCTCAGATAGTGAATGGGTCTCACCATAGGTTATAGCTCCCAATAAAGGAGGAAAGTGGAGGATCTGTGTGGATTATAGAGAGCTCAATAAGGAAACTAAGAGAGATCACTTCCCTCTACCATTCATCGACCAAGTATTGGACACATTGGATGGAAACAAATTTTCTCATTTTTGGATGGATTTAGTGGATACAACAAGATCCTAATCCACCCAGCTGATCAGGATAAAACAACATTTACATGCCCATGGGGCACTTATGCATACAGAGTACTACCCTTTGGACTCTGTAATGCCCCGACAACATTTCAAAGGGAAATTCGAAGCATCTTCTTTGATTTTATTAATGATCAAATGGAAGTCTACATGGATGACTTCACACCCTATGGCCAGAATTTTGACCAAGAATTAAAGCATCTAGAATTAGTCTTGAAAAAATGCATCGAAATGAGCTTATGTCTGAGCAATGACAAATGCAAAATGCTGATGGAAGAAGGCATTGTGCTTGGACACCATATCTCACAGAGAGGAATTAAAGGTTATCAATAAAAAGTCACAGTCATTAGGACACTGCCACCACCTGTCAAACAAAGAGATGTGAGATTTTTTCTTGGGAAAATAGGCTACTACAGAAGATTTATAGAGAGTTATAGCAAAATTGTTGCACCGATGTTTTCTCTTCTCACAAAAGATACTGAATTCATTTGGACAAAGTATTGTATGTCAGCATTTGAAAACCTCAAAGAGAAGACAATCACAGCCCAGTACTCCAGGGGCCCAATTGGACACTACCATTACACATACATTCTGATGCATCAGACAAGGCTATTGGATCAGTCCTTGGGAAAGAAGAAGAAAAGAGACCGTATGCCATATACTACATTAGCAAAAAGTTGGTAGGAGCAGAATTCATTTATACAGTCATGGAAAAGGAATTTTTGGCTGTCATACATGCCATAAAAAAATTTAGGCACTACATAACTGGATACCAAGTTTTTTTCCACACTGGCCATTCATCAATCAGGTATCTTATGAATAAACCTAATAAAAGTGCTCGAATAATTAGATGGTTACTCCTCTTACAAGAGTTTGACATAACAATTCTGGACAAGCCAGGCAAACACAATGTAGTAGATGCTTTTCTATCTAAACTCGCCCACGGACAAGACAATGAATTGGTAAATGATAACTTCACCGATGAGCACCTTTTTGCAATCTAAACAAAAATCCCATGGTTTGTTGACATAGAAAACTACTTAGTGTCTGGTAAATTTCCACAACATTACAGCCACCAAGAGAAGAGTGTTGATGTATTTGTAACTTCGGAATGTATTTCATATATGTATATTGTATTCCTATAGAGATGTTATTATTCCCCTATACGGAAGTGTCGTAATTTATATTGTAAATGTCATAACTTATACTTGATGGGTTATTAGACCACCTTGTTGGGGTCGGCCCTGTATAAGTCATGTGGGTTAAAGGGTTATTAGACCACCCTATTGGGGGTCGGCCTTGTCAGCATTATGTTATGTGGTTAAGTTAAGGCTGGCCTAGTAAAGGTTATTAGGCAAGTCAAGTCAAGTATAAATAGAGTGCGGGAGGCACTCTATTTGATCATTCACTTTCTCACTCATACACCCATTGGAGAGTGGCGCACTAGTGTAGGAGGAGAATTTACTGCTAGGAGGACTATCTCTTGTACTTGGGTTGTATCATTGCTCTATCTATCTCTGAGGAAGTTGCGGGGTTTTTCACCTTATTGGTTTTCCCCAGTGAAACTCTATGTCTCTTGTGTGCTTTCATTATTGTGTCCATGATTGATATGTTGTAGATATGTTGTACATGTTATTCTCTCAGTTAAGATCCTAGATCAGATTGAAGTAAATTCTGAAAAACTAACATGGTATCAGAGCTAGCCTGAAAGAGGGCATGGTATGGCATTTATGACACTTGTTGCACTTGCAAAGCTAGGGCTTGATATACCAAAAACCAGTCATCGTAGCACTTTCGGTATAAATCCATTTTGGAGAAGTTTCAGGATCTAAAACTTTTACAAGTCAAAGATAAGATCCCAATGTACCTTTTTTATAAAGCACAACTTCTAATTCATTGTACTTTTTGTTTTATGATCTGTACAATCTAGGGTTTCTTCCTCTTCCAGATCTCAGTCATAAACAGGTGACTTAGGAAAAAAGGTCACGACTTGGGATAGGAAGATCCAAATGAAATTTCGTAAAACGCGACAGGTAGGGCACGGACTGTACTTTCATAGGCCGAAGGATCAGAGGCCGAAAGTGAACTAGTAACACGTGGAACTCCGTACAAGTTCGCTCTCCTATTTTATCCCATAAACAGGTCACGTTGCAGCACTTGGCATAACTCTCTATTAGAGAATCCATTTGAGGTCAGACCTATGGGGTTGGAAAGATAATAGGTCAGGATACCATAGTAAAACTCTTCAGACCCTGTAGATCTAAAATTTTGGAATTACACCAGAAACAATCAAGTGCATATTTCTGTCAAAACAGAATTGGATTTTGAGCACCTTCATTCATGGCTCCGGGAATTCAGGGTTTCGAAGAATGTTGGAATTTTTGTATCAGAGACCGCGGCTGGATACTCCTCATCAAAATAGAAATTTAGAGACCAAGATCAATTTTTTTGGTTGGGTAGAAAGTCATGCTTGATCAAACCCTAGTTCGGGACTTTGATCGGAAAAGTGAAAAATTAGGGCTTCTGCAAAAAATGGAAATTTTTGAAATTTGTGACCATAGCTAGAAGCTCCTTGGAAAAATCAAAGTTTAGAGATTTGGATCAAACTATTTGGTTGGGTGAAGCTCCGATAAACTAAAACCCTAATTCAAGGTCCTCCTAGTGAATCCGGAAGATTGAAAAGCAAATTTGAGGGATGAAACTTTACAGTTTTCAAATTCTGAGTATACCAAGTTGATCAGCTCATCAAGGTGCATCTTTTTATCCTTTTAGAAGTTTGAATTTTTAGGGTTTCCCTGAAAAACCCTAATCTAGCTCCAGATCCAGTTTCTGCAAATCAAGTGGATTTGGTTAATCCTAGAAGAGAATGGATTGGTCACCTGCATAAGTGAAGAAGTTCCAGTTTCAGAGGGATATGAGGCTAAGGCCTTACATAAGAAGATTGCAAGCTCGACAGGTATGACTTACGGGTATGTTTTGAAATCTGTTCATGATTAAGTTTATGGTATGTTTGTCTTCATTAAGGTTAGTCCAATCTTGATTAACTTTAGACTTGTCGTATCACCTCAATAAAATTATGAATGCAGATATTCATTGATTAGGGTTTTTGACACTTATGATTGTACTAATGCATTGTGGTGTTGTATGAGGTTGATGTTGTCCGCTAACATGAAAGGTACATCAAGAAAGACAAATCATGTTCTAGTTCAAGAACATATGAACATGGTGACATGAAGACAAAGATTCATCCATTGGTATGGATCACATAGAAGCTCTACTTACGAGGTATGTATAATTTGGTTCTACAATGCTTACCTTATGAGATATGCAAGTTACTAGCACAAGTCATTGAAGAGAACAAGAAGACATTGCTAGACATAACTAGCAAATATGATAACCATGTATGTTTTTCCTATATCAAGTTAGAATCCTACCTTGTGATAGGATCTTATACTGTTGTATGGTTGATAATGATTATTCATGAAGTTAGAAATGTAAGCAATCAAGGGTTTATGCATATTATGTCTATTACCTTGATTGATTATATGACTAACCAAAAAATTCCTTTGGTCAAATAAAGAATATGCATGAGTAAAGGAAGTACTCCCTGAAACCTTGAATACTAATGCTTGTGATAAATTATATGTGCATGAAATGATCTTGACCATATACGTTTAAGATTACTTAGAATCATAATGTTTTATAGTATTGAGATTATACTAATAAATGTATGATTGTGTATGAGACCTTGAGGATAACACAATGATGATGCTAGTAAGTATAATGATCAAGGATGGATATAAGTTCAAGGACAAGTAATCCAGGAAGCAAAGATCAAGAGGGAGCACACTCCAGTAGTTCCTGCAAGGAAGCAAATATTGATAGGGAGTCCACCCTACAAACCAAACAAATATAAGTATTTAAATTGTCATTTCTTGCATATTTGTTTGTTTAAATAATATTGCCCAATGATGTATATGCTTATGTTCCTAGACTTAGGGTGTGTATTATGCATATTAGAATAATTGCATTAATGAATAGTATACCACTAATATGCATGTAATGAGTAAGTGGCCTATGGCACTGTACAACATTCCATTTTTACTTATCTAGAATGAAACCTCTTTGCTAACATGTTGGGAGTTGTGCACACTCTTAACAATCTTCTGGTAGAGATTGGAAGGAATCTAGAAAGTTATGGGATATGGATAAATGTTGTATTGAAGCATTGGCTAAAATAATTGCATGACTGTATGACATATTTCTTTATGTGTAAGAATTTGTTCTGAAAACTATGAGATGTTTCTAATCATGCAATTTAACTTGCTTTGTAGGAAAGATTGTATACCATCACCTACAAAATAAGGACTACAACATTTGTTCCAACAATGAAGTTCAAACTATCTATTGAAGATATTGAAGAATTGAAGTTCCTAGGATTCGGGGAGAATGCCATGATCGAGGAGTACCAGTCGATCATGAAGAATGATGTTTGGGATGTAGTCCCAAGACCTGAAGGGAAGTCTGTTGTGACTTCCAAATGGATCTATAAGATCAAGCATACTGCAAATGGTAGCATGGAGAAATACAAAGCGAGGTTTGTAGCTCGTGGCTTCTCCCAGAAAGAGGGATTGACTATGAAGAGACTTTTGCACCTATATCCAGGTATACTTCCATCAGATCAGTACTTGCTCTGGCTGCAGTGATGAAATGGAAGATACACCAAATGGATGTCAAGATAGCTTTCTTGAATGGTGTAGTTGAAGAGGAAGTGTATGTGGAGCAGCCACTCAGGTTTGAGACACATGATCGAGAGTCACATGTGTGCAAACTGAAGCAAGCCCTGTATGGTTTGAAACAGGCACCCAGGACCTGGTATGGAAGGATAGATGGCTTCCTATCCAATTTGGGCTTTACCAAGAGTAAAGCGGATTCCAACCTTTACTACAAGGTTGAGGAAGGCAATCCAATGATACTACTATTGTATGTGGACGACCTATTTGTAACAGGTGAGGATAGATTGATTGCTGACACAAAGAGGAAGCTTGCTGCCGAGTTTGAGATGAAGGACTTGGGTATGATGCACTACTTTCTTGGTATGGAGGTGTGGCAGAGTGCAGATGGAATCTTCCTTGGACAAGGGAAGTATGCAGTAGAGATCCTGAAGAGGTTCGGGATGATGGACTGCAAGGCCATGGCCACACCTATGGCATCGAACCTGAAGCTTCTGTGTAATGCTTCATCTGAGTCGGTTGATGCTACGATGTATCGTCAGATGATTGGGTCCTTGATGTACCTGACGAATACGAGACCAGACATCTGCTTTGCGGTGAACACCTTGAGCCAATACTTGAAAGATCCGAGACATGTTCACCTGATAGCTACAAAGAATATTCTGAGGTACCTAAATGGTACAATTGACTATGGGCTCAAGTATGAGGTGAATCAAAAGTTTAACCTGGAGGGTTATGGTGATTCGGATTGGGCAGGTAGTGCCATTGATTGGAAGAGCACTTTGGGGTGTTGCTTCAGTATGGGATCTGGTATGATCTCTTGGTTTAGCAGGAAGCAGTCCTGTGTGGCACTGAGTACATCCGAAGCAGAGTATGTCGCATCTTGTTCGGCCAGTTGTGAGGCAGTATGGCTTAGGAAGCTACTATCTGATTTGTTTGATCTCCAGCTGAGTGCTACTTGTATATATTGTGATAACCAGAGTTGTGTGAAGTTGTCGGAGAACCCAGTGTTCCATGACAAGTCGAAGCACATTGAGATCAAGTATCACTATATCAAGGATATGGTGCAGAGAGGAGCAGTGAAGCTCCTGTATGTTGCGACAGACGAGCAGATAGCCGATGTGTTGACCAAGCCGCTAGCCAGAGTTAAGTTTGAATACTTCAGAGGGAGACTTGGTGTACTTCAAATCGAGATACCTTCCAAGGGGAAGTGATGAGTCCAGATACACAAATGCACACGAGCCATTCTCACATAGTGGTAGGTTGGTCCTCCTATGGTGTAGATGTAAGGGTTGGAGCCATTCTCACATAGTAGTAGGTTGGTCCTCCTATGGTGTAGATGTAAGGGCTGGAGCCATTCTTACATGGTGGTAGGTTGGTCCTCCCATGGTAAGATGTAAGGGCTGGAGCCATTCTTACATGGTGGTAGGTTGGTCCTCCCATGGTAAGATATAAGTGTTGGGACATTCCGACTTGGTTGAAGGTTGGTCCTCCCATGGTCGTTGATGTAAGTGTTGTGCCATTCTGACATGGTGGTAGGTTGGTCCTCCCATGGTCATTGATGTAAGTGCTGTTCCATTCTGACATGGTGGTAGGTTGGTCCTCCCATGGTCATTGATGTAAGTGCTGTGAGCCTTTCACAGATGGTAGTAGGTTAGTCCTCCCATGCTGGTGAGTGTAAGTGTTGTGTGTGTGCATCTGGGTTGTGCTCTGTGGACGATGACGATGATCTGAAGACGATGATGTGACAGTATGGTACACAGGTTTTGCAGAGGCATATAATCAGTCCTGAGATGCTCTTGCGGGTTTTGCAGAGGCAGTGTAATCAGTCCTGGGAGATCTTGCAGGTTTTGCAGAGGTAGTGTAATCAGTCCTAAGGTGTACCTACTTGATGGCTTGCTCGCAGAGATGTTGATGATGTGCATCCAGCATGAAAAAGGGTTGGCTTTGTAGATGATGAAGACCTGCAGGTGGCGGGCCTACATCCAGTATGAAAAAGGACTGGCTCTATAGAACTTCCTATGAAGAGTAGATGAGAGATTGATTGAGATAGTAGCAGCAGTGATGATGACGATGATTCGATGACGATGATCCAGAGAAGAATACTTGTGCTAGAAGACATGTGTCGAGAAATACCTTCCTAATTAAGAGGGTTAAAGGGTTATTAGACCACCCTATTGGGGGTCAACCCTGTCAGCATTATGTTATGTGGTTAAGTTAAAGCCGACCTAGTAAAGGTTATTAGGCAAGTCAAGTCAAGTATAAATAGAGTGCGAGAGGCACTCTATTTGATCATTCACTTTCTCACTCATACACTCATTAGAGAGTGGCGCACTAGTGGAGGAGGAGAAGAGGCTACTGGGAGGACTATCTCTTGTACTTGGGTTGTATCATTTCTCTATCTATCTATGAGGAAGTTGTGGGGTTTTTCACCTTCTTGGTTTTCCCCGATGAAACTCTGTGTCTCTTGTGTGCTTGCATTATTGTGTCCATGATTGATATGTTGTAGATATGTTGTATACATGTTGTACATGTTATTCTCTTAGTTAAGATCCTAGATTAGATTGAAGTAAATTTTGAAAAACTAACAAAGAGAAGATTCATAAGGCAAAGTGCCTCTTACACATGGATAGAAGGAATGCTTTTAAAAAAAGGGCTAGACCAAATATTGAGAAGATGCATCAGAGAAGATGAAGTCCATGACATACTGCATGCCACTCACAATGAGCCATTTGGAGGACATTATGCTGCAAAAATAACAGCTTATAAAATATTGCAAACTGGATATTATTGGCCAACACTCCACAAGGACTCCTATGAATATGTTTCACATTGTGATGACTGTCAACAAATGGGGAAGCCTACACAAAGAGAAGAAATGCCTCTACATCCCCAATATCTTTGGAACCATTTGTGAAATGGGGATTTGATTTTGTTGGTCCATTCAACCCCCAATAAAAGCAGAAAAGCTATATTCTAGTATGCACCGACTACCTTACAAAGTGGGAAGAAGTGGCAGCACTTGCAGCAGAAAATGAAACAAATGTGGCAAATTTTTTTAAAGAAAAAATCTTCCACAGATTTGGAGTCCCAAGAGAGTTAGTTTATGACCAAGGCACACAGTTTACATCCAACCTCATCGAGGACCTGCTTCGAAGAAACAATGTTAAGCACCAAAATTCCTCCTCCTACCACCCTCAACTTAATGGTCAAGCTGAAGTGACAAACATAGAACTAGAAAGAATTTTCATAAAGACAATACAACTACACAAAAGAGATTGGGAAGACAGATTAAGTGAGGCAATTTGGGCTTATAACACAACATGGAATACAACAACAGGATTCACCTCATATGAGCTGGTTTATGGAAAGAAAATAATGCTTCCCATTAAGTTTGAAATCAAAACATTGAGAATTGCAGCCAAGTTAAACATGAAAATTTCATACATCCAACAGGAACGCATGCTACAACTAAATCAGCTGGATGAACAACGCCAACAAGCACTTAGCCACACTGAAATCATCCAGTAACAAAGGAAAAAATGGCATGACAAAAACATCTAGCAGAAGAAATTCAAAGAAGGTGTCTGGTCACTACTATATGACTCAAGGTTTCACACTTTTAAAGGCAAACTCACAACTAGATGGCTTGAACCCTACATCATTGAAAAAATCTATGACAATGGAGCTATCAGAATTACAACATTCAATGAAGAAAAATTCCCCTTGTTGGTGAATGGACACAGACTCAAACTTTATAAGACACCACAGTCCAGAGAGGAATTCACACAAACACTCTATCATCAAATTCTAATGCTGATAGAGAGCATAGATCATCATTGATTCTAGTTACAAAATAAAAAATAATAAAAAGAAAAAAGAAAAAAAATGCAAAAGAAAAAAAAAGAAGAGAAAAATGAAAAAAGAGAAGAAAAAAAAAGGATTTTGGCAAAACAAGAATTGATGGACTCCATCCATAACTATGAAGAACTGGCAAGAAAATTCAAGCAATCCACCAAGCATATTTCAAGCGAGACAACAAATTTCAACAGCAAATAAATCAAGAGAGCCAACAAAAGAATAACAAGCAAATATCAACAAAATTCAAACAAGAGAGCCAGCAAGCCAATTTCAGCAAATTCAATCAAGCGAGCCAGAACAGCAAAAAGAAAACCAACATCAACCAAGTTCGAGGCACCAGTACACACACAATGCTGAACACAATGAAAAGTCAAGTCAATAAAACTTGCACAAAAATTCAAGCAAGCTGATGCAACAATTTCAAGAGAACCGACAGAAAGATATCAAAAAGGCATAACTACTGACATGACCAAAATAACTAAATAAGCAGATAAAATCTACTACGGAATCTCGCACCCATACAATCAAGCACACATCATACACTCAGGTACGCTAGCATAACAGGTAATCCCTAAACTCTTTTTTTTATTTTCAAACCAAATCATTCTCCCGACAAAACGGTTGTTTTTCAAAGTTGAGGACAACTTTTAAGATATTTCGGCGACATGGTTTAGAGTTACCTCACTGAATCATGATTACCTACCTTAGACATGTCAGAGAAGGACAACCACAACATCTAGCTACTATATCCCCTAATGATCAAAGCAGCAATGCAATGTACAATGATGGAAAGGAATGTAGTGTGCAATAATGGAAAAATGCATAAGTCAGCAAACATGATGCACAATGATCAGGATGAGTGCGTAAAAAGAGCTAAATAAGGTAGCAGAATATACAAGAGGACCCAATTTGGAAATTCAAGCTACTCAAGAAGAAAGGAAAACTGGAAGTTCGTATCGCCACTTAGCTAGCAAGCTCCCCACAAGCCTGTGATCAATCCCAACCAAACGGGTAAGTCGGCCAACACTCAAATCTTTTTGGTTTGTTGATTATATTAGCAAATTCAAAAATGATGAAGGGGTTCAAGAAGAGTGAGCCGGAGGGCCACACGCCCATATATGAAAGCCCACAGGTGTTTTCCATCCTCTATGATGCGGGTTGGATGCCCTTTATCTCGGGACTGAGAGGGTCCAATACTGAAGTAGCCTATGAATTTGCCAGGAACTTGAAACACATAAAAGATGAACAGTTTGTCACCCGGATATGGGAACTATGTATCAGGATCGACGAGGAGGCAATTGTGAATTACACAGGACTGCCCATGGGTCTACATTGGGGCATAAATGAACAGGAAGCTAACTAGAGGGAAAAAGCGTCCTTCTTCAGATAGGGGGAAATCTATGAGGAAGATAAGAATGGAGTAGAATCACCATGGCAACACCCTAGGAGGAGTTAGCTTCCATTGTTCTGAAATATATAACATGCACAGGGAGACTTAGCTATGTCCCGACCTTCCACTTCCGAATTTTGGAGCTTCTAAGACACAGGGGCCATATTACACCAAATAACAATATCAGGATTCCCTACTATCCTCTTCATTCTCTTAGAGAAATGAGCAAGAAGGTAGTGCAAGGGAAGGAAGATGCACTGGCTTACCATGGTTTGATCAAGCTAATAATTTGTGAAGAATTGATGGTGCAAATTCCAGAGCTCTCGTGGGAGGAATTTGTGCTGGTATCAGCCGAAGATGTGCAAAGAATGAGAGGCATGCCTAATCTAGGCATACCCTTAGCCACTGGATCAAAAGAAAAATCCACCTTTGCGTCAGGAGCTAATCACAAAATTGACCTGGATAGCGACAATGAGGTTATGGCTGACACCCTGATCAAGATAAAGCATTCAAAGGATTCCTCTCGCCAAAAAGACTCAGGGGTTTCTGCCAGCAGGCAAGGGTCGAAACGACAGAGTAGAAGGTTGGCACAAAACAAGCATACAAAGAAGGTAGAAATAGATCCCAGCCCCATAATTCAAAACTTATCTGATGATGATGATTCTAGGGTAGAACAGGATGACCCTTCTACACCTGAAGAAGAGGATGCCTTCCAATGGAACCCTGTTGATGAAAATGTGAACCCTAGAATCAACGACCAGCTGACTGAGGCACTGGCCGAACTAGCAAAATTCAGGGAGGAGTTGGCCACCTTAAAAATTGAGGCAAGGATCCAAAGATGCCAACCAACTTCACCATCATCCCCACTATTTTTACATGAAAAGACCCAGATTTTAAAGATGCAACACGCATGAGAATTAAAGCTCCCAGAGCAACAAAATTTAGCGCTGAAGGAGAAATTGGGCCAAGCTCAAGAAGAGTTAGCTCAAAAAGACCAGAGAATCCAACAATTGGAGGATACATTGACTACCACTGCTAAGATCTATGATGATATATTGGGAATTAGGCCACCATCCAGAATCTATACGGTTTACCTAAGGGAGAAGTAGGGAAAATTTCAGCTATAGAGGCTAAAGCAAGGCCTACCTCTAGAATTAAACACTCCAAAGGAGTTCGTTGACATTTCTCTAAGCTGCATAGAATTGGAGAAAGACCAATTATGTGAGTTTTTCTTGCATAAATTCGAATCCCTACATGGGTGATTTCTAGATAAGGGCACTCTGTTGTTGGATGAACCATGAGATAGAGAGAGCACAAGATTCTCATATATTCTACCTTGCAGAGGAGTGGCAAAACCCGTTATGGATCAGGGTTGAGGCAACTCATCCTGAAAAAGTAATTTAGGACCACCGTGCTATCACCACAGATGAGGATTTAATTCCTATCCTTGTTGGAAAACAACAGGAGGTAGTAACACATTTCGACCTCACCACTTAATGCAAGTACAAAGAAGTTCAGGAAGCCATCGGTGAGAGGTGGAAAAGAATCGCAGAAGATTTGAATAAGAGGGAGCCTCACTCCCCCCTCTGGCTAGAAATTGCACTCACCAAGGCTAAGTTATACAGGGAATCTTTAATAAAGCACCAGCTTAGATGGATAGGCATGAAACTGAGTCCACCATTCTTTCTCCCTTTGACTATCAAAGAACAGATCGATGAAGAGGAGGAGAAAATAACGTGGGCCAAAAATGACCAAACCTTGGGCTATGATAGGCAGGCAGGGACTCCTAGGGTCGTTGCCTGGGATATCAGAGAGGTTTTCCAAGAACAAGATGTGTCACCTAGGGATGGGTGACTCCTTCAAGTCTGGGGGATATTATGAGCCCTGAATTAGGTACTCTATAGCTTTTTTTATGCCACACAAGCACAAGAATGGATAAGAAAAATACCTTTGTTTGTGGGGAATAATGCATTTGTTTTGATTATTTAATAAAGTAGTTTAGAGATTATTCTTCTTATGCTTAAAGGTGTTTTAAGTGCTAATTATATGAATAAGCATGCATGAGCAGGGCATAGTTGATCTAGAAGACAACAAGCGAATCCAGCTCAAAGACTGAAAGATCATGAGTGGCTCAGCGCTCCCATTTTCCTGATTTATAGAAAACTCTTGTTTAGCAGGATCGACATTTACAATGTAGAGTTAGGTTATGATTAAGAATATATATATGAACCTCTTGAGTAGCAGGGGGTTCCTGTTGACATTTTGAGAGAAACTATTTTCAGCATATTTTATTCCAAACAATTTTGTTTCAAGTTTTTCCTAAGACATGAAGTTACGATTTTGATAATGGAAGACTAGTGTTATTTCGAATCCTTGAGTTTATAAGTATTTTTCACTCCTGAAATACGGGTTGGGGAGGACCCCCTCAACACGTATATCAGGAGCCTCATTTTACTTCAGGTATTTTTCATGTGTTTTGTTAACTGGCTTAATCATTATGATATGTGAAAGTACTTTGATAATTATTTACATAGCAGATTTTGATTTCAGATTCAATGATTTTCTCTGTAGTTTTGTAACACGTTGTCAGTAGTCATGTACATGCATTCTACGTAGGCATATTTTACATTTGTTTTCCAGCATTCTATATTAATTCCAGATAATGATTCAGACCTACAAATCCATGCATACTTTCCTTAGTTAGGTTTGATCACATAGAACTTAAATCTTTCAGGATTTTGATTTAAATAGATTAATGTTCATCGTTTTCAGTACTTGATTTGAATAGATAGAATTTGATTTTTTTCTAACATTAAGATTTCTAGATTAGATTTACCAGCTTTCAGTACTTAATTTCTAGATTATATTTCCATCTTTTAGTACTTAAATTCTAGATTAGATTTCCCAGCTTTCAGCATTTCCTTCCTAGACTAAATTTTCAGTTTTCAGCATTCAATTTCTAATTAAGTCTTCAGCAAAATTAGGTTATAGATTTGCATCCTTTTTATATTTTCAACTTCTTAGGTTTAGAGCAATATTTCCTTTTCCCTCAAAGAGACCTTTAGGATACATCCAACACCCTGAACGAAAAATATCACTCTATAGTGCACATACAGTGCTTATCACCTCTTAAGTTTGTACACTCATTGGTTGATAATTAAAGTATACTCTCGGTATAGCTACCCTAATTAGGTACCCATTCCTAGAGTCCACCAGTAGTCACAAATAGTCAAATATGAGTCAAATGAGTCTAACTGAGTCTAACTGAGCCATGTGAGCACAAATCAAGGGAAGGAGACTCTAAGGAGGGCACATGAGGCTATCAGTAGGTCAAGTGGCACTCTGATATAGACAATTGGAAGCTACAGGCAGTTAAACTAAGCAATAAATGCAAGAACTCGACAATCAATGCTGCAACTGACTGTTGGAATCCAAGTAGGTGTAGTAAGGTGTAGTTTTCATCCAGGTGAGGAAAACAAGGCGCACTAGGTAGGTAGGAGGGCTACTGAGGGCTAAAAACAAGATCTAGAGGGATGAAAATAGGCTTCAGGTGCTGGGGAGACTACCATACTGATGATTGGATGCATGCATGCATGAAGAATGCATGCAACAAATGAAAATACATAAATTATGGTGAGAATATTCCAACACCCCCATGCAAACCAAACTATGAGGATGTAACTAAAAACTAGTAGGGTCGTGGTAACTCAGACAATAGGTCACCCTGTACAACAATCTAAATAAATAAAGTGAGGAAAGAGGGAAAAACTAGTGGGAAGAAATCCCCCCCCCAAATAGTCTGTAGGATGCTAATGTAGCATGGCATCATTCACCCGAGGAGGAAAGTGACCTTCTTTACCAGAGAAGGATCGATCGACAAGAAATGGATCACTGTGTGCATGATCAATGTGAGAAGGATGAAACCTTCTATTTTGAAAATAAGATCTAGTTCTCCTTTGATCAAGTGTATCACCAACAAGATATCCAGCAGATCTAAGAGTAGTGGATGCCCATCTAGGAAGAGGAGGATTTGCAGGTTGTAGATCATTAGGTTCTTGTGGATTTGGATCTTCCATTTTCTCATCTTCACTATAAGTTTCTAGATCTTCAGGTTCTTGTGGATCTGGATCTAGCATTCGCTCTTCATCATCTTGACTTTCAGATTCAGAATCTGAACTCTCATGGGATGAATCTTTGCTCTCTTGCTAATCAAGTAGTGGTGGTGTGGTAGGAAAGCTCTCTTGCTCAACAGGATGAGCATCATGCAGTGGCCATTCCTCAAATTGTACACTCTTATCAAGGAATGTTGTCATAATAGAAGTATCAAGAAGCTTGTAGGCCTTTCCATTAAAAGCATAACCCACCAGTATACACTCTTTGCTTTTTGGATCTAGGGCTCTCCTTTTCTCTATTGGAATCCTTTCCCATGCTCTGGGTCCAAACATTCTAAGATGGGATACATCAGGTTTGTATCCCATCCATGCTTCAAAAGGAGTCATAATTTTCAATCCTTTGTGAGGGACTTTGTTCTGAAGGTAGGTAGCACAATTGATGGCTTCTGCCCAAAGACTAGGGTGCGACCCTTTCTACTTTAGCATTCAAGTTGCCATCTCTTTTAATGTTCTGTTCTTTTGCTCTGCAACACCATTTTGTTGTGGTTTGTAGGGAATAGTATGCTACATCTCTATGCCTTCATCAACACAAAAGGATTGGAATTCACTCTCGACATACTCTCCTCCATTATCATTGCAAATGGCCTTGATATTTCTATCTGAAAACGTTTCTGTAGAAGACTTGAAAAACTTAAAGTATCCAAACACTTCTTATTTTAATCTGAGAAAGTATACCCATGTAAATCTTGAATAATCATCAATAAAAGTAAGAATATACCTTGCCTTTTTCAAAGATAGATTTGGAATTGGCCCTGCAACATCACTATGAATCAGATCTAGAGGTTGAGAGGTTGTCCTTGCTTTTCCTTTATCAAACTTCTTTTTTGGATGCTTTCCCATCAAGCAACCCTTACAGTTTCCCTTAACAAACTTGATTTTGGGTAGTCCTTCAACCATATCTTGAGTGTGAATATATTGCAGGTACTTGTAGTTGAGATTCCCAAATTATTCATGCCATAGCCTACTCTCTTCATTTGCATGTGTGTGAAGAGCAGACTGTTTGGAGAGAGGTAGAAAGTGAGAGAACTCATAGAGTTTCGACTAGTGGTTTTCAACACCTTTTGCAATGATATTTCCTAATACCATGTCTTGTATTTCGACCTCATTTGGAGAGAAGATCACCCTCTTGGGCTCTCTAGTATGGGTCATCTGGTAGACTGAAAGTAGATTGGCAGTAAGTGTAGGAACATAGAGCACATAAGAGAAGTACCCATGATCAAGGTTGATCCTTCCAATCCCCTCATAGGAGAGCTCATAATCATTCCCCAGCATGATTGAAGGGCCAACGGTGCATTCGAAACCAGAAAAGAGATCTTTGGAGGAAGACATGTGTCTTGGTGCTCCTGAATCTATGATGAAGGAGGACTCTCTTGATGCACCTGCCATGAGAGCATGGCATCTCGCCTTGTCCTCAGATCTTGAAGGTTCGGCTTCTTTCTTCCTAGCACATGCAGGTACTGGAAGGTTATTCTTTTCAAGTAACCGATCCATTAGATCTATAGTCTTCTTCATGTAGGCACTCTCAGGATGAAATCCTCTATTGCAATAGGTACATTTGGATTTCTCTTTGTGATATTGATTTCCCTTCTTGGAATTCGAAGCCCCTTTTGACTGATAGGGAGCCTCCTTCTGCTTCTTCTCATTCAGCTTTCTGTCAGAAACTTTTTGCTTGGCTTTTCCATTCTCTCTCTTCACTTCAGCAACTGCAAGTGATGAATCCATTTTGGGTTTGATCATTCCCATGTGAATCAACTTCTCCTCCTCTTGTGTGAGAGATTGGATGAAGTCTTCAAGAGTGGGAAACTTCCATTTTGGGATGGACAACTTCGCTTTTTGGAAGGTAGATACAAATACTGAGTAGTTAGGGCCCAATTTTGATAGTATGGAAGGATTAGCTGCTTCTCTTCTTTCTCTATTCCATATCTCTTCAATTGTGAAATCATATTTTTGAACTTGGTAAGAAACTCATTGATTGAGTCGAAACTACAAGGGATCAGTGAGATAAGCTCATTTTCCAACTTGTGACCTTTCAAGTCATATTTTTGTCCAAAAAGAGATCTGAACTTGTCCCAAACTTCTTTAGGAGTTGTAATATCAATGACATGAAAATGGAGGTCTTCGAAAACGTTGAGGAGTAGCAGTCCTACTGCTTCATCAAGTTTATCCAGGTACTTTGATTTCTTTACTACACCACTGGGTTCGACTACAGTTCGATTCAATACTCTAGAAAGGATTTTGGACTTCATGAAGATGTCCATTTTGGCTTTCCATTCGAAATAATTGATGGAGTTCAGTTTTAGATCCATGGTAGCTGTTGAAGTCGAATTGAAGATGAATTCGAATGATGGAATAAAACTACAAAAAAAATGAAATTATTGATGGAGATTTGCTGCAAATCATGAGAACACTTCCTTAGGACGATGAGAACATGTCACTGGATCCTTCACACCTGGCTAGACCTCACTATATTTCTCCAGTGAATTCAAGATAATTGCACTAGGAATTGTTGTGGAAATCCAGAGGCTTTTGGTGCTCAATGAAAGACAACTTCTCAATGAATTGTTGCAACTATTGTTATTGCTGCAAATCAAATAGCTAACTCTAGCTCTGATACCATGTGAAATTCTACAGGATAGATCTCACATCTAGAGCAAACCTCACTAATTCCACTCAAGAATTGCAGAGAAGAAGAAGAATTGAATCAATATTCACTCATAAACTCATAAATGGTTAAATCTATAGTATAATCATACATTAGCTGTAAGATGACATTGTGAAACTGAATAAAAACTCAATATAGTCAAAATGAATTCAAATTAGCCCAAGGTCATTCGAATTCTCCTCAATGTGTGGCTTGGATAGCATTGGAGACATCACCCAATCAGTGGTAGTAGAAATAAATAGTCAAAAATCAGTCAAATGAGTCTAACTGAGTCTAACTGAGCCACGTGAGCACAAATCAAGGGAAGGAGACTACAAGGAGGGCACATGAGGCTGTCTGTAGGTCAAGTGGAACTCCGATACAGACAACTGGAAGCTACAAGAAGTTAAATTGATCAATAAATGCAAGAACTGGGAAATCAATGTTGCAACTAACTATTGGAATCCAAGTAGGTGTAGTAGGACGCATTTGTAATCCAGGTGAGGAAAACAAGGCGCACTAGGTAGGTAGGAGGGCTACTGAGAGCTAAAAACAGGCTCCAGAGGGCTAAAAAATAGGCTCCAAGTGTTGGGGAGACTACCATACTTATGACTGGATGCATGCAGTATGCATGCATGCATGCATGCATAATTCATGCAAAACATGCAAATACATAAATGATGGTGATAATATTCCAACACCGGAGTCTCTAGGTTCTACATTCTACATAAAAGAATGACTTTGTAAGATTTGATTTGAGGATAAGTCTGCAAATTCATAATGTTCAAGGAACATTCTTGAATAAAATAAAGTATTATGGGTTCTTCATTTCATTGGGAAATATAACCTAAATGAAGTAAGTTATAACCTTCTGAAATAGCATTATGAGAATATAGAATGCAGAGAGACAAGTTGGAAACTCTTTTAGACATCCAGGAATTTGCATTGCTCATTAACCCTGATTTCTCTAAATTTGCAAAGGAAGATTTGTTGGGTATGGCACTTATAAGTCCCAATGGATGGTGGAATATGTGTGGGGGAAACACTCCTAGATACTCACTCTTTCTATGTGCTTACTATCTCAAGTTCATAGTTCCTCAACTGTAGAAAGGAACTGGTCAACATTTAGGTTATCCACACTATTAAGAGGAATAGGAATACCTTTAAGAGAGTGGATAAACTGCAAGATGGAGTGTAGATCCCAAGGATTCTTCCCAGATCAATGATGAGGAATATGGTCCATCTCTACATGTAAGATTGAATAATGTACCATTAGATGACAATGAGTAATGAGTTGCAGTTACAAGACATTGATGATGATGAGAAAGAAGAATGTGATGCAGAGATATTTATCGATAGGATTAATTCAAAAGATTTGAATTTATGAGTATCTTCAACTTTATTCTAGTATGGTCATTTGAGTCAGGGACTCCCTCTTTTTTTATTTTTAGGCATTTCATCATTTGGCATAGACACTAGGTTTTATTTTGGGCATTTTTCCATTTGGGACTATCATCCATACTTTATCTGACTCGTCATTTGGGATAGTAATCTATCAATCGGCCTTTCCTTACTCTTCAATATTAACCCCTTGTTATTATAAATTTATATCACCATATGTAAAAAAGTAAATTCCATCTTCTATTTAAATTTTGAAATTATTTATGCATATAGTATTGTAACTTGTAATTTTTTCACTATTTTGGATTTTGAAGTTATCATAATTTTTCTTTGCAAGCCTTTGTAATGTGTTCTCAAATGTAAAAAAATTAAAGTTACATCTCTCTGAACATGTCATTTACCATGGATGTACAAAATTTTCAAGACCAAGCCGAAGGAAATGAAAATCCCTTGTTAATGCCTATGATACTACTCAATGATCAAGTGGTTATTTCCAAAATAAGCAACATTTTATACGAAACTGGTACAAAGCATATCATTATCTGTTGGGAGAAATTTATTCTAGGGTTAATTCATGCATCTATTCAAGTGAATAGAAAGATTAAATTGCTCGGGAATAGAATGTGTTTAGTTTGGACAATGGAAAACACTTATTGAACAATATGATATATTATATAGATATACCTAATCTTACCACTTAATAGCTTATTTAAATTTCATATTTGGTTTTGTAATTAGAATTTCATCACTAGTTCTAATTTATATTCCAATGTTTACGAAATAGATTATTTTAATTTTCTATTTGATTTTGTAATTTGAATTTCATAACTAGTTCTGATTTGTATTTCAATGTTCTTAATTGTAATAACTAACCTTCATGTTTATGATGTCTTATGAATATTTATTATTATTATTATTATTATTTATTTTCTATACCTCCCAAACAATTAGAACCCTATCCTTCTCATCCCCTATCCCCAAAACTAGTGCAACATGTGCAACCAACCAAAAACGTAGATAGCATGCCAAAAATTCCCACACAAAAAATAAATTACCAAAATAGGAATGGTAGTGAAATGCCCACATTACGCTGGCACACCATAAAGAAAAAAAAAAGTCGAAATTTTAAGATAATTAAAAATGTTGAAGGTAAGTAAAATAAAAGTATGTACAAAACTACTAAAATAACACCAAGGTGTATAAATAAAAAAAAGAAACATGCAATTAGAACCCTATCCTTCTCATCCCCTATCCCCAAAACTAGTGCAACATGTGTAACCAACCAAAAACGTAGATAGCATGCCAAAAATTCTCACACAATTTTTTTTTTACCAAAATAGGAATGGTAGTGAAATGCCCACATTACATTACGCTGGCACACCATAAAGAAAAAGAAAAATCAAAATTTTAAGATAATTAAAAATGTTGAAAGTAAGTAAAATAAAAGTATGTACAAAACCACTAAAATAACACCAAGGTGTATAAATAAAAAAAAAAACAGCAACGAAACATGCACATAAAAAATGCAAGGACAAAATAGGAGTGGTAGCTAAAATGACTACATGTCCATAACAAGATATTTCTATCCAGATTAAAAGCAGACACATAAATGCTACATAAATTTCCGGGTTCTCCCAACTAATATTTACGCTTACCTCAGCTATACACTATTTATAATAAGATATTTGTATCAAGATAGAAAACAAACTCCATAAATGCTCCATGAATTTTCGGCTTCTTCCAACGAATATTCTCATTACCTAAGATATACACTTTGGCCAAACTGCAAAACGTGTACACGATGTAAAATTGTGTGTTTGATTTCCTGTCAAGTAGTGGAAAATGATAAATGATGGGATTAATTATTAAATGCAATTGTCAATTGGGTGTAGCTAATTATCTGAAAATAAATTTTCTATCCTTCCCTCCTCGCTTCAATTCCACTTTATGAAATTCCTACTCTCTTTATAAAATTTTGCAAGTGCCATCACACTTCATCACACTTACACTTCCCAAGGACACTTTTCCACATCCGCACATCCTAAAAACTTGGTGGAACATTGGAAAATAATAATGAGACATGTCACCTCTCATTTTCTATGAGTACAAGGATACTCACTATTTAGTCCTTTGACACAATTGAATTCTTTCAAATGCTCATAAGCTTAAATTAATAGGCACCAACAAAACATGTCAAAATTACTATGAGATATTGGATCAAATGGGGGAAATGATATATTCTTTTATATACCCTAAATATTTTAGCCAACATATGTTGATGTTTCAAATTACAGGCTTGGATAGGTGGCTCTCAATCCACATGCATTGTATAGTTAAGGCCATCTCATGTGCTTATCCTTTACATTCAGTTTCTTTCTAGTATATGTTTATGAACTCAATGGAAATGGGATGTCAGAAGTAGTGTGGATTTAATCCAACCTCCTATTTGCTTCATTCCATTATGTCTCTCCCTCTGTAATGATAGTCTAGGAACTTACTCACCATACTTAACTTATTGGAAGTGGTTATAGATTCATTGGAATGGTTCTTTACAAGAAGCTTCAAGGATCAAGAGAAGGCCCTTGGCCCTTGCTAGCTTGGGTATCCTCTCACCAAGGACTATCACTAACCCTAAACTGAGAGGAAATTTAGAATTTTTTTGGCAATTTTCCATGAGTCTGTTCCATTTGAAGGACAAGCGCGAATGAGAAATTCCACAATGCTCTCACTATTATTGATATGAAAGATTGAATATAGAGAGAGAACGATCTAACTGTTTGAATACTCGTGAGATTATTCATATTCCTAATATCAATGGTTCAACTACCTATTTAACTTAATTGTAATTGCATTATAGTACATTAATCCCATAGGATTATCCAACATCTCCCCCTGAATCTAAATGTATGTCTATCACTCCAAGCATCATTATGAACTTCTCAATTTTTTCTCTTCCTATAGATTTTGTAAAAATGTCTGCAGTCTGCTTAGTTGTGGAACAATGTTGCAAATGAACTGTCTTCACCTCTACATGATGTCGAATCAAATGGTACTTTGTATTGATAATGAAATATGGTATTTTTGGCCAATTTAATTGCAGAAGTGTTATCAATCAGAAGAGGTGTTGAATTCACCCATTTCTCCTGCAAATCCTCAAGAATTTTCCTGAGCCACACAATTTTTTTTGTAGCTTGTGTTGCTGCCACATATTCAGATTCTGTTGTGGAGTTTGTAGGTACTGTTTGTTTGTGCAATCTCCAAGAGACAACTATTGATCCTAGACTCATAAGATATCCTGAATTTGATACCCCATTTTCCTTATCACCATTAAAGTCTGAATCAAAATAACCAGAAAGTTTGAAGTCTTTAACTTGTGAATATTTTAGCCCAAAGTCATGTGTTCCTTTCAAATATTTCATAACTCTTTTTTGTTGTTGTCCAATGTCCTCCACAATGTTTATGCATGAACCTAGAAATAATTCCAACAACAAAATCTATGTTTGGTCTGGTAGTAGTGAGGTATATCAAACTTCCAACAAGCTGTGTATACTTAGTTGCATCCTCAAACTCATTTCCTTCCTTTGATGTGAGCTTTAAATTATGTTCCATTGGAGATGTAACTAAATTACAATCATTCATCCCAAATTTATTTAAAATTTCTCCAATATACTTATTTTGGGAAATAAAAATATACTTGGGATTATGAGTTACTTCAACCCCTAAGTAATAATGAAGAATTCCCAAATTTGTCATTTCAAAGGTATTTTCTAGCTCTCTTTTAATGGATGCAATATAGTGATCACTGTTCCCTGTGATAAGAAGATCATCTACATATACAACTAAGTATACACATTTTTTCCAATTTTCTTTATAAGCAATGTTGCATCATCCAAATCAAAATGCTTGAAGTTTAGTTTCAAAATCCATTCAAGCAATTTTTCATACCAGGATCGAGGGGCTTGTTTCAACCCGTACAACGATTTTACAATTTTGTTGACTTTACAATTTTTACCTTCTTCAACAAAACCTTCTAGCCGAGACATGCAAACATATTCTTTCATATCTTCATTCAAAAAGGAATACATTACATCCATGTGATGTACTTTCTAGCCTTCCTGCGCTGCTTGCTAGGGAGAACAAAGTGCATATGGTTCCCCATTTTGTTGTAGGAGCAAATGTGTCATTGTAGTTTATTCCTTGTTACTGTGCAAATCCCTTTTCCATGAGCCTTGCTTTGCATTTTCCAAGTGAGCCATCTTATTTGTATTTTTTTATATACCCGTTTGCATCCAATCAGTTTAGTTCCAACAAGAGGATCCACCAACTTCCAATGCCATTTTTAATGAGAGAGACATACTCTCTTTGCATAGCTTCTTTCCAATCATCTTTGGAATTTGCTTCTTCAAAAGAAGTTGGTTCATCAACAGCATAAAAGTTCAGTTCATAATTATATGAAATATTCACACTATTACCTAAATTTGAAGTGGTGTTTTCTGCATTTCCTCCATTAGTCTGTCTTGTAGAACTTCTAGCTCATGTTTTTCCAATCTCATCTTCATGAACACTTTCAAGTGTTTTCGTTGTCCATGTAGGAATTTTTTGAGAAACAAGTTCTTCAAGAGTTTGTTCTTCATTGTCTCTGAGACTCAATCTATCCAACCCTTCAATTAACTCATCTAATTGTTCCTATTTTCCTGATGAAGAGGTAGGAACTGATTCACTAGGGGAAGATGATGCTTCTACTGTGGTAGTAAATTCCAAAGTTTCATCCAAAATATGGATTCCCCCTTCAAGGTTTGGAATTTCATTATCCCTTTCAGTGTACATTTTTCTGGGATTAAATTTTTCAAGGTGTCTGAGCTGTCTATCCATTATCTATTCATATTTTTCGGTTTCAATGAACACAACATCCCTAGAAATAATGAGCTTCTTATTTACGTCATCATACATCCTGTAATCCTTTGAGGTATTAGAGTACGCCAAGAAAATACATTTTCTACTTCTTTCTCCTAACTTATCTCTCTATTGTTTAGGAATCAGAGCATAACAGGTGAACCAAAGACCTTGAAATGTCTAACAACTGGAAGGTGGCCATACCACATATCATAAGGTGTTTTATTCTTTAAGGAATGTGAAGGACTCTTGTTTCTAATATATGCATCACACAGTACCGCTTCACCCCAAAACATGATTTTAACATTCTTAAAGAACATCATGGATCTAACCATATTTAGCAAAGTCCTATTCATTCTCTCTGCCACACCATTTTGTTGAGGATTATAAGGGACTGTTTTCTGATGTTTAATTCCATTTTACCATAAATAATTTTCAAAAATATTTTAAGTGTATTCTCCACCATTGTCAGTCCTAAGTGCACCAATGTTCATTTGTGTCTCGTTTTTAATCCATAAATGAAAATTCTTAAATGTCTCAAAAGCTTGAGATTTTTCTTTCAACAAGTAAACCCAACATATCCTAGTGTAGTCATCAATAAAGTTCATCATATATTTATTTTCGTTTCCTGATTTAATAGTCATGGAGTGACACAAATCTAAATGTATAAGTCCTAATTTCCTACATGCTCTAGAAGTAGATTCATAAAAAGGTTGTTTACAATGCTTTCCCATAATACAAGCATCACATTGTGTCAATCTTCTTGGAATTGTGGGAAATCCTTGAATTCCTTTCTGTTTTAAAAGTATGAGACTATCATAATTTATATGCCCAAATCTAGCATGCGACAGTAAACTATAAGATAAAGTATTTTCATGCTGAGCCATGTTTGCAGAATTCTTTGTGCAGGGAGATGTTCCTTTCAACTTCAGAATTTTTTCATCCTCCACTCCAGTCATCATTATCATGTTGTCAAAAGCTCTCCTTATTTCAAAAATTCCATCAAATACATGAATGGAATGACCCTGCTATATAATGTGCACTAATGACATCATATTTCTATTTAACCATGGAAGATACAAAACATCATGCATAATATAATCAACATAACCAGGTATTTTAAGTCTAATTGAGCCAATACTTGAGGGTTTTAATTTATACTTATCTGCAAAATATACTACTCCATCAACTTTTCCATTGAAATTCTCAAAAGAGTCTCTTCTAAATGTCATATGGCATGTGGATCCATTATCTAACAGCCCCAAGTATCCTTCCAAGAGGAAAATGAAGTGTTGAAAACTTCATTAATTCCAATATTACAATATGCAACAACATAATTTGTAGATTCAGGTGGCTTACCTTTTTCTTATTTCTGCTCTTGCTTATTAGTGATTTTCTCCCAAGGTGTCATGCATTGTTTGGCAGTATTTCCATCTCTGCCACATCTATAACATCGTAAAGTCTGTCTCTCTCCATGATTGTATCTCCCCCCCTTCCTCTAGACTAACCTCTTTGTCTTATACCTTGAACTCTGCTGCTGTCACCCTTAGCTGGTTCTTCTTTTGACTTTGTCCTCCCTATGCGAGGCACACAGTTTCTTCATTGGGAATAGACCCCTTCTTCCCAAATGCTTTCTCTCTCTTTTCAATTTTCTCAATAAGTTTTTCAAAGGTCATGGATTTCATTTGGCCACTAGATTGAAGGGATTCAAGATAATGTGAACAAGAGGGGTACAGAGCCTTAACAAAGGGAGTAAGTTGAATGTCAACTTTCACACCAGTGGCATCAATATCATGGAAAATGGCTCTAATTTCATAAGCCAGTTTCATAGGATCATTTTCTTTCATTTCTAAGTTAAATAATTTCATCAACAATTGTATTATTTCAAGCCCAGAATATGAATCATACAAATCTTTTAGTTTCTTTAATGCTCCCAAAGCACTTTTGTTGGAAACGAAATGCATGCTTACTTCTTCACTTACGGAGGAAATGATCAAGGCATAAGCCTTGGTGTCCTTGCTTTTCTAGACAACAACCTCTTTAGCAATAGTAAGTGGTACTGGTGCATCTTTATCCTTTTTATCTTTCTTGTCTTCAGAATTCTCGCTTTCACGGATTCCATCCCACAGTTCATTAAAATTCAAAGTGTGTTTTATTTTTCTAAACCATTCATGGTAGTTCTCTTTGTGGCTAAGAAAAATGCCAGCTATAGAGATCAAAGAGTGCATGGTGATTCACTATAAAAATTCCTATAGAAAATGAGGTAGAAAATTCGTTACAAGGTGAAGCCCCTAATTGCAAGGTTTTATGCTCTTAATATGACCATGGTGAATGTGCTAGCGCAAGTACTCAAAACATAAGCACTCAAAAATTAAGCCCCGAATTTTTCGTTTATTCATGAGACTATACCTTTTAACCAGGTGCTTGATCAAACGATAGAAAAAGATTTAAAATGGATTTCATAAACATCTACGATCACGACAGCGTTCAAATAGCTTTGTCATTCTTATAGAAGAGGAAGACAAGCTCGTTGCAGAGAATAATGGTGCTCCAAGGTGCTCTAGCTGCGAATGAGGAAGGCGCTTAGATGAACAATGTTTTGAACTATAAAATCTTACTAGTGCCTTTTAAAAGGCACTCACATATGGAGTTCTCAACTCAAACCTCGAACTTACATGAACACTCGAACCTTTCTCTGATTTCACTGCAGGACAAGCGCAGATGAGAAACTCCACAATGATCTCACTATTATTGATATGAAAGATTGAATATATACAAAGAACGAACTAACTATTCGAATACTTGTGAGATTATTCGTATTCCTAGTTTCAACGGTTCAACTACCTAATTAACTTAACCATAATTACATTATAGTACATTAATCCCATAGGATTATCAAAATACCATTGAATATATGCATGATCCTCTTGATTCTTCATGTCTCATTTACATTGGTCAATGTGTTTGGTATCACTATGTCCATAAGAAAAGTGGGCAAATTCATTTCTTTGCTAATGAAGAAGAGGGATCTCTATTTGGGGAGAATTTAAGGATTATGGTTTCTCATAGTCATTCTAGTAATTCTTTTCATTTCGATATCCAAAGAGTTATTCAACACTACAATAGGAACAGTGAAGATTCCCATGAATCAATGGCTAAGGTTTTGATAAAATGGAGGCATGGAGGAAGGAGTGGGAACTCATAACACAAGGAAAACAAAGACAATTAGAAGGAAACAAATATTGTTGAAATATCAGCTCAAAAGATATAAAGGTAAAAAAGTTATGCTAGAAATAGACCATGAAAATCAAAAGAAAAATATCAAAGGAGGAAGTCGCCAAAGGCAAGGAACTTCATGGCAAAGTTCATCATCTAGAACTGGAGGAGTGGCTTGGTTTTGAGTAACTCTGGAACATAGTCTCCCACAAAGCATTAATTAGGTCACCAAAGGTAGTGGAAGAAGACATTGTAGAACAAAAGATAGAAGCAAAGAAACAACAAAACCTTCCTAATGGATTTAGCATAGGTAAGGAGAGGCTCAAAATCATGGGTAGGTTTAATTTACTTGTAAAATTTTAATGTTTTGTAAATTTGTATTGCTATGAGGACAATTCATAAGTTTGTACACCAACCATAACATGAAGAGGAAAGAGACATAGTAATACTTTTTGGACTTTACTCTCTTTCGAGGACTTTTTTGGACATATTTAGTGCAGCTTTTTATGGGTAAGTTTAATTTAATTGTTAATATGTATTATTATTAAGACAATTTGTAAGGTTATGATCGTAACGAGTACGAAAGTTTGACCATGCTTAGCTCTTTACAGTGTTCCGAATCCAGGGACATTGTGTGGTACATTTAAACGAAAAAGAAAACATATTTAGATTCCCTCGTGCCTGTACCCATCACAGAGTCCCGACCCAGCACGTTCCAACGTATATGAGCTCCAGGGGATGCATATTGATTATAATCCATCGTAATCTAAGCTGATAAATTACAAGATACATCCTTATTCAGCTCGGATATGTCACTTCTCTTGCTAGAAATAAAATTATAAAGACACGCTGGGAGGGGAACATAGATATTTCAATCTCATAATCAGCTATATTTTGAATAAAAATGGCAAAGTGATTGACGCAATATACACTGACTGCTAAATTGTACATCATAAACTGTTTTGGTGGCAGAGTTAGCAGCAGCGCAGAGCTGAAAAGTAATGTTTAAATAGTAGTTAACACGTGAAGTGATTAGAAGAATAGAGTACTGCTTGTAAGGGTAGAATAATTTGCAGGGAGGACTGCTTGTAAGAGTAGGACGTCACCACACTATTACTTGTGTGGTTGTTTGGGATATCAGCTTCTGTGAACTTTGAAAGGATTATTTAAAGTGATTAGCACCAATTTACAAGAAAAATGATGTTTTAGCTTCACATTAGCATCACTTTTTGTGAAGGATTTAGATTTTTTCAAATAGTGACACAAAAGTGGAGATAATGTGGGTTTATGAAAGTGGTGGTAAGATTTATTGTACAAAAGTGGAGTGTTAAAAATGTTAGTTTTGGTGTTAGATAAATACTTGGCATTCCATGCTGTATGGTGCAAATCACCAAAACCCAATCGTAGTTGGATTATATTTTGTAGTGCAAAATACCAAAGCTAATCATACACATAGTAGCATAATTCGACTTTTCGTGTACGGAAATTCAAAACAAATTTGAATTCGTCGAATATTCTGTCTAGGTGTAATACAAATACAAATTCTTACTCGTGGACAATTAAATTTTGAAAGACAATTTAAAGAAACCAAAAATTATTTAAACACTCGCCATATTTTTGTTTTTTAAATACATTTTTTATTTTATTATGGCAAGGTTTTTATTCAACGAACTCTGTCTCCCCACTGTAGCATATTCCTCACTTCTTCTTCCAATGAGATGCTGTCATGTTTCGCCTTGTTTCTTCGAATAAAAAGTTGCCATGTCTAATCTGTCACATGGTGATGTTGAATTCGAGTGCTCTGCAATCGTTCTAGCATGTTCAGTAAGTTTTGTCTACTGCGTTGGATACCCCAAAGAAATGGGTTAGGTTAAGTCTCAGCCAGCTCCCAAATGAGGCGGTGCCGTTGAAATCTCAGCCGCAGGGAAACAAGTGGCTGTCAGTATCTGGTCGTTTGCGGATTCGTTCTTGAAACTCGAGAGGGGCAAGATGGAGATGTTTAAGAAATTTGAGCGGCTATGGGATGAGATTGAGGCAAGCAGAGTTGATATGGAGTTAAAGAGAACGAATATTATTATGAATGCCCAGCTAGAGATTGTGAAGCTTTCTCTAGAAAGACAACGAAGAAGCCCAAGATCACAGAGTTGCCAGAAATCATTCCCCACAACCATAATGGCGAGCATGGAAATGGGTCCACTCGTCCATCGCCTCTGAATTGCATTAATTGTCAAATATTTGGCGATTATGTCTCCAATGGAAGGACTAGCAATGCTCAACAACAACAACAGGTTCAACCCCCTCATTTTTGCTCTGTAGTTCATGCCTTCACCGATTTCTCAGCCCAAGCCTGGCCGAACGATAATATTTTACTTAAATTTCACTTATGTTAATCAATGATTTTGTACAACCTTTTTCATTACCCCACATTTCATGGATGGTAAGGATGGTAAATCATCGGTCAGAAATAACAGTTGGCCTAACCCCTCAGGACTCAAGCCTTGAACTCGTGACCTCCCCCCGTACCGAGAGAGTGTTCACACGTCTTACCAATTGAGCTAACCCTTGGGGCTAAACGATTTTGTACAACCTTACCATTTATAATTACAACATAGAATTTTTGAATGCTAAACGTGATTTACCAATTGTACCTTAACACATGTCAATTTTTGAAAACCAAGTAGTTTTTCTTGGGATCTTACCTCTCCTCCATTACTAACATGCCCATTTTTTATGTTAGATGGGATTACAGCTATGTGATTGAGAGATATGCAACTCGGTACTCTTCAATCTTTTTCGGTTAGTGTCGCCACATGACTTCATCATGTTTTCGTCGATAACTATGAGAGTCACATCTTCAAGAGGAGGCAAGATGGAGGCCACAGATGTTCTTGCATTTGCTCAGTCGACATTGCCTCAATGCCATTACAATATAACATTCCTCTGTCAAGAACCTGAGCAACCAGCGTGGCCTACTGCTCTTCAAAATTTGACAACACAGAAGGCATTCCTCCCTCCTTTGTAAAGGACATTGCTTGATTCTGATACGGATCTGAAGATGGGGTGTTGATCTGCATCATTAAGTGTGATCACTGGTAGAGTGGATCATACAGCACGAGAACAGCTTGATGATCAACAACCTCATCGTTCCAACATAAGCAAGAATACCCTAAGCATGATAATATTATTATCAGCTACAATTTTCTTTTCAAACAAATGAATAACAGTGTGAACACTAGACATAATGGTGGGAGTTGAAAGAAGTGCAACCTTCCTCTTTTTATTGCACTTCTCACGGGAAGTATGTAACCCCAATCCTATATGTATCCTCGCTTTTGCTACAGATGCATACGGTATTCCATTAAAAAATAGAGAAAGAACTACATATATACATACATTTTGAATGAGAGGATTGAATTATAATTATAGGGAAAGAAAATTTAAAGTAGAGAAGTGTTAAGCCCTAAATATTGGCACATTATCCCTTATGTAGTCACACATTACCCACTTTATTATGGTGCATTAAACATATTATTGATGTCAGCTTGGGTCTATTAGTTGTTATTGTGCCCCTTTGTCTCATATATGTTAGAAGGGGACCTTTTCATTTTAGTCATCATTGTATCTTGTCTTGTCTTATGTGTACTTAGTACATTGTGTAAGGAGTTTCCTCCCTCGAAGAGGATTGTTATTCATCTCAATTATTCATTATTAATTCATGGATTACTTTCTTTTGGTCTATTTATACTATTTTTATGCTATATCTGGGACTTGGTTGCATAACATTTGGTATCAGAGATCTTTCCTCGGGACTGTTTTCTTCAAAACGAGTCATCTTGGTGTTAAATTTTTAGAATTTACTTCAATCTGATCTAGGATCTTAACTGAGAGAACAACATGTACAGCATATCAATCATGGACACAATAATACAAGCACACAAGAGACACAGATTTTACTTGGGGAAAACCATAAAGGTGAAAAACCCCAATAACTTCCTCAGAGATAGATAGAGCAATGATACAACCAGAATACAAGAGATACTCTTCTCCTAGCAGCAGAGCCTCCTCCTCCACAAGTGCGCCACTCTCCCAAGTGTGAGTGAGAGAATAGAATGTGTAAAATGAGAGAGACACACTCTCTATTTATACACTAACTTGACTTGACCTTTACTCAACTAGGTCGGCCTCAACTTAACCACTTAACATAATGCTGACTGGGCCAACCCCCACTAGGGTGGTCTAATAACCCTTTGACCCACATGGCCGACCCCCAATAGGGTGTTCCAATAACCCTTTGACCCACATGACTTATACAGGGCCGACCCCAACAAGGTGGTCTAATAACCCATCAAGTATAAGTTACGACACTTACAATATAAATGATGACACTTCCTTATAGAGGAATAATAACATCTCTATAGGAATACAACATACATATATGTGAAATACATTCCGAAGTTACATATACATCAACACTCCCTCTTAACTAGGAAGGTATTTCTCGACACAGTTCTTCTAGCACAAGTCATCTTCTCTAGATCATCGTCACTGGATAATCGTCATCGAGTCATCATCATCGTCACTGCTGCTGCTATCTGAATCAATCTCTGAATCTACTCGTCATAGGAAGTTCTACAGAGCCAGTCCTTTTTCATACTGGATGTAGGCCCACCACCTGCAGGTATTCGTCATCACTGGCCATACTGTGGAATCCTCACGACTTATTACATGCATCACAAAACCTTAAAAGAGTCTCTTGACTAGCAAGAACTCTAAAGAGCATCTGAGGCCTTTTTCATCCTGTCCAGATCTCCAGGACTTATTACATGTGACCCCACCACAAAACCTCGAAAGAGAATCCCAGGACTGATTACGAGCACAAGGCTCAACCTATCGGATCTCCCCGGGCACAAATTACATGTGGTCACCACAAAACCTCGAAAGAGCATCCCAGGACTGATTACGAGCACAAGGCTCAACCTATCGGATCTCCCAGGGCACAAATTACATGTGGTCATGGCAAAACCTTGAAAGAGCATCCCAGGGCTGATTACGAGCACACAGCTCAACCTATCAGATCTCCCAGGGCACAAATTACATGCCATAGGACAAAACCTCGAAAGAGCATCTGCCAGATATCCCAGGGCACAAATTATATGTCCTCCCAAGTAAAACCTCGAAAGAGCATTTGCCAGATATCCTAGGGTATAAATTACATGCCATAGGCAAAACCTCGAAAGACTATCTTCAAATCTCCCAGGGCACAAATTACATGCTTATCTGCACAACCTGTTCCACAGCCACAGAGTATCAACCTGATACTCACCATACATCATCCTGATGTACACATGATCATCCTGATCATCATCACTGCAACATCTTGCTGCATGTCATCTGGAGCAACATCCTGAAGCTCGTCATCCATGATCATCTTGATCATCATCACTGCGACATCCTGCTGCATGTCATCTGGAGCAACATCCTAAAGCTCGTCATCCATGATCATCCTGATCATACAATGCATCTACCTGATGCATACCAAGTATCTACCTGATACATATCATCATACATGATCCAGCTGATCATACAGTGTATCCACCTGATACAAATACAAATACATGATACATATCATCATACATGATCTACCTGATCATACAATGTATCCACTTGATACATATACAGATACATGGTCCAAGCATCCAACATGATGCATATACAAAATACATACACACGATCCAACCGATCATATCCAGCATCCAACATGATGCGTACATACATATAAATGATCCAATTGATCATATCCAGCATCCAACATGATGCGTACATACATATACATATAAATGATCCAACTGATCATATCCAACATCCAACATGATGCATACATACATATATAAATGATCCAACTGATCATACAAAGCAGAAACTAGAACATCATCCTGATGCTCATCATCCAGCGCTTACATCCACAGCCATGTGAAGGATCCTCCTTCCAACATGCTTGGATTGGCTTCAGCAAATGTGTCCATCACTTCTTCCTCGAAGTGTCATCAATCTGAAGAACACCAAGCCTCTCCCTGAAGTACTCGAACTTCACCCTGGATAGTGGCTTCGTCAGCACATCTGCAATCTGCTCATCCATCGCAACGTATAGGAGCTTCACAGCTCCTCTCTGCACCATATCCCTGATATAGTGATATTTGATCTCTATTTGTTTCGACCTGTCATGAAACACTCGGTTCTCGAACAACTTCACACAACTCTGGTTATCACAAAAGATACCAGTAGCATCCAACAGATCAAATAACTTAGACAGTAGTTTCCATATCCATACTACCTCACAACTAGCTGAACAGGATGCAACATACTCTGCCTCAGCTGTACTCAGTGCTACGCAAGACTTCTTCCTGCTAAACTAAGAGATCACACCTAATCCCATACTGAAGCAGCACCCAGATGTGCTCTTCCTATCTGCAGCACTGCCAGCCCAATCTGAATCAACATAACCCTGCAGGTTAAACTTTTGATTCGCATCATATTTGAGCCCATAATCAACTGTACCCTTCAGGTACCTCAGAGTATTCTTTACAGCAACCAGGTGAATACTCCTTGGATCCGTCAAGAACTGGCTTAATGTGTTCACCACAAAGCAAATATCTGGTCTCGTGTTCGTTAGGTACATCAAGGACCCAATCATCTGACAATACATAGTGATATCAAACGGCTCAGATGAAGCATCACACAGAAGCTTCAGGTTCGATGCCATATATGTGGCCATAGCCTTGCAGTCCATCATCCCGAACCTCTTCAAGATCTCTACTGCATACGTCCCTTGTCCAAGGAAGATTCCATCTGCACTCTGCCACACCTCCATGCCAAAAACAAATAGTGCATCATCCCCAAGTTCTTTCATATCGAACTCGGCAGCAAGCTTCCTCTTAGTATCTGCAATCAATTTGTCATCTCCTGTTACAAACAGGTCATCCACATACAGGAGTAGAATCATAGGATTCCCTTCCTCAACCTTGTAGTAAAGGTTGGAATCTGCTTCACTCTTGGTAAAGCCCAAACTGGATAGAAAGTTGTCTATCCTACCAAGTTCTGCACCCATATATGACTACACCATTCAAGAAGGCTATCTTGAAATCCAGCCAGTGTATCTTCTATTTCATCACTTTTATATTTCTCTATGCTGCCATCTGCAGCATGCTTGATCTGATAGTTCCATTTGGAAGTCACAACAGACTTCCCTTCAGCTCTTGGGACCGTATCCCAAACATCATTCTTTACGATCGACGGATCATGGCATTCTTCCCGTATCTTGGGAACTTAAATATCTTCAATAGATAATTTTGTTGCTTGAACAAATATTGTAGTCCTTCTTTTGTAGGTGAAGGTATACGGTCTTTTCTACAAAACAAGTTAAATTGCATGATTAGAAACATCTCATAATTTTCAGACAAATTCTTACACATAAAGAAATATGTCATACAGTCATGCAATTATCTTAGCCAATGCTTCAATACAACATTTATCCATGTTCCACAACTTTCTAGATTCCTTCCAGTCTCTACCAAAACATTGTTAAGAGTTTGCACTACTCCCAACATGTCAACAAAGAGATTTCATTCTAGATAAGTAGCATTGGAATGTTGTACAGTGCCATAGGCCACTTACCCATCACATGCATATTAGTAGTATACTGTTCATTAATGCAATCATTCTAATATGCACAATACATATCCTAAGTCATGAGCATATACATTATTGAACAATTTTATTTAAACAAACAAATATGCAAGAAATGATAATTAAAAATACTTATCTTTGTTGGGTTGCTGGGTGGACTCCCTCTGAGTCTTTGCTTCCTTGCAGGAGCTGCTGAAGTAGCTTATTCTACACCTTTCTGTTGTGGAATGTAGAAAGATGGTCAACTCCCTTTGAATATTTGCATCCTTGTAGAAACTACTGAAGTGTGCTCCTTTGCTTTCTTGTAGGAACAACTGGAGTGTGCTCCCTCTTGATCTATGCTTCCTGGATTACCTATCCTTGAACTTACATCCATCCTTAATCACTATGCATGCTTATTAGTATCATCATTGTGTTATCCTTGAGGTCTCATACATAATCACACATTTATTAGTATAATCTTAATACTATCAAAACACAATAATCTTAAACATGTATAGTCATGATCATTCATAGATAATAAACATTAGTATTCAAGGTTTCAGGGAAGTCTTCTTTTACTCATACATATTCTTATTTGATCATAGGACTCTTCTAATTAGTTAAATCATCAATACATAAACCCGTGATTACTCAAACCTATACCTTCATGATTCTTCTGGTTAGTCATATCATCAATTATGGTAAGAAACATAATATGCATACAGCCATGACTATTCAAACCTATGACTTCATGAATAATCATTATCAACAACACAACAGTATAAGATCCTAACACAAGGTAGGATTCTAGCTTGATATAGGAAAAACATACTTGGATTAGCATGCTAGCTAGTTATGTCTAACATACCTGCATAATGTCTTCTGGTTCTCTTCAGTGACTTGTGCTAGTAACCTTCATGTCTCATAGGTTAACCGTTGTAGGACCAAGTTATACATACCTCGAAAGTAGATCTTCTATGTGATCCATGACAATGGATGAATCTTTGTCTTCATGTCACCATGATCATATGTTCTTGAAGTAGAACATGATTTGTCTTTCTTGGTGTACCTTTTATGTTAGCGAAAAACATAAACCTCATTCAACATGGCAATGCATTAGTACATTCATAAGTGTCAAAACCTTAATCAATGAATATCTTCTATTAAGGTGATACGACAAGTCTAGTAATTAATCAAGATTGTATTGTAATGATATGAAGACAAACATATGATAAAATTAACCATGAAACATACCTGTAAGCCATACCTGTCAAGATTGCTTGTAATCTTCTTATGGAAGGCCTTAGCCTCATCTCCCTCTGAGACAGGAACTTCTTGACTTATGCAGGTGACCAATCCATCTTCTTCTAGGATTAACCCAATCCACTTGATTTGCAAGAACTAGACCTAGAGCTAGATTAGGGTTTGTTAAAGAAACCCCAAAAATTCAAACTTTGAATTTTAAACTTCTGAAAGGATAGAAATATGTGCCTTGATGAGTTGATCAAGTTGATATATTCAGAATTTGAAAACTGCAAAGTTTCACCCCTCGAAATTGCCTTTTAGATTTTCGGATTCACTACGGAGGACCCTGAATTAGGGTTTGAGTTTCCCAGAGCTTCACCCAACCAAAAGATTTGATTCAAAGCTCTAAGCTTCTATTTTTCTGAGGAGCTTCCAGCCATGGTCACAGATTTCCAAAATTTCAAGTTTTGCAGAAGCCCTAATTTTCCATCTTTTCGATCAAAGTCCCGAATTGGGGTTTGATCAAGCCCGACCTTCTGCCCAACCAAAAAATATGATATTGGTCTCTAAATTTCGATTTTGATGAGTAGCATCTAGCCATGGTCTCCGATTACAAAAATTCCAACTTTCTCCGAAGCCCTAAATTCCGGAAGCCATGAATGAAGGTGCTAAAAAATAATTCTGTTTTGACATAAATATGTACCTGATTGTTTCTGGTGTAACTCTGAACTTTTCGATCCACAAGGTCGGCAAAATTTTCTTGAGATAGCACGACCTGTTATATTTCTATCTCGATGGGTCTGACCTCAATTGGATTCTCTGAGAGAGAGTTATTCCAAGTTTCGTAACATGACCTGTTTAAGGGATAATACAGGAGAGTGAACTTGTACGGCATGCCACGTGTCACTGGTTCATCTTCAGCCTCTGAAAATTTTTCCTGAGATAGCCCGACCTGTTAGCTTTCCATCCCAATAGGTCTCACCTCAATTGGATTCTCTGAGAGAGATTTATTCCAAGTGTCGCAACGTGACCTGTTTATGGGATAATACCGGAGAGTGAACTTGTACGGCGTGCCACATGTCACTGGTTCAACCTCGGCCTCTGAACATTTTTTCTGAGATAGTACAATCTGTGTACTACCTGTCACTTTTTACTAAATTTCATTTGGAGCTTCCTATACCAAGTTATGACCTTTTTCCCAAGTTCACCTGATTTTGACTCAGATCTGGAAGAGGCAGAAACCCTATATTGTACAGATCATAAATCACAACGTACAACGAATTAGAGGTTTTCCTTTGGACACAAGGTACATGGGGATCTGATATTTGACCTTTAAAAGTTTTAGATCCGAAACATTCACCAAAATGGATTTATAGCGAAAGTTCTACGATCACTGGTTTTTGCTATATCAAGCCCTAGCATCGTAAGTGCAACAAGTGTCATACATGCCATATCATGCCTTCTTTCAGGCTAGCTCTGATACCATGTTAAATTTTTAGAATTTACTTCAATCTGATCTAGGATCTTAACTGAGAGAACAACATGTACAACATATCAATCATGGACACAATAATACAAGCACACAAGAGACACAGATTTTACTTGGGGAAAACCATAAAGGTGAGAAACCCCAATAACTTCCTCAGAGATAGATAGAGCAATGATACAACCAGAATACAAGAGATACTCTTCTCCTAGCAGCAGAGCCTCCTCCTCCACAAGTACGCCACTCTCCCAAGTGTGAGTGAGAGAATAGAATGTGTAAAATGAGAGAGACACACTCTCTATTTATACACTAACTTGACTTGACCTTTACTCAACTAGGTCGGCCTCAACTTAACCACTTAACATAATGCTGACTAGGTCGACCCCCACTAGGGTGGTCTAATAACCCTTTGACCCACATGGCCGACCCCCAATAGGGTGGTCTAATAACCCTTTGACCCACATGACGTATACAAGGCCGACCCCAACAAGGTGGTCTAATAACCCATCAAGTATAAGTTACGACACTTACAATATAAATGACGACACTTCCGTATAGAGTAATAATAACATCTCTATAGGAATACAACATATATATATGTGAAATACATTCCGAAGTTACATATACATCAACACTTGGCATTTTTACTATAATTTTTTTCCTATAAATAGCAACACCTTCTTTAGCCAGTTTGTAAATCTAAAGCAAAAAGGCCCATTTACAAAGCACATCAAGAAGTTTCAGAAGCTAAGTCTCAGAGTGAAGAATATTTCAGAAGATAATTTGTTGGATTTCTTTATTGGAACTTTGAAGGATAACATCCAACATGATTTTCTCCTTTGGGAACCTAAGTCCTTGGAGCATGCATTCAAGGTGGCAAGAAAAGTTGAAAAAAAATTATGGCAACAAGGAGGTCTACCACTTACAACTATCAAGAATTAAGTGTGGTCTCAAGTCATCCACAACCTACAAGGTTGACACCACAACAACTAGAGAAAAAAAATAGCAAAAGGGATTTGTTACAGTTGTGATAGAAAATACAGTAAGGCTACAAATGCATTGAGAAGGAATTATTTTACATAGATTGTGAAGCAAAGGAAGAAAATGAACAAGAAGCAACAAAAGAACACGAACCATCTCAAGATGAAGAAATAGAAGATATTACTTCCGAAGAGGTTACTCCCACCATATCCTATCATGCACTGGCTAGAATTAGCACTCCTCAAACTCTCAAGATCGAAGGATATATTTAAAAGAGAAAGGTAACAATGTTGATTGATTTTGGTAGTACCCATAATTTCAATCACTGTAAATTAGCCAAGGTTCTCAATTGCTTTGTATATCCCGCACCAGAGTTTCAAGTAATGATTCCAAATGGAGGAACTTTCAATTGCTCAGTAAAATGCCATAATATCAATCTCACTATGGGGGAATATGTATTGAATAGTCCAATTATTTCTATTATGATGGGGGGGTTGCTGATGTTGCCTTAGGAGTTCAATGGTTGAAATCATTGGGAAGAATGGCTTTTACTTTTCAAAAGATTTTCATGAAATTTTTATGGGAATGAAAAGAATATGAGTTAAAGGGTATCACGGGGAAACCCAGTAAGGTGATAATCTCTAATGGCATGAAAAAATTGATAAAAAAGGACATCATGGTGTAATTGCACAATTATGCTCATTAGATGTTCAAACATCCAAGTCTCATATTTCCCCAGATCTCTAAAAGGTGATTGATAAGCATTCCAAGGTATTTGAAGATATTCCAAAAGGTATTCCACCTGTTCGAGATTTTGATCATGCTTGTAGAGCCCCTCGTCTAGGGTCTTTGCTGTTTAACCTGAAACTCAACCACTTGATACAAAAAGAGATTAGAAGCATAAAGACTGGATAAATAAACTAAATAAATGAATAAACTAGCAAATTAAAACAAACCATAACCATAACCAGCAAAGCTCGTTTAACCATAGGCGAAGCAATCGTTAGCTTCACCACCCAACCATAGGCTCATGCTTTCAGTCGCATGGCCTCCCCCGAGCTTGGGTCGTAGATCTCACACATGTTTTTCAGAAATCCAGCTTGGGCTTCCCCTCCCACCAGGATTTCTCAGCCAAACCCTTAGATAGCAGCAAGTCTTTGAGGCATTCGAAAATTACGACAATCGTCCAAATCATGGGCCCTTTACCCATTCCCTAAGCCTTCCTTATAAAGGAAAATCTCATGCGACACATGTCGCTTCATGCATAATTAATTATTTTTAATTAATTATTTAATTAAAACACTCACCCCTCCAAGTGTCAGTTTCTTTGGGAAGTGCACCTACACCCCTAAGTTTGCTCTAGTTTGTCCCCCAGATATTTTAATCAACTCCTAGCTTTTAGTTGACTAGGTGTCTAATCTTAGGATTCTATTTTGCTCCTAAATAATGATTTCTATTATTTTAAATGCTCAACAAAATAACTATTCATGTGCAAATGTCTAAACTATTTTTATGCATTTGCCTAGTAATAATCTAGAGTTATTCTCCTAAGTTTTTATGCAGTTTAATTTAACAATCAAACTCACTAGGATCACGGTGCCGCGCCGTTGGGCTCCTGGTTCCTTAATTTTTAATTCCCTGACATTGCACCACTCCGTCGGGCCCACTCATCCATGGTTTCCATTCCTTGGCATGGTACCGCATCGTTGGGTCCTTGCATCCATTCTTTCCGTTCTCGACAGGGTACCGCATCGTTGGGCCCTTCTGCCACCGTCTTTCCGTTTTGACTTGCGGGAACTCTTGTAGGGATTTTTAGGAATCATTACCATCCATCCTCCGTCTACATGCTATCTAGGGACTAATGGCGCTGAGGAGTGAGTCCGTTCTCACTGCGCGCCCCTCAACTCGTACGTGACCAGCTCCGTCGTGGCCCACCTCGTACGCCCTCACGCATTCCTCTTGAGCAAGCGGATCAATGCTTATCTGCTCATGCGTGGTATTCTTGTCGGAAGTCGACATCGTCGTCGCTCCCCCTGTGTGTGATTTACCCGTACTCTACGACCCTTCATGTTCCTTTGTGTCCTTCGGTGAACCGTTTCACCTATCGCTACACACATTTCTCACTAACATAAATCATTATTTTATTGATTTACAATCAATGGTAATCATAAATATACTCAAAATAAAATCAAAGGATTATTTTATTAATGTTTGAAACAGTCGGGTCACTAAACAAGTTCCCTCAATGTCTACAGTAGTCTAGGGGCACTACATACACCCCTACTTATTTAGAACTTCGTCCCGAAGTTTAGAATAAATGCGGAAAGCTATGATGCATCTCAGTTGCATCCTCCCAAGTCACAAAGCTAAGCTTGTAGCTGTCCTACTATACTTTGACTTGATCAATCAGGGCTAATCATTAAGCAAGAACTAATCAATCAATTATACCACTCCACATATATAATTTAAATCCTTAATTCATTTATCAATTATTGTCGTCATTCACATCTTCAGGTTTTCCTCAATCTTTTAAGACGTATCAAGGCTCAAGAAACCACTTTATCGAAGTTGTTCGGCTGGGTCACTCGACAAGTGCCCTTAAGGTCCACAGTCATTTTAGGGGCATTACATACACCCCCTCTTATATAGAACTTCGTCCCGAAGTTAATTTTTTTTTGTTCTTGTACTTTCGATGCTAGGATTTATATTGATTTCTATTCTCATCTTCATGTCATTGTATTCTATTTTTCTCCAATAATCATGGCTATAAGCACAAGTGGTTCTAATCACTATTTTCTATATCAATTAGAATGGTTCAAATACACCCTCGGGACTTAATTGTATCCTTATGTACTACAGATCCAATAATTCTTTTATAACTGTCAGCACCAAATTAGATTTTCTATACCTTCTAGTCATCTACAAAGGTTTACAATGTCCAAGTTATCTATAAGCTGCATTGCGTCAATAGTCACCCAAAAGTTTATCAAGCCTAACAAATCCAAGCAAGGATTTAAGTCTATTTTGTTATCCTACCTCCAAGAGAAGGTAAACATCATAAAATATGCGGTAAGATATAATCACGATTTTAACATATCAGGAGAGACCCTCAAATTGTCCCAAATCCAAATTCCATAAGACTACCTCCAAAACCCTAAATGTTTTAATAACGCTGGTTCTCAATTAGACAGGATTCCAAGCGTCAAAATTTAGTGACTTAGTCTAACATATTAAACATTAGCTATTATTCTTTTCATAAGTAAGGTTGTGTCCAGGTTAATGATCTTATCACGTCCTTACCTCATTTCATCATTTTCGTTGTCATGGAACTACTTCGACAGACTCATCAAGTCGTACTATATGTGTCTTAACCTCATCGAATCCCATCTTGAGGACTACTCGTCTTTTGTTTAGGTTTCACCATGTCAAATGGTTAGCATCATTGCGTTCATCTTTATCACGTTGATCTTCTCCATACTTTGTTTTACAAAAGTAGATTTGATGGGTTTTCCAAGTTATAATTTCTCCATTATTACCACATCATAGTCACGTCAATTTGTAGTTTCTGATTTTCGATAACGGTGTTGTCATGATGTGAAACATTGTGATCATGTTCGTCTCATGACGATGGTCACATCGGCATCTCGATTTCCAAAATTTGAGTTTGTTTAACCCTCTCGACAGTTCGTCGAAGACTCGATTAGTATATGCATTTTGCAACATTACAACTAAAATTCACCAAGTTGGATTCCTTTGTTAATTGATCATATGGGCTCACCCCTTGTTCTTCTCATGAGGACTATGTATAGAAAGTTAAATGTTACCTTCCATGTCCTCACTTTGTAAGAAAACCCAATGTCCTCCATTTTCTATATATATATATAAACTTCCAAGGTCCATAAAATAAAATGATTTTTTTTTTTTTTCCTAATTTAGTCATCCTTATATACATATGATAAAATAAGTTTATATTTTCTTCCTCTCCAAAAGAACAATTCTATAGACAAATTATATATATACACTATTTTTTTTTTTCCCTACCTTAACACACTTCTATAATTGGTAGAATAAATTTATAATAACAACAACCAACATCTTATATTTCTATAATTTCCCTTTTCTTATCTCAAACTCTATTTTATATTTGATAAAAATATTATAGTAACAACCTACTTACCTTTACTTCTCATTATATCTAGATACATTCATACATCTTGTATAAGTATATCTATTTTCTCCATCATTCATTGCCATAATACATACAACCAAATAAATAAAATTTGATAGGCAAATATTCAAGTAAGCACTATTGGGTTTAAAGCCATATATTACCTTGACTAATTTCAATTAAGATTACAATGCAATATGATTCCAGGAATGCATCATATAATACTAGAGCTAACGCATACCATGTATAACTAATATATACATGAAAGAAGGAAGGTGTAGCATGTGATGCAAAGTATAAAAGGATAAACAAAAGGTAATGCAAATCATACAAGTCAAATTTTAGGCACAATGCAATAGTCACTGTTAAAAACATATATAAATATATAACCACCCTATTCACTAATACCACATTATATATATATATATATATATATATATATATATATTTATATATATATATATATATAAATTAATTCATTCATTCGTCTAATCTCATATTCCTCCTATACAACAAATGTAAACATGTATCTCTACACTTTAAATGTAATGGTGATTATATGAATATGAATAAGTGGTCACCTCTAATTGCTGTGACTAAATTCATAACTAATCCATCATATAATGAAATGTAAGTTTCTATCATACTTTGAATCATGCATATAATCATGAATGCCACTATATATTCAATGTAAAAAGTTAGAATGTCGACTTCAATTTCTTCCCTATCACAACTTATATATATGACTTTTATATATATATATTTATATATATATATATATATATATATATATATAAAAGGAAAATAACTATATTTCAAAATCCAATTTCAACAAGAAAATGCAACCTTTGTATGTAAGTGGCTCTATAAGAAGTAGAATATCCTACTCTAAGTTCTTCTTATCAATATTTATTTATAACCTTTATACATTTTAACAACAATCACTAAGTTTCTAATATGAAATATCCATTTCACTTTTGCCGGATACACAGCATACTAGCACGGTTGTATATATATATTTGTAAGATAATATTTTCACTTCAAATTTAAGAACTACAACTACTTCTTCTAATTTCTTTTATCATTCTTTTATATATGTATAATCTTATATATATAAATAAAAACAACGAGAAGGGATTTATTCAAGTTATCAATTTCTGAAATATATATATATATATATATAGAGAGAGAATAAAAATCGGAGTCAGTTAATAATGCCACTCCCACTACCGTCGAATATGGGAATATTAACTTAATCAACGGACGGTGGGTATTTATAACCCATCTTTACTTCGAATTATCTCATCAACTCTCTGATATTGCAGATCGCCAACCCTGATGGTTAAGAGTTGTCTTGATGAGGGCGCGCAATGACCAGGCAGTATCGAACTCCAGGAAATCACATTTAACAGGAAGGGATCTATTCAGCTCCTATCGATTGTATTTTCTTCATAATAGATTTAAGTGTAAATACCACACCTACTATTTTTAACTTCCAAAAGATCATATCATAAATATATAAAAATTAAAACAACTTTTCAATTAACTTATACCAAAAAGTCAACCAAAACAATACCGATCTTATTCAAATAGGACGAACTCATTTAACATTCATATCTTCTTAGTTAATACCAAATACCAAAATAAAATTAAAACACCAATCCATATTCTGAGAAGGAATTAAAGACGCCATTCCCAAACCTGAGACAGAATTAATTTAAAGCTCGAATTACAATTTCTAGAATGCTGGAAAAACACCTATTTTCATATCTAATACCAAATTTATTTACTAGTCAAATACAAATTTCTACAAGCAGGAAGAACGCCTATCTTCTTAACCGATACAAAATTAATTAATGGTCAAATAAAATTTTCTATAATACTGGAAAAAAGCCCAAATTCATAATTGGTACAAAATCATTTAATATTCAGAACACCAATTTTTTTTTTACAACTGGGAGAACGCCTATCTTCTTTAACTGATACAGAGTTAATCAATGGTCAAATGCAAAAAAAAAATTATAATGCTGGAAAAACGTCCAAATGCCTAACTGATACAAAATCATTAATATTCAGAATACCAATTTTTACATCTGGGAGAACGCCTATCTTCTTTAACTGATACAGAGTTAATCAATGGTCAAATGCAAATTTTTTTTTTTTTCTTAAATGCTGGAAAAACGCCCAATCGCCAGATTTGCAACGCTATCAATCCAAAATCCAAATCGAATTTTAACAAAAGGAAATAGTTACAAATAGAATCGATTTCTTCATTTAGATCTGGGAAGACAGTTACAATTTCAAGTCTATTTCTCAGACGCGTTTGGATCGAAATCGTAAAGTAATAAAACAATTCTTCATCGAGATCTGGGTTGGGATCGTGAGATAGATGGAACATGTAATTGCTGGATTCGAAACCAAAACACGATGAATTTCAGAACTAAAATCGATTTCCACAGATTAACTTAGAATCGAATTCATAGAGGAAAAGACAGAGTCAACCATTCTAGATCGGTTTTAAAATTTGGAATCGAAATAAAAAAAGGAGAGTTACAGCTTCGGAATCGACTTCAGCATTAAAATGCAGAGGCAGTTTGATTGAACCGAATTAGAATACCGAGACCGTATTCATCCTGACAGAACAGAGTATTGATATTTTGCAGGGTTCAACAAAATAAAATTCACACCGTCGGCATTCAGGAGTTGACTCACATTTCATCATAAAAGATTACGGAGATAGCAATAAATGAAATCGACTTCTCGACATAGAATAGATTTAAATTGAATTGGTACAAATTGGATCCACGCCCACATTCATCACAAAAAGATTACAGAGATAACCAGAATGAAATCGATTTCTCGACACAGAATGGATCTGAAGGCGTTGCGTTGATGCAGCATTAATAATCAATTTCTTAATAAAACTATGCATGGGAAATTAATGATATACCAGCATTCCCTGCTCGACAGCCGTGAGCATCTCCCTCCAGGTGTCGACGCACCTCAGCAGCAGCGATCGGGTCCAGAAATTGTGCAGGGTGGGTTCTATTCTCAGAATCTGCGGATCCTTAAACTTAGAGACAACAGTGAGGAGTTTATGGGTAGTGGATCGGTCTCTGTCGCTCGAATAAAAGAGAAGCATGCACAGAACAGAATTAAGAAGAACTGATGTGGGTTGAAATTTTAGATCGGAATGGCTAGGTTGTATTCAGGGCTCGGAATTTATCCTGATGAGAGTGAAGGTCGAAACACGATCTGGGGAATACTTTTCCTCACAGTGAGCATTTGACAAAGACGCAGGTCGAGACTCGATCTAGGCATTAATAATTTTTCCAACGTAATGATTAGCAGAGGGTTAAGATCAAATTGAACTGGGTATTCATATTCATCGGAGCTGTTAAAAATATCAAGGAGTGAAGATCAATCGAAACTAGTATTCATCGTGGCGATTTCAATAGCGAAAAGTTAAAATCAACGGAACTGGGCGTTAATAAAAAAAACTGACCACCGTGTATAAATATCGGGGAGTCGAGGTCGAGACCCACTCTGAACATGAAAACTTTAAAGGACAGAGAAACGAGCTAAGTATCGAACCGATCACTGAAATCCGAATGACAGAAGTCAATCGGGGTATTTAAAACTAATCGTCGAAATTACATGCCAGGAAGTCGATCTAAAAACTGATCACTTAAATTCAATGGTGAATAGTCGATCCGAATATTTAAAACTAAACACTGTAATTATTAGACAGAAAATTGATCTGTGTAATAAGTCTGTTCACTGAAATTTAATGGAAGAAAGTCGATAAACTTTCTGAGCATCATTTTGTTGAATAAAATACAGAGATCCATTAATCGTTTGCAATCAGCTACATTTCGTGAGTATAAACAAGTTTCGACTAAAATTTAATGAAACGATTACGCCATCTAAGAATGCAGAGATCAGAATTTATAGATCTCAGAACTTGTTTCTCGACTCTGGAAAAGAGATTTTTTTTTTTTTTTTAAATAAAAACTCAGAGATCTCGATAAAAATTTCTGGTCATAGAAAATAAGATATTTATTATGTTAGTAAATAAGAACCTGTAGAAATAGCTGTTCGGTCGAATGCGTATTCCCATGAAGGTCGAAGTTCCAATCCCGCTGTTTGACCACCACGATCACCGACAAACCCCAAAATAAAATATGACTCGGGTGCCCTCAAGGCTCGACCGGCTCTGATACCAAATGTAGAGCCCCTCGTCTAGGGTCTTTGCTGTTTAACCTGAAACTCAACCACTTGATACAAAAAGAGATTAGAAGCATAAAGACTGGATAAATAAACTAAATAAATGAATAAACTAGCAAATTAAAACAAACCATAACCATAACCAGCAAAGCTCGTTTAACCGTAGGCGAAGCAATCGTTAGCTTCACCACCCAACCATAGGCTCATGCTTTCAGTCGCATGGCCTCCCCCGAGCTTGGGTCGTAGATCTCACACACGTTTTTCAGAAATCCAGCTTGGGCTTCCCCTCCCACCAGGATTTCTCAGCCAAACCCTTAGATAGCAGCAAGTCTTTGAGGCATTCGAAAATTACGACAATCGTCCAAATCATGGGCCCTTTACCCATTCCCTAAGCCTTCCTTATAAAGGAAAATCTCATGCGACACATGTCGCTTCATGCATAATTAATTATTTAATTAAAACACTCACCCCTCCAAGTGTCAGTTTCTTTGGGAAGTGCACCTACACCCCTAAGTTTTCTCTAGTTTGTCCCCCAGATATTTTAATCAACTCCTAGCTTTTAGTTGACTAGGTGTCTAATCTTAGGATTCTATTTTGCTCCTAAATAATGATTTCTATTATTTTAAATGCTCAACAAAATAACTATTCATGTGCAAATGTCTAAACTATTTTTATGCATTTGCCTAGTAATAATCTAGAGTTATTCTCCTAAGTTTTTATGCAGTTTAATTTAACAATCAAACTCACTAGGATCACGGTGCCGCGCCGTTGGGCTCCTGGTTCCTTAATTTTTAATTCCCTGACATTGCACCACTCTGTCGGGCCCACTCATCCATGGTTTCCATTCCTTGGCATGGTACCGCATCGTTGGGTCCTTGCATCCATTCTTTCCGTTCTCGACAGGGTACCGCATCGTTGGGCCCTTCTGCCACCGTCTTTCCGTTTTGACTTGCGGGAACTCTTGTAGGGATTTTTAGGAATCGTTACCATCCATCCTCCGTCTACATGCTATCTAGGGACTAATGGCGCTGAGGAGTGAGTCCGTTCTCACTGCGCGCCCCTCAACTCGTACGTGACCAGCTCCGTCGTGGCCCACCTCGTACGCCCTCACGCATTCCTCTTGAGCAAGCGGATCAATGCTTATCTGCTCATGCGTGGTATTCTTGTCGGAAGTCGACATCGTCGTCGCTCCCCCTGTGTGTGATTTACCCGTACTCTACGACCCTTCATGTTCCTTTGTGTCCTTCGGTGAACCGTTTCACCTATCGCTACACACATTTCTCACTAACATAAATCATTATTTTATTGATTTACAATCAATGGTAATCATAAATATACTCAAAATAAAATCAAAGGATTATTTTATTAATGTTTGAAACAGTCGGGTCACTAAACAAGTTCCCTCAATGTCTACAGTAGTCTAGGGGCACTACAATGCTATTCACTTAATTATGGGAAGTGTTCCTCCTAACATCAGACCTTACAGATACCCCTCTGGACAGAAGAGTGAAATTGAGCATATGGTTGAATAAATGTTAGAGGCCAACATAATTAGGCCTATCCAAAGTTCTTACTCTGTGCCAGTGGTAATGGTACACAAGCCGGATGGATCATGGCGTATGTGCCCAGACTATAGAGAGCTCAACAAGATCACCATTAAAGATGAATTTTCCTTTCATGTCATTGATGAATTGTTAGATAAATTACATGGAGTAGTTTTCTTCACAAAGTTGGATCTTTGTTCCGGATATCATCAGATTAGAATGAAGGAGGAAGACATTCCAAAAATAGCATTCATAACTCATGAAGGTCATTATGAATTTTTGGTCATGCCATTTGGTCTCACAAATGTGCCTTCCACATTTCAAGGTTTGATGAATTCCATTTTCGATCCTTTCCTTAAAAAAAAAATCTAGTATTCTTTGATGATAAACGAATCTATAGCAGGTCTTGGGAAGAACATGTTCAACATGTTGACATGGTACTACAACTACTAAAGGAGAAACAACTATAGGAAAAACCTTCCAAATGTTTCTTTGGGGTAAAGGAGGTAGAATATTAAGTCATATTGTATCTCAGGAAGGTGTCAAGATAGAATCCAACAAAATTAAAGCCATGATGGACTGGTCGATTCCCAAAACCCTAAAGAATATTCGAGGATTCTTAGGTCTGACAGGGTACTACCGCAAGTTTTTTTGGAACTATGGAAGAATAGCAGCACGTCTAACAACATTTTTGAAGAAAGATGCATTTTCTTGGACTCCAGAAGCAACTCAAGCTTTTGGACATCCTAAGGAGGCAATGTGAAAATATCTTGTTTTGGCCAAACTAGACTTCACAAAAACATTTATTATGGAATGTGATGCTTCAAGAAATGGAATTGGTGTTATTCTAATGCAATAAGGACACCCACTTGCTTTCACAATTCATCCAATCAATGGAAAACACTTACAGAAGCCCATTTATAAGAAGGAAATGTTGGAAATTCTACATGCTCTTAATAAATGGCATCCTTACCTAATAGGTAGACACTTCAATCTCAAAACAGATCATGATAGTCTTAAATACTTCTTGGAACATATATTATCTTCAGAAGAGAAACAAAAATGGGTAACCAATATGTTGGGATATGAATCTAAGATCATCTATCAAAAAGGGAAACATAATGTGGTGGCGGATGCACTTTACAGAAAAGATGAAGATGTCGAGGCATTACTTTTTGCAATTTCCATTCTTCAACCCAATTGGGTAGTAGCTGCATGGGAGGAATGGAAAAATGACCTATATGTGTGGATGCTCATTCAAAAGTTACATGATGATCCAAGTGTATTAGATACTTTTGTGTGGAAAAAAGATTCACTATGGTATAAGGATCGCTTATATTTATGCAAAGACTCCCAACTCAAACAAAAGGTCCTCTCGAAATTACACACCTCTCCTATTGGGGAACTCCGGGTTCCTGAAAACTTACCATAGGGTAAAGAAGGATTTTTTGGGGAAGGTCTTAAATATGATGTTCAAAGGTTTGTGGCTGAATTCTTGGTTTTCCAACATAATAACGTCTAAACAGTTAAGACCCCAGGAATTCTACAAACATTAAATATACCTTGCCAACGCTGGGAAGAAGTCTCAATGGATTTTATCACAGGTCTACCCAAGTCACAAGGAAAGAATGTTATTATGGTGGTTGTTTATAGAATCATGAATTATGCACATTTTTGTGCACTCTCTCACCCTTTTAATGCAAGTACAGTAGCCGCATCTTTTCTGGAAATAGATCAGAAGTTACATGGAAATCCGAAGATTATTGTAAGCGATAGAGATCCAATTTTCACTAGAAAATTTTGGACAAGAATTATTTTCTTGTTTGGGTACCCAATTGGCTCACAGTTCATCTCATCATCCTCAATCTAATGAGAAAAATGAGATAGTGAACAAATTATTGGAAGGATATTTTCGTTGCTTTGCATATGATAAACAAACAAAGTGGGTGAAATGGTTATCATTGGTAGAATGGTGGTACAGTACTCCCTTCCATACATCATAAAAAATGTCTCCATTTATGGCACTTTATGGGTACTAGCATCCATCTATCACATCTCCCTTAAAGGGAAAATCTAAATTTCAAGCCGTGGAAGATCACATAGAGCATCGGCAAGAAGTTCTCCAGTTACTTAAGGACAACCTAGCTATGTCACAAAACAGGATGAAACGACAAGTTGATCAACATCGGAGTGAAAGGAGTTTTGAAGAAGGGGATTGGGTATTTCTGAGGCTACAACCTTACAAGAATATTTCCCTAAAGAAACTAAATTATAAGGACAATAAATTAGCACCCACATATTATGGTCCTTATAAAGTGTTGCAGAAGATTAATAGTATGGCTAACAAATTGGAGCTCCCTTCATCTTCAAGAGTGCATACAGTTTTCCATGTTTCTTTCTTAAAGAAGGTAAGACGAGACAAGATCCCAATTCAAACAATATTTTCCGAGCTTGATGAAGAAGGAAGAGTCATATTGGAACCTGGACAAATCACTGAAATAAGGACCAAACAGCTACATAATCGGGCTATTACTGAGTACCTCATCAAATGGAAGAACCTGCCAGTGGAAGATTCGACATGGAAAGATGAGTCCTTCATACAAAAGCATCCAAAACTAATTAAGCATTGAGAACAACACTTGTCTAAAGGGGAGGAGCATGTTAAGCCCTAAATATTGGCACATTATCCCTTAAGTAGTGGCACATTACTCCCTTTATTATGGTGCATTACATATTATTGATGTCGGCTTGGGTCTATTAGTTGTTATTGTACCCCTTTCTCTCCTATATATAGGAAGGAGACCTTTTCATTTTAGTCATCATTGTATCTTGTCTTGTCTTATGTACTTAGTACATTGTGTATGGAGGTTCCTCCCTTGAAGAGGATTGTTATTCATCTCATTTATTCATTATTAAGTCGTGGATTACTTTCTTTTGGTCTATTTCTGCTATTTTTATGCTATATATGGGACTTGGTTGCATAATAAGAAGACTAGGAATAATTGACAATATGAGTAGTGGATGCGACGAGACTGGTGATGTCTTGGAGAGAATTCCTAGAATGGGAGAATGCCAATAGGGAGGAAAAAGAATACGAGGATAATGGGGGAGTTTTTTTCCTTATTATTCTTATATTTTTCTTCTCTGGAAGAAAAGTGATCATCTATAAGTTTCTTAAGAATTTGCATCCATCATTATACCTCTTCCTAATGACTGAATGTTGTTTGGTTATGGGCTTCATTTCAATCCCGAGTTGTACCAGCTTAGCTAGCTTCTATCCTAACTGTTGTTGTTCCATTACTTCAACATGTTGTTGATAAAAATGATATGTTTCCATTGTTTGTCTATATTAACACTTGTGCCACATAGGAAACAAGGAGAACGACCTTCTGTAAACAGTCATTAAGGACAATGGATATCGAAGACGATGAATTGGAAAATGGTGGAATGGATGACACATGGCATCAAATTTTTATATTTTTTGAAAAATGGTGAAATGGATGACACATGGCATCCAATATTGATATCTGACATTTTGAGTGGAGATGTGGTGAACAGAGCTATGTTGTAAAATTGGAACAGAGATAAAATATGTTTTTATGAAACCAAAAAAGGTTTAATATGTAATTGAGTTGGATTTAGTCATATCTTTTTTGTCTAATGAGTTATTTCTATTTTTTATATTTAGATATCGACAAACTTTTCACATTATGAAAGTAAGAAGTAAACAAGTAAATAAATTTTTTTTAAGAAAAAATAAATCTATTTAATATTTATTAATTTATAAATCTATTTAATACTGATTAAAAATTTAATTTTAATACATACTATATAAAAAAATTAATCATATTATTTAAATGTATTAATAGTAGTCTTAAAGTTAAAATATGAAATTTCATTACTTAAGTTAAAGTTGGTCAAGGTCTTTTTAGGGAAGATCTTATATAGTGTGAATGACTAAGGGTAAATTTGGTGGAGGGCTTCAACTTATAGGTGGATGGACAAAACCATGCTCTTTTGGTCTTTTGTAGTCCTAAGTTCAAAACTATTGGTGGATGGTTTTCTTGTGTGTTAGCAAGAGGACTTTTAGCAAGGTGGTAGGATACTAATGTTATAATAGGTTATTGATGATAACCTTTAAGAATGTAGACCAAAGCAGTTGTGGTACCTTTGAATGAATGGAAAAGAAAAAGATTCGAAGAGAGTTAATTTAGACATCACTAATTTTTATTAGAAGTTTATAATCTAAAAATAAGGGAGAAAGAAAATGTGTTTTTTAATCATTAACAAAATAGGTCAATAAACATTAAGTGAAAAAAATAGCTAAATAATGAGAAATGGAGATCACATAGGAGCCATCATAAAAATGATTTTTTTTCAAGAAAACAAACATCTTAATAATATTTCATGGAGAAATTGGATATACATACACTAGTACAAAATGAGAGATAAGTGACCAAGTGACCAAAAAAATTGGTCACCACAGCTTTTTCAAGGGATAAATGACCAATTTGGTCATGGGATAAGAACTAAACTAAAAATGACCAAGCTAATTGACCAATTTGGTCACAAGATAAGAACTAAACTAAAAATGACCACATAAAAATTGGTCATTTATGTGGTCATTTTTAGTTGTGACATTTTGGCAATAGAAAATTATAATTTTGATAATGAATTTGTACAATTTACTAAATTTTAACACTGCATATGGATTCAGAGACCCGCTAGACACTGCAGATGGATTCAGAGACCCCCTAGAAGGGGTTCTCCGAATCCATCTGCAATGTTAAAATTTAGTAAATTGTAACATTGTAGATGGATTCATAGATACGAGCTAGTGTCGAAACATGATGCCATAGGCGAACCTACTAAAAAATTTTGCAAGATCATTTCATCTATACCGTCACATCTTGTTCGATGTGCTTATCATGTCCATATCTTATTTCACCATTTTTGCTTCTATATTATCTCTTCGACAGATCCTCCAAGTTGCATCATCATAGCGTGGTTGTGTCGAGTCTTAGATATTTGTTGTCTTTTCCTCTCGGCATTATCATGTCCTGAATTTGGTGTCATTGTGTTTGGCTCATCATATTGGTCACATTCATATTTTGTTTGAACAAAAACATCATCATTTGGTCCTTTCGGCAGTCTGTTAAAGTTTCGGCAAGTCCATGTATTTTGCATCATGTTAGCTAAAAATTGTCAATTTCACAACCTCCATTAATTCTCCATGTGCATCCATTTATCATGGTTCTCCTCGTGCCTGAGTTTGGAAAGTTCTAAAGTTCCCCTTAGGTCTCTCCCTTGCAAAAAATTGCCAATATTCTCCATTTTGAAAAGAAAAAAAAAATCCTCCTTATTTGTAAAATTATTTTTAAAAGGAGTTACCATGATTCTAATATACAATATTATTATAATATGTTATTAATATATAAATATATTTGATTATATATTATATTAAAAACTGATTAAATAGATTTTCTTTTATGTTTGTAAAGTTTTAGAAGGGCTACTGAAATCAAAACATATTGGGCGATCTCTGTTTTTTTTTCACACCGCTCCGCTCCTTACACAATGAAGGCTTATTCTGCGAGGAGATCAAACTTCCAGCCCAGAGAATATCATCATGGCGATGAAGGAATTTAGATTCTTTCGACACTTTTTTCAACATGGTTTAGCCAAATTTGGAGAAAACCCAAGTTTTTTACTAGGGTTTTTAACTTAGGAAGCGTCGAGCAAGGTAAAAACCGAACATTTCTAAGCACAAAAAATGTTGATTAATTTATGTGGTTCAAACTTAGATTTTGAACTATTTTAGTTGCCTCAATTGTTTTTTTACTTATAAATAGGGCTCAGTTCCGCAGGTCTGAATCACAAATTCTTTGTATTTTATCATGCGATGGAAATGTGCTAATGCTAAGTTATTCAGTTGTCTTTGTACAATATGAGGAATGTCCATGGCATCCTATTGATGATTTTTGTGATTTTTTGACATGGTTATTTTTAAAACTTTTACCCTCTAAATATTTTGCAATATGCTGTTGTTTCTAATAGATTTGTGTTTGCAGAGCCATGGCCTTCTAGCGTTGTAGGAGGCTATCAAGGCCTATCTTGTGGGGTTATATATTCCTTCCACAACCGTCGAAAGGGAAAACCTATTTCCACAGCAAACCATTAAATGGAAATGGCATATAATTAATTTCTCATGAACAATAATAATTATTTAATATTATGGCCAACTTTCGAACCCAGGTCATAGGATTCAACAGGTAGATTGTTGACCACTATCCCATGGAACCACTTTTCACTAAAAAACCCTCACAAATAGTTTTATAATATAGTGGTTATAGTTTATTTAATTTAACTTTTGGATATGTTATTATTTTGATAAATATAAAGTAATATTTTAAGGAGAGGTTTGCACATCCAGAGATTTGATCCCTCTAATGTCTTAACTTAACTCCAAGGTCTTAACTTAACTCCAAGGTCTTAACTTGTGCAATGGCAATGTAAATATTTTTTCTTGTAACCTGATCGAAACCTACATTACATCGAAACCCTAGGGATTCTTCACACACCCTCTCTAGTTATGGTGAGGCTTCCAGTGATGCCCCTAGTGCAGCTGACCTGAAACATTGTTTGCATTTGCAGTAGCATTCTTCTCCGATTGATATTATTCCGACTCAGGGTACAAAGCCTAGGGTTCGAACTGTTGACCTCTGTGTACCGAAGGGCTTCCTGTCAAATACCCAAATTTACTACAAACTTTTTTTTTCCAGCATTTTCCCCAATGACATCTATCTTTCTTTGATCTCCAGATAATGCTAGCAATTTCCACAATCTAAAATAATTAAACAGATAATATTTTCTCAAACATATATTATAATACTAATTTACAACAACAAGATATCTATCACGAGAACTCAATTCATTTCACCTTTTGTCCTTCAATCCTATGAAAAAGGCCTGTGGACAGAAACTTACTAGAATTCTTTCTACAATAAAGAGGATTGTTTTAATGGTTTACTGCTTACTTAGATTTGGCTAATAATCCACTCTTGTGTGATGACAGGTGTGGCTTCAAGACTTGGGCTACAATACTACCAGTGTGGAGCTTCCATAATTTCTCCTCTCATTTCTCTAAAGGAGTGGTAAATACAACACAACCCAAGCTTATCCTAGGTATAACATGATTGTTTAAGGAATTCGAGGTCTCTATGTAAACAAACTAAAGTTATAAACTATGGTGCTCCATCCATACATTTAAAGTAAAGAAACTGTCACCTACCCAAATTCTGAGAATATTATTTTATTTGCAAAATATTTTATGTTAAATTTTAATTACAAAGTTTTGTAATTATGACCAAGTTTGGTCAAGGATGAATGTAATTACTGATAATGAATTAAAATAGGAGACAAACACAAAAGGGAACTGTTAAATGAGTGTTCACTGACCCACTAGGAGGAATGAAAGCTGTTAGAAGGTATGGGACAGATGGCAGCATTTTCACTCCACCACTAGCTGTTGGTTATGGGACAACTACCCCTAAAAATGTGGCATTATCCCCCAGGTGGGTGGAAGTGAGCAAGAAACTCATTAATGACTAGTTAACCACTAAAAGGCCTAGGCAGCCTACATAAGGCAATTCGAATTGGGCAGGCAGCCCTTACAATATTTTCTGCAGAAATATTCCTCAAGTGCATGCTACGAACATAAAATAAGATAATAATTAAATAATTAATAATTAGGTTAACTAAAGTTAGGTTATGAAATGAGGTGTCTCCTCAACATCAAATGCCCAAGCCATATTTAAGGCAGGGCCATCATTGTAACATATCATCTTTTATATCTTCAATCAAATATATTATTCTTATCTATTATTCAATATGAGAATCGGATTCGACTATTAACTTGGTGAACGGACACGTTCACTGCATTTGGTATCAGAGCCTAGTTTCAGCTCCTTCAACCTGAGCTCGGATTCGACTCCTCCTACTATCGAGCTCGGTTTCGGCTCACATATCCGGTTCAGAGCTCATCGCTGATCCTCCAAGCTACTGGCTAAATTATCAAGTGTCTTGAAGACTGTGGTCTTTGACCATATTTAGGCCCTTGGCCACCCTAGGAAGGAAAAAAAAAAAAATTCAGAGTTCTTGTTTAGGATTCTTCCATACACTCAGCTACCCCACGTTCTCCCTTCATATCGTGCTCCGTGCGCCCAATTCATCCAGCCATGCTTCTTCCTAGAGTGTGCCCTCCCTCCATCGCTTCCGCGTCCCTCCTCCTTCATGCACCCGTCACTCCTGTGCACCCTCCTTCATTCCCATCGCCTTCCCTCTTCCTTCTACCACATCACATTGCCCTCCAATTGACCATCCTCCGTGCTACTCCACTCCCACGCCTGCATTCCCCTTGCCTCCACGCATCGTTCCCACCTTCTCCAACCTTCCATTCACGTACCGGCCCTACTCTTCCACTTCACTACTCTTCCACCTCTACGTGCCACTCTCCACCCTCGCCTCCTCCATCACTGTGCTACACTCCGTCAGTCCTCCCACACTCACCAAGCCTGCACACCACTGCCGCCACCACTACACCTCCACGCTTCTTCTCCCATTCTTCTCCGCTGACTTCCTCCACCACCGCCCGCGTCTCCCTCCTCTTCCCTTACCGCTCCCCTCGTGCATATCTCTTCCGCCCACCAAGGCCACCTCTTCCAACCTACGCCCTCCACCGCTGCCTCCCCTACCTATCAGCTTCCATTGCTGCATGACTCCTCCCCTCCACGCATGCCCTACCTCTCTGCCCTCTCCACCTACACTCCACGCCGTCACCTCCACCTCCTCCATCGCACCATCTCCACGTCCACGCTAGCCGTCTCCTCCAAGCCTCCCAACTGCTGCACGTCAGCCCTACAACCAAAAAAACCAAACAAAAGTTAATAAAATATATTATATAATAATAATATATAATATATATAGCTTTTTAACCCTAAGTTCCAATATTTCAAAAAAAAAAAAATTAATTTTTGGAAGAAAAAAAAAACTATATATATAGTTTATAAAAAGTTAATATAATAATATTATTAATTAATTAATTGATAATTATTATTATAAAAAAAGTATATATATTAATAATAATATTATTATTTATTTTTAATAATTATTATTATTATCAAAAAATAAAAATAGAAATAGAAATCAAGAAAAAGACAAAATCAAAGAAGACAAATCGAAGAAAAAGACGAGTGAAGATCTAGCAAAGACTATCCATCATTGGATAAGTCAAGTCAAAAAAAGACAACCAAGTTTAAGAAAGACTCATCAAAGAAATCAAAGAAGATCATTCCACCGTCGAAGAAGACAGAAACCATGGAAGACGATTTGTGAGAAAAATTAGAAGCCATGTTAAAACGTTATCGAAAAGACAATGAAGAATTGCACGACATAAATAACAGTTCAGAAATAAGAATTGAATTACAAGAAAGGTACAATGAAATAAAAATCTCTGACCAGGAAAGGCGTATAGAAAAACTGTATGCGCAAATTGATGAATTAAAAGCCGAAAATAAATTCAATCAGAGGTTAGGAAATCAAGATATAAAGAAGGAAATAAATAATTACGAAGCAGAAATAATACGCTTGAACAAAATCGTTAGCGACAAAGATGAAGAACTAATGCAGTTACGACATAAATTAGAAAGTCAAGAATCTTTTATTCATGTCAAGACTACTAGTAAGACATTTCTATCACTTAGCAAAATATATGGTTTTAATAACAATATCTAACATTTAGTTTACAACCCTAACAAGAGACTTATACAGTATCGAAACCTGTTTTCATACACAAGTTAAGACCCAGCTTTCGAGCTTGATTTTCTCACTACAAGTTTGGTTGTTAGTGAAACCTACCGACTAGGGTTTCATTTATTGAAACAGAACCAACACTTTATGATATTTATCATTTCAAAATATACGAAGTACAGGTTCATCTACCAACAAACAAGTAACTACTACTCTCAACCTGAGACCTTCTTGTTATTCTAATCCATTTCAATAGACATTTAAACGATCCCTTAAAACAATTATTTGAACAAGATTATAACATTAAAAACAAATCAAGCCTTTAGTACAGAAGCGAGTGAACCCTCGACTTAAAAGACATGTTCAATAGCATGGTGAAATTCATGACAGAGTTGCATACAGGCTCCATTCAAAATTCCCAAAATATATAGGGTCTTTTCCCTTAAACAACTATCAGTATAGAAACTAGTTCGAGGTCATTCTTAACGCTACAACAAACATTACTGAGCCGAGCTTTAAATAAAAGACTGAGGATTAACCTCTTTACAGTATGGTATCCAAGCAAAACTTTAAACTCAGCCAACCCTTCGAATATGGTTGTAGTTCCAACCATTGTCACAACTGCTTTCACTAGTAAAAACCATGCCAAAGGAACCTACGAGGTTTTTAAAGAACCACCGAGGCTTACCAGTAGGGTGTTGCAGCTTTTCTTTTTCTGAGTTACATTCATAGACTTTCCTCCAACATTGTAATACCTGCCAGTGCAGTTGGAGAAGGTTAGAACAAGAAAACGCAAAATAAAAACTTGAACATTACAATATTCCTATCACTGTATTTAAAATCTTACCTCAGCGACAAAGCTCCTGGCTCGAGACAACTCTTACTAGCAAAAATGATGAAGCTTGATAGCAGTTGCAGCACCAACGAGTGCAATTCCTTGGCACAATTTTTTAAATGCTTGGAAAATCAAACTCCATTACAATCTTGACAATCAAATAAACTGACAGAAAAACCTTCACAGTATTTTAGTGGTGGAATCGTGGCCCTAGCTCACTAAGACTGTAAACCTGGAGCATTTAAACTTCTCTCATAGGTCTAAGGTTCGAAACCGAGGAAGGAGTCCTCTTACCTGTAAAAACTCTAAAAACCCTACATTTCAGCAGCTTGTCGGCTCTCCCAACCTTACCACAATAATCAAAATGAATGCCAGGGAAGTATTTCTTTTCCACATACCAACGAAAGATTAGGGTTTCTCCCAAGCCCTAGATCTTGTAGTGATCAATGGTGAAGATGGTTTCCAATCGAGTATGTTGGAAAGTGGGCAACCACTACATTTAACACTCCAATCAATGTTACAACTACGACAATTCCAACACAGTATGCCAACGACCAACATTATAAACAGCTCAAAGAAGGATGGTATCTCAACGATGCACATCTCAGATTCTTAACTATATCATTCACCAGGTTCCACATGAAATGGATGATGTGGATGGACAACAGGACATTCCACCATAGTGATAGACCAAATCATTAATGCCTGAACGGGACACTGTCAACCTATAATTCGTGAATTTAATACCTATCAGCTCATCATCTTATCAACCAACTCGTAGTTAAGTGCAATAACATACTTTATCAATACTTAGAATAAAAACTAGGTTACACTGCATAGTTCATTTTTATGGTTAAAGTCATAGCCATTCAAATGTTTGGTTATTTAGATAATACGACGAGGGTCACACTTCACATAAGAAATATACACATAGGACTTGGTTAGGGTGTATCCCTTGGTCCTTGTACTAATTGTTAGATATAAACATTATTTTTTAAAATCATACCTTTTTACACGGTACAAATATTATATTCACAAAGGGTTAAAATATCTATTATGACCTTTCAAAATAGGATTTCGTAGGTAACATCGTAATAGATGTGTAGATTCACTTAGTGCTATGTACATTTATAGATGGAAAGCTTAGGATATTTTATATGATATTCAATTGGACCAGGATATTATAGCTGGAATTATTGTATATGCCAAATAATTCTCAAGTCCATTTATATGGTGGTATTAAAACGAAAAAACAGAAATAGTATCAATTTAATACTTGACGTTCATAAACCTAGTATTTATACTCCAGAAGATTTCTAAGCACAAGTAATTCCTATTTGATAATTCTACTAATGAATGTATTCAGAATATCAATCATTCTAACTTTCGCATTTTGTATTTCTTTAGCCAAATAGAACATCCAGAATAGACATAGATCCATACCTGAAGCAAGGGAAGAACTTAGAAATTCTACCAACATTGACAGCTATTTGTAAAACATAAATACTCTTAACACTTGTTTGTCGCATTCTCTTACCTGAATTCTGCACAAGAGGAACATGAACAAATGCTTTAGCTAAACATAGCTAAGTAAGCCTCAGGGACCTCATAGGACCCCTTTCATCACCATCCAAAAACAAAACCGTCAGCACATTGTCAAGAAAACATAAATACATGAATTTCGAATGACTGTTCACAAGCAGAACTAATGACATAAGCATGTTAAAAGAAGTATGTCGTGACGTTGTCATTTCAAATATCTTTAGTTATGAAGCTCAGTAATTAATATGTTTCCTATATTAATGACTTATTAATTCAAAGCTGTCTTGTCAAGATTTTATTATTTCCGCAATCACAATTTATGTTACATTTAATGCTATTATAAAAACTTTAAATTTTTATGAAAATTTTTATACGCGTGGGGTCTTAGTATCAGGAAGATCTTCGCTCAAGCGTAGGCGACCGATCTGGAAGTGAGCAAATCGCCATAACTGTAGATCTATCTGAGCTAAAGGCGATCGCGGATGCCATCCTATCTTTCCAGGATAAACGGGAAATTATTATGAACATGATGGTCCTCTGGCTTTGCAACAATAAGTACCCGAATCCATATAGAGGGCAAGAGCTAGATGATACACAGCAGGAAATAAGCATAGATTGAAATTCTTTCAATTTTCGAAGTGCAGAGGTCAGGTTTTCCATAATACATTATGAATAAAACAATGATTGATTTAAATTTTGGAGTGGTCGATCTAGGCATTGAAGAACATAAATTTACAATAGATCTGGATATTTAGAAATTAACTGGCATGAATACTTATCTAGTGAATTGCATTTAGACCTACATTATAGATTCATTTTTATTTATATTACCCATTTAAGTCAACAATTTCTTTTGAATTAAGACAGATCTGTCACAGAAATGAGGAAAGAAACAACGAGCCCTCATGTTCGAGCGTTTGAAATCTCAGGCTGGGCGGACAGAAATGATGATACATAAATTATTACTGCGATTTCAAAATACCACAGAGACGAAATGAAGAGAAGCTCAAATTTGGACTTACGCCTTTATCAATGCGAGGATCAGATAAAAGGATTACACAGAGATGGAAGGGGCAGAATGCTTAGGTCATTAATCGGATCTATACCTTCATCTTTCATGTAGAGATAGAGTACATTAATCATATCTCACAAAATATAATACATAGAACTACTCTTTCTACAAAACGTATATTCTTAAGCTTCCAGCGAATGCACGGATCATGGATTAGATATACACATTCATCGATCATACAGAAATAATAATAAATTAACATATCTCAGAAAATATAATACCGAGATCTAAAAACAAATTCCACGTACAAAACATGTACTCTAAGCTTCCGACGAATGCATAGATCATGGATCGGATCTATACTTCCGTCGTTCATATAGAGGTAAAATAAATGAACATATCTTAGAAAATACAACACAGAGATCTAGTATTTTCTAAAAAAAATAAAATAATATAAGATCTTAAATGTACAGCAAAACATACTCTAGATTTTACATGAAATTCCAGGTCCATGATCTTAAATAGAAATCGAAACAAGAACCAGATTTTACATGAAATTCCAGGTCCATAATCTTAAATAGAAATCGAAACAAGAAATGAATTTTTTTTTAGCATATAAGAACCTGTAGAAATATTGGCTCCCTCGAATTCCACGAAGATCGTAGCTCCAATCTGTCGTTTGATCACCACGAATCACCGACAAGACCCCTAATAAATATGAGTCTTGTGCCCTCAAGGCTCGACCGGATCTGATACCAAATGTAGGGCCCCTCCTGTAGGGTCCGTCCTGCTTAACCTGAAACTCAACCACTTGATACAAAAGATATTAGAAAGCATAATGACTAGATAAATAAACTAAATAAATGAATAACTTAGCAAATTAAAACAAACCATAACCTGTCTTTGATACCATCTTGTCCACTACCGTCCGCGTCTTCCGTAGGATCCCTCCAGCAAAGCTCGTTTAACCGTAGGAAAAGCAACCATTAGCTTCGCCACCCAACCATAGGCTCATGCTTTCAGTCACATGGCCACCCCCGAGCTTTGGGTCGTAGAGCTCACACACACAATAATCAAGAAATTCAGTTTGGGATTCCCCCCCCACCAAGATTTCCAGCCAAACCCTCAATAGCAGCAAGTCATGAGTTAACTCAAAATTACAATAGTCATCCAGGGTCTGGGTCTTTTACACGTTCCCAAAGCCTTCCTTTTAAAGGAAAATACCATGCGACACATGTCGCTTCATGCATAAATACATATTTTATTAATTTTCCAATTTAATAATACTCACCCATACATGTGTCAGTTTTTCTAGGAGTTGCACCAACATTCCTAAGTTTGCTCATGTTTGTCCCCTAGATATTTTACTTAACTCTTAGTTTTGAGGTGTAAGTGGAGTTGACTAGGTGTCCATGCTTAGGATTCTACTTTGCTCCTAAAATAAAGATTTATATTATTTTAAATACTCAAAATATTCTTTTATGTGCAAATTCATAAATAACACTTAATATTATTTAAATGCCAAAGTAATCATTGATGTGCAAGTGCCTAAAGTACTCCAATGATCTTCTAAGTAATGTTCTAGGTGCAAACTTATATGTTTTATGCAGTTAAGTTTAATAATCATTTTCACTAAGATCTCGGTGCCGTGCCGTTGGGCTTCCCTGTTCCTTAATTTCATTTCCCCGACATGGCACCACTCCGTCGGGTCCATTCATTCGTAGTTTCCATTCATCGACAATGTACCACATCATTGGGTCCTTGCGTCCACTCTTTCCGTTTTTGATAGGGTACCACATCGTCGGGCCCTTCTGTCGTCATCCTTTTGTTTGACTTGCGGGAACTTCATGTAGGGATTTCAGGAGCCATTACCTTCCATCCTCCATCTACACGCTATTAGGGACTAATGGCGCTGAGGAGTGAGTCCGTTCTCACTGCACGTCTCCAACTCGTACGTGACCAGCTCCATCGTGACCCACTTCGTATGCCATCACGCTTTCCTCTTGAGCAAGTGGATCAGTGCTTATTTTCTTAAGCGTGGTATTCCGTCGGAAGTCGACATCGTCGTTGCTCTCCCTATGTGTGATTTACCCGTACTCTAAGACCCTTCATATTCCTTTGTGTGTCCGTCAGTGAACCGTTCCACATGTTGCTACACACATTTCTCACAAACGTAAATTAGTAGCACTGTCCTCAATAATCACAATTTGATTTATAAGTATGTTGCTTCTTTAAGCATCTATAATTTACTCAATCATTACTCATTCGTCTAATCACATAATCAATTGCACAGCTAGTCGTTAAGCATCATTCATATGTACAGTTTTCATATCAAAGTTAATCGTTAAACAACATGAAATCGTCCATTCACAATAACTACCCAAATGCACATATATCAATCAATCGTAATCATTCATTTACATCAACTGTTCAGATACACATACTCAAAATAAAATCAAGGATTTATTTTATTAATGTTTCAATCGGTTGGGTCACTCAACAGGTTCCCTCAATGTCTACAGTAGTCTAGGGGCACTACACTTTCTAACCTGAGTATGTTTTCCTACATGAAATTGATATAATAGATGAAATGATTGATAAAATGACTTCTCTGCATTTTTCCCCATGCTGGTTTCTGCATCGTACTCTAGTACAGGAAGTGAAATTAAAATCAGATAACTGATGGGCAAAATGCCAAGTGAATAGATAGATTGATACGGTAGTGTTCTTCTAATTCTAACATCTACATGTTTTAAAACTCAGAAACATAATAGTATATAATAAACAGTTATAGAAATCGTTCTCTTGCACTTAGTTTTAAAAGAAAAACATTTCATTCTGCACAAATTTATATTTCTCAATTCAACTCCATGTATTTCCGAAGAAATATTATGCATTTCCATATTATAGATTTAATGTTTTTCCTGCACTTTATATTCCAAGAAATATAGCAACTACAATTTATTTTATATACAGATTTGTTATAAATAGACACTTATCATTTTCATAAATTTTATTCGCAGTTTGATTTAATATATATATACTTTTTCTATAAAAATCAGAACCCTAAGATTATACATGCTCTAGTATTGAAACATTTATTTAGTACACAGTTTAGAAATTCTCATCAAACATTCATGGCAATAGTAGACATTTATTGCTAAAGTTACAGAAGCCTGATATCTAAACCCTAGACAACATTTAAAGACTATCTTTTATTCATGTCAAGACTACTAGTAAGACATTTCTATCACTTGTAAAATATATGATTTTAATAACAATATCTAACATTTAGTTTACAACCCTAACAAGAGACTTATACAGTATTGAAACCTATTTTCATACACAAGTTAAGACCCAGCTTCCGAGCCTGATTTTCTCACTACAAGTTTGGTTGTTAGTGAAACCTACCGAATAGGGTTTCATTTATTGAAACAGAACCAACACTTTATGATATTTATCATTTCAAAATATACGAAGTACAGGTTCATCTACCAACAGACAAGTAACTACTACTCTCAACCTGATACCTTCTTGTTATTCTAAGCCATTTCAATAGACATTTAAACGATCCCTTAAAACAATTATTTGAACAAGATTATAACATTAAAAACAAATCAAGCCTTTAGTATAGAAGCGAGTGAACCCTCGACTTAAAAGACATGTTCAATAGCATGGTGAATTTCATGACAGAGTTGCATACAGGCTCCATTCAAAATTCCCAAAATATATAGGGTCTTTTCCCTTAAACAACTATCGGTATAGAAACCAGTTCGAGGTCATTCTTAACGCTACAAAAAACATTATTGAGCCGAGATTTAAATAAAAGACTGAGGATTAACCTCTTTACAGTATGGTATCTAAGCAAAACTTTAAACTCAGCCAACCCTTCGAATATGGTCGTAGTTCCAACCATCGTCACAACTACTTTCACCAGTAAAAACCATGCCAAAGGAACCTACGAGGTTTTTAAAGAACCACCGAGGCTTACCAGAAGGGTGTTGCAGCTTTTCTTTTTCCGAGTTACATTCATAGAGTTTCCTCCAACATTGTAATACCTGCTAGTGCAGTTGGAGAAGGTTAGAACAAGAAAACACAAAAGAAAAACTTAAACATTACAATATTCCTATCAGCGACAAATCTCTTGGCTTGAGACAACTCTTACAAGCAAAAATGATTAAGCTTGATAGCAGTTGCAACACCAACGAGTGCAAATCCTTGGAACCATTTTTTAAATGCTTGGAAAATCAAACTCCATTGCAATCTTGACAATCAAATAAACTGATAGAGAAACCTTCACAGTATTTTAGTGGTGGAATCGTGGCCCTAGCTCACTAAGACTGTAAACCTGGAGCATTTAAACTTCTCTCACAGGTCTGAGGTTCAAAACCGAGGAAGGAGTCCTCTTACCTGTAAAAACTCTAAAAACCCTACATTTCAGCAGCCTATCGGCTCTCCCAATCTTACCACAATACTCGAAATGAATGCCAAGGAAGTATTTCTTTGCTATGTACCAACGGAAGATTATGGTTTCTCCCAAGCCCTAGATCTTGTAGAGATCAACGGTGAAGATGGTTTCCAACTGAGTATGTTGGAAAGTGGGAAACCACTACATTTAACACTCCAATAAATGTTACAACCATGACAATGCCAACACAGTATGCCAAGGATCAACATTATAAACAGCTCGAAGAAGGATAGTATCTCAACGATGCACAGCTTGGATTCTTAACTATATCATTAACCACGTTCCACGTAAAATGGATGATGTGGATGGACAACAAGACATTCCACCATAGTGATAGACCAAATCATTAATGCCTGAACGAGACAATGTCAACCTGCAATTTGTGAATTTAATACATGTCAGCTCATCATCTTATCAACGAACTCGTAGCTAAGTGCAATAACATACTTTATCAATACTTAGAATAAAAACTAGGTTACATTGCATAGTTCATTTTTATGGTTAAAGTCATAGCCATTCAAATGTTTGGTTGTTTAGATAATAGGATGAGGGTCGCACTTCACATAAGAACTATACACATAGGACTTAGTTAGGGTATATCCCTTGGTCCTTGTACTAATTGTTAGATATAAACAATATTTTGTAAAATCATACCTTTTTACACGGTACTAATATTATATTCACAAGGGGTTAAAATATCTATTATGACCTTTCAAAATAGGATTTCGTAGGTAACATCATAATAGATGTGTAGATTCACTCAGTGCTATATAGATTTATAGATGGAAAGTTTAGGAGCTTTTATATGATATTCAATTGGACTAGGATATTATAGTTGGAATTATTGTATATGCCAAATAATTCCCAAGTCCATTTATATGGTGGTATTGAAACGACAAAACAGAAATAGTATCAGTTTAATACTTGACGTTCATAACCTAGTATTTATACTCCAGAAGATTTCGAAGCACAATTAATTCCTATTTGAGAATTCTACTAATGAATGTATTCAGAATATCAATCATTCTAACTTTCGCATTTTGTATTTCTTTAGCCAAATAGAACATCTAGAATAGACATAGATCCATACCTGAAGCAAGGGAAGAACTTCGAGATTCTACCAACATTGATAGCTATTTGTAAAACATAAATACTCTTAACACTTGGTTGTCGCATTCTCTTACCTGAATTCTGCGCAAGAGGAACATGAACAAATGCTTTAGCTAAACATAGCTAAGTAAGCCTCAGGGACCTCATAGGACCCCTTTCATCACCATCCAAAAACAAAACCATCAGCACATTGTCAAGAAAACATAAACACATGAATTTCAAATGATTGTTAACAAGCATAACTAATGACACAAGCATGTTAAAAGAAGTATGTCGTGACGCTGTCATTTCAAATATCTTTAGTTATGAAACTCAGTAATTAATATGTTTCTTGTATTAATGACTTATTAATTCAAGGCTGTCTTGTCAAGCTTTTATTTTTTCCGCAATCGCAATTTATGTTACATTTAATGCTATTATAAAAATTTTAAATTTTTATGAAAATATCGGGATGTTACAGAAGCATACTACATCGTTACCAAGGTTTTAAGCATACTAAATAAATTTGTACAAAACATCTTGTCGGGGTATTTCAAAGTCTTCAAAGGTCCTTATGCGCCATACATTCGATGTGAAACCTTGAGAGTCCAGTCACTAGCATTTAAGTGGTAATGAAAACACTATGGACATGACAGTACTACTTTGTCCTTTCGAAAGGTAAGGAGGTATTCTCATACAGTATCCACCACAGAAGTCATTGAGTAGGAAGTACCTCTCGATATCAGCAATACTGACAAGGATCAAAAGACCTGAGCTGGCTGAGAAGGTTCATTTGGCCCTTAGAGTCTCAATCTGGGGTTTCTCGTTTTCTCCAGGGTTCCACTGTTCTTTTTCATGTCTGTCTAAGGAAATTTAATTTTTCTAAGGATGGGAACATGATGGTAAGCAAGTTATTTTTACTATACAAGAAAATTGGTTCAGTTGATCCATGCAGCGGCCTGCCTCGAGGTTTGAATAAGGTATCATAATTATATTATGCCTTTCTGTATTTAACTACTTCGAACACAATACAATGTATACCCAAGCTAACTCCTGAAATCCTTCTTTCGTGATGACAGGATTACCACGGTCATCTACCTGCGTAACCGGCGAGGTTTGATATGGGGTAAGCAGTAAACCCTTATTACTGTTCTCTTTCCTGTATGAAAGGGCTCTGGTGGGAACTGAGTCTTTTAAGGAGGTCTAACAGGATGGCCATGACCTAGATTGGAGTTTAGATGAGATTTCAACACGGTATTTCTCATTAAGTGTTTAATCTGGCACTATATGCCATGGAACTAAATCGGTAACATCGTCTTCGACTTTAGATTGTAAAGTTTACAAGCTACTCTTCCGAAGTAGATAATGGAATTGACTCCATTTTAATCAAAGGAACCTAAAAAAATTTATTTCTTATTTGCGTCATTAATTAGTTATTTAAACAAGGGTCTGGGCATACTCTGGCTTGATGCGTCTTTTCCACATAATCTGTCTTATTTACGGTGGTTGTAAGAGATTGAGAGATACAAGGTTTTCAAAGATGCCAAGTTTGTACTCCAAAAATGTATGCGTATTCTTCCATTTTGTATTGCTTTGGACAAGGGCGTTGATAGTGCATATTTTTGGAAGCCTGCTGCTTGTTCTTTGTAAATACAATGTTTAATGTCAAAACTAGAACAGATGTTATGCTTTTTAGTGAGTATATCACCTGTTTGATTTTGGTAATATGTTGTGATTTCTTATTATAATGTATCTGTTTACTGCCCATTTTATAAAACATTGGTTCAGTTGTACTACAATACAACAACTGGCTTACCAATTAATTTTTTTCTGCATTTTGAACTGGGTTGCTTTTGTAAAGGTGTTCGGTAATATCGTGAGACGATTCATGAAATCATGATCCTATTTGAAATTTGGCCAGTATGGAACCTCCCAAGTTAGAATGAGAACGCCGATGCTTAGTAAACAGAGTTGGATTTAAATCCCGAGCTTTCACCATCTCAAAATAAAAAATCCTTTTAAAATCATATTGTTTCAGTGACCATCTAATAACATAGAATGAGGGTAATTGGATACCCACCATCTTAGAAGTTCCATGTGAAACAGGTAGTGCAGTTTAATACCCACCATCTCAAAAGTGCCATGTGAACGTCATTCCTGTCCTTGTGGGATATACGATGGTTGTAGTAGCTTTGTTTGTCCAGTGCCTGTGATCAGCTTGTTCCAATTAGGAGGGCCTGTTCTTTTGAAAAGAGTAGCAGGTAGTCACATGAGTTTGAATTTATTATCTGACAGATTCCCACCTATCCTCACAAAATTCATGTGGAGTACTGCATTGAAGTCATCTTAATCCCCTCTCATAGAGTGATTGGTTTTCTTACCTGTTGCTAGTTCATTTTACTTTTGACTATTTTGTGTTAAGTTGGTTCATGCGTCTAGAATTTAGTTGGCTTCCTTGGGTGTGCATGTACTGATATGGAGGTCAGTTATGTTGGGAAATCTTGGCAACACAAGAAAATTCTACCCAATTGGAGTCTGTCTCCCATTTGTTTATGCCAGTTCAGATATAGCATTTTTACATCTCCCCATAGCGGGAAGAGGCTCAGTTGTTGAAGATCCAAGAAGTTAGTTAGTAGTAATGATAAACATAAAGATAAAAGACAGAAATTAAGTTGTTGAAGATCCAAGAAGTTAGTTAGCAGTAATGATAAACATAAAGATAAAAGATTGAAATTAAGTCATTGGAAGATCCAAGAAGGTAGTTAGCAGCAATGATGGGCATAAAGATGTAAAACTGGAGTTAAGTCTAGTGGTAAGGATGGGAAGAAAGGTGCAAGTCCTTTCTCATGTCCTCCTCTTTAAAGTAGAAGCTATGTTGCAGTTGTAGAGGAGGCTTCAAAGGGAGTTGACAGGGTTTAGTACGTAATCTACATCTTTGGACTTTGATTGGGGCTTAATCGGAAGTGAAGGCTTGGTAGGTTGGCACTGACTGTGGCTTAGCATGTTGAACTTGACACCAACTATTCATAAAAATTTTATCATGACAATTTCTACAAAATTTTGTTCTTGGTGTTTTTGCTGACATGGGTACTCTCTAAATCATCTTTCCTTATATAATCCAATGGAACAACAGGGAATGGTACCCTTTATTCCTCATCCTTGAAGGGATGGATGGCCCTACTAGTGTTGACGTTGGTTAATTCATGCAGCTGGACCTGTGCTATATTTGTGAGACTCAACTGGTGCCATGCCGTATTTGTAACGATGGGCACTTTGTTCAATAAGACGGGGACAATATTGTTCATTGATGTTCCCTTGATATGTAAATATGCTTATAACAGAGCCTAGATTGTTGATTCTCTCACTGTCTGTAACATGCCATGATCAACCAAATTTGGGACAGGATACTAGAGACTAGGGTGAGAGGGAGTAGGGCTCTCTGATTCAAAGCAACTGATTGCTTTTAAGGTTTCCTCCTAGAAACTCAGATTGAAATTATGAAATGTCAACATCAGAAATAAAAGGATCAGATTTGCCAGTGTCAACCCAGAGGAGACACTGAACATTATTACTGAAGGTAACACCCATGTGAGTAAGGTTGAAACTTTATCTCTGACAAGTATTAAGTCTGGCCTTTCCCATGTGACAATGGCCTGTAGATTTTCAATGCAAAGCATCCCAACGAACTGTTTTTCTAGATTTGTGTAATGTGACAACATGCTTGGGCGACAGAGATTGATAGATAGTTGAGAGAGATTAATATATAGCATCTGGATGGGGTGGGCCAAACATTTACTAAAACAATGTTCCTAACATCTTTCCTGGTATGTTTTTGGTCAAAATATGGCAAATGAAATGGCTATAATCACAAAACTGCAACGTCATCAAATTAACACTGTCATCTAAGCGTTTTTTTATAAGAGTTGTCGAATGAATTTTGACTTTTCGGTGGATTTTTTATTTAATTTGGCAAATGGTCAGATCTCAAAATCCATTTTTATTATAAAAATAAATTTTGCATCCTTAAAATCTAAATCCCTTGTGGCATTCAGATTATGCAATTTTAGCACTTTATCTGTAATTCAAAAAATTATAACCAGATTTTAAGAAGAAAAAATGATTGAAAAACAAACCAGAAAAAAGACAAATCATCTAACTTTAGATCAACCCAAAGTAATCTGTAGATTTGGTGGATTAAACATTTACTAAAACGCTTTCTTCCCAGCAACTTTCCTAACATGTTTTTAGCCCACATCTTATAGATGAAATGACAATAATCTCAAAACTCCAAGTTCATCAACTCAAAACTACCATCTAAATAATTTTTATGGTCTCACGATTGACCCAATCAGATTGGGAAGTTTACACAACCGAATCGACCTAGAGTGTCAGAATTCTAGTTTGGACCATAGTAGCAAGATTCGAGTACAGATTCGAAAACGATTTGGATACGATACATAAAAAATATGTAATAAGAAAATCAAGTATGACTAAAATACGAGAGTAGACTACAAAAACATGCAATTTTAATTTAAAAATAAAATAAAATAATACATAATCATTCCAAATTTTAACATCTCATTCATTTTTAATTGAAAACTTTAAAAATAAAACTTAAAACTACACAAATCTATTTTTATATAAAATGACTTAAAAAAATGAAAACAAAAAAACTACGTAAGTCTACTTTTTGATAAATAATAAATACTAAAATGTAAAATTAAAAAATAACAATGATATAAAATCAAACTTAAATAAAAAACTACATGTAATAAAATAAAACTTAAATTAAAAAACTACATGTAATAGTAATAACACAGATATTTTTTATGACTCGAGATGGAAAGGTCAGAGGAGCGCGCTAGGGTGCACGCGAGTTGGAGTAGTTAGGGTTTTGCAGGTTGCCGCCATGGTCGCTCCTGGGGATGGGGATCCCCCTCCCCTCCCATCAGCTGAGATGAATGCGTTCAGGAGATTGATCGCCAGCAGTGGTAAGAGAAATGCTCATCCCTCGGTCCCGAAATTCATCAAAACGCTAGCAGAAATCCCTGAAATCGCCTTGCCAGAGATGACATCGGTCAAGATTGCCCTTGCGTTATCAGAAAGAGGGCTTGTCGGTCAATTCATGGGGCTATGGCCCTCAGCAAAAACCACTAATGATTGGATCCAAAGAAATTGGAAGCCCCAGCTAAAGCAAGGAGTCACCTGCTATCCCCTAAGCAGTGGATACTTCCTGTTCGAATTCATAAATAAGGAGGACAAGGACCTCATCTTCAGAAACGGTCCATATTTTATGGGATCCCAGGGACTGTATCTGAACCGTTGGACGCCAGATTTCGACCCCTCAGTGGCTTTGCCCAAGGAAGTTCCAGTTTGGGTCAGGCTACCCAATTTACCGGTCCATTGTTGGAATTATGAAGCTCTGCAAATGATCGGAAATGGAATTGGGAAATTTATTGACAAAGCAGACAACAAATCAATCTACAACTGTGCCAGGATTTGTGTGGAAGTGGACCTGGAGGCAGGGCTGCCAGAGGCAGTTAAGCTATCGGTGGGCTCCTGGATTCACTATCAGAAAGTTGACTATGAACACCTCCCATTTAAATGCAGAACTTGCCAAGAACACGGGCATTTCCAGAGAAATTGCCCAAAGAATCAAACCCCTGAGAAGGAAGAAGCTGAAGGATGGCAAAGGGTGAAGAAAAGCAAAGCAGCACAAAAAAACAAAGATCCAAGGCCTGCACAGTCGAAAGAACATCCCCCTTCGAATATCAGCCTATCGAAGGAGCCTGTAACTGAAGCAGTAGTATTATCAAATGAACCTGAGAAAGAATACATAGAGGCAGTTTCCCAATCTACACCTCCTTCAGGAAATCTGGCTAAGGATAAGAGCGCCCTTTCAGAAAAAGAATCTTCGAAATCAGATGATGAGCATACCACCATAGGACCTATACCAGTAGCTGACTCAGATGGGGGTGACACAGAGACCAGCAGCTCGATTGGAACCCCTGAAAAGAATCCAAGAGGAAGGAAACCAGAACGGAAAAAAAGAGAGCAAAAATCGTACAGGGATGTCACAGCAGGAGTCCAGCAAACCATTCCGGACATGATGGAAACCAGATCTTCAAAAAAAGGCAAGGCTTCGAAAGGAGCCACCCCCCTACCCTCCTGATCTTTATGCAGGTCATCTCCTGGAATTGCAGAGGTATTGGAAGCAAAATTAAAGAAGAAGCAATTAAAGACCTAGTAAGGATGAACTCCCCGGAGATACTTCTGATCCAGGAGACGAAGATGGAGGAGCCTGAGACCATCCAGGCAAGTAGAAAGTTTTGGAAAAAGGGAGGATGTATAGCAGTCAGCGCTAGGGGAGCATCAAGAGGTCTAGCCACCTGCTGGAACTCCACTAATCTCGACCTGCTAGAAGATCATAACACCACCCATTGGCTATTCACAAAGCTGCAGCATCAAAATACGGGGCAGCAGATCAGCCTTTTTAATATCTACGCCCCAGTTCTATTGTCGGAAAAAAGAGAGTGTTGGGATTCGTTGAACTCCTTCCTGTCCACTAACCGGCACGACAATATCATCCTTGCTGGTGATATGAATGTAACTCTCACCCTATCTGAAAAAAAAGGAGGATCCCCGGTAAGAGACCCAGCTCGGGAGTGGGTTGAAGACATCATTATGGGCTGGGATCTGGAGGATATCAAGCCCAGCAAAGGTAAGTTCACCTGGACAAATAAAAGAGTGGGACCTGGACACATTGCGGCCCGGCTGGATCGTTTCCTTGTCCATTCCTCCTTCCTCACTCTCGGACTATTTGCAACTTCTGAAATACTCCAGGCCTGCACCTCTGATCACAAGCCTATATCCCTTTCATTGTCTACGGGAGAAAAACTGGGGCCTATCCCATTTCGATTCAGCCCTCTCTGGGTATCCATGGATGGCTTCTACGATCTGGTCTCGGAATCCTGGCAAAATCTGTTTGTGGTTCACCGTTCGTCATATGGGAAGAAAAGTTGAGAAGGCTCAAAGCAGCCCTTAAAAGCTGGGCAAAACTCATGACCTCCCCCATTGTTGACAGGAAAGAAGCTGAAAGGAATCTTGGTAATCACCAGCTGCTAATGGAGAAAGCCACAATCACCCCAGAGCTGCTTGCTGTTGAACTCGACCTGCAAAAAGCCCTTCATAAGGCGTTGAGAATAGAGGAGCAGTATTGGCAAGTAAAGTTGAGATGTCATTGGCTCAAAGAGGGCGATAAAAATACATCATATTTCCACAAGAAAGCAGAAGCACGGAAGAATTACAACAGCATTAGAGAAATTCACTATCAAGATCAAAATTTCAACAAAATTGATGAGATAAAGTATGCTGCCCACTCCTTCTATAGAGATCTATTCACTGAAGATTTGGACTCAGTTCCTAGCTTGGATCGTTATCCTCTGAACGTTCTCCCCAAGCTAATCAATGAGGAAGACAACAGAAAGTTGACTTGCCCCATAACGATTGAGGAAATAAGACAAGCACTGCATGGAATGCGCCCTGATAAAACTCCAGGACCTGACGGCTTCACGGTCAGATTCTTCATTGTATGCTGGGATATTATTCAGAAGGATTTGGTCAAGATGGTTAGGAAATCCCAGAACTGCAGCAAAATTGGAGGAAGCACTAACTCTTCATTCATTGCGTTAATTCCCAAAGAGAAAGGTGCCCAAAGCTTTTCCAGATTTCGCCCTATCTCGCTCTGTAATACGGGGTATAAAATCATCACTAAAGTCATTGCAAACAGAATTAAGAATGTCCTTCCCAGGATCATTCCGGAGAACCAGGGGGGCTTCATTAAGAACAGAAATATTCAAGACAACATCATCCTGGTCCAAGAAGCTATTCACTCAAGCTGCCAACGGAAAGAGAAAGGTATGATATTCAAACTAGACCTCACTAATGCTTTTGATAAAGTTCGGTTAAATTTTCTCTTTGCTGTAATGTTCAAACTAGGATTCCACCCCCAGTTAATCATCTGGATCAGAGCCTGTATCTCAGGACCTTGGATTGCCCCCTTGGTAAATGGGAGACCAACAAACTTCTTCCATGCCTCTCGGGGACTTAGGCAGGGATGTCCTCTGTCCCCCTTGTTATATGTTATCCAAGCTTCGCTCCTAAGTTTCCAGCTGGAAAATGGTCTTCAGCAACGTTCTCTAATGGGGATCACAATCACCCCTAGAGTGAAGAAAATAAACCATGCGCAATTTGCTGATGATACCCTTCTTATGGGTCAGGCTAACCTCAACACGGCAAGATCTTTCAAAAAAGAGTTGGATGCTTACACGTGTATTTCTGGCAGTGAAATCAGCTTAAGGAAAAGCAAAATCTATGGTTGGAATTGTACCCCCATTGAAATGACAGCTATATCAAGAATGCTGGAAATGGAAGGAACCTCCACATGGGAATCCATAAAATATCTTGGCATCCCGCTTGTAAAAGCTTCTCCTCGAAGGAGCCTTTGGTTGCCACTGGTGGACAAACTCAAGGATAAAATGTTGGCTTGGGGGGCTTCCTGGTTAAACAAAGCAGGAAAAACTATCCTCATTAACTCTGTCCTAACCTCACTTCCTCTCTACCAGGCCTCGATCCTGCTAGCCCTTAAAGGAATTGTGAAATAAATAGACAAAATTTTGAGAAAATTCCTTTGGGAAGGGGGAAGGAACACAGGAAGGAAAATGCACCAAGTCAGCTGGGATAAGGTCAAAGCCCCCAAGTTGGAAGGAGGGCTCCAAATCAGAGACGTGGCCACTCAGAATTTGGCCATGGGTGGCAAGATCTTGTGGAAAATGATAAGGGGTAAAACAACTTGGAGTGCAAAAGCTCTAAGGACAAAGTACTTCATGGGGCACAAAGACAGGTGCTTGGATAGCCCACCTAGGACTAGGAAAGGCTTTCCTATTCTTGCTCTTTGTCTAAATTCTCTTGATTTGTTAACCTCCAACCTCACTTGGATTCCGGGAAATGGCTCCAATATTAAGTTCTGGGAGGACTCCATTCTAGGGCAGACCACTTTAAAAGAGTTGGAAGGACTGGAGCATATCAAAAATTGGCTTCATTTAAACAACAAATTCACCCTTTGGGATTTATCCTGCTGGAGTCCGGATGATTGCTGGTCCAAATGGGACTTGGGGGCTGTCCCGTATGCCCTGGAGACTGAAGCTAGATCCCTTTTAGAGGCCCTACAAGGACTCTCCCCTACTTCTGCTAAGCTGAAGGACAAAAGAGGTTGGGGTTACTCCACAGGCCTCTACAATGCAACTGAGGGATATGCCGCCTTAAAAGCCATTCCTTGGGCATCTCCGAATCCTTCTAAGTGGAAAAACCTCTGGTTTCTTCCTTCCCTGCCCAAAATTGATCATTTCTGCTGGTCCCTTCTTCATGACAGCATCCTTACATGGGACAAACTATTGAAAAGAGGATGGGAGGGGCCCTCAAGATGCCCCCTCTGTGCCTGCCATGAGGAAAACTCGACACATCTCTTTCTTCAGTGTCAATTTGCTATTGAACTCTGGAATACCCTTCTTGACCAGCTGAATATGGCCCTTCCCCCTTCCATCTCTTCCTTGTTTGCTTCCTAGTTAGATGATGCTCCCTTTTCCTTCTCCAACCTGAATCTGCTAAAGCATTGCTGGATGTGGGTTCCAAAAATCTACTGCTGGAAATTGTGGCTTGAACGCAATAACAGAATTTTTAGGGACATGGCTGTCTCGCCAGCCCGTGTTGCAATTAAAGTTAAGGCGCTGATAGGAGAGCTGGTAGCCTACACTAAAATTACTAATGAAGCTATCCCCGACAAAAAGGAATACAGCTGGTTTCACGGGCTAGACTCAGCCCTTCTTAACAGAACCAAGAACATTGATAAGCATTACTCTCAGTGGGAAATAAGGCTAGAGGAGCAAGAATTCATAAAATGGAGATCCTCCCTGAACAAGCACAGTCTGCATGTGGATGGGGCCTCGAAAGGGAACCCCGGACCTGCGGGAAGTGGAGGAGCCATTCTTGACAAGTCTGGGAAAATCATCCTCACTTTTGCCTAGGGGTTGGGCCAAAATTCTAACAATATTGCTGAAATTCTTGCTATTTGGCAAGGTCTGATTCAAGCCAGAAGTCTCTCCATTAATAATTTGGCAATCATCAGTGACTCCCGAATCATTATGCAGGCTCTAAATATGAAGAAAGATCTAAATGGGATGGGGCTGGCCCACTATCACCAGAAAGTTATGGCTCAGCTGAAAGCTTTTGCAGAAGTAAAATGTTACCACGTCCTTCGAAATCTCAATAAAATAGCAGATCATGAAGCCAATACAGGTGCCTCCCTAAGCAAGGGAATTATAATAGTCAATGGTATCGAAAACCATGTGCCCATCCCCTAGTGAAATCGATGAACTGGTGGTTAAGATTGCAATTGAAATAAACAATGGAAATTCAGATTAGGGACAGATTCCTATTGGGACCATCGTGCAAATTGAGGCTTTCGAGGAGCAGAGTGTATAAGACAAGTTGGTTACATGACCAATGTCCTCTCTTATCCTGGCCTGCAAACAGATAATATGATCTCCATCGATGAATTGTATCCAGCTAGCAGGAATGATGTAATCGACTAGATCTATGTTGAATCCCAAGACTCTGCAGATCTAAGCATCGGGTCTTAATAAGTTAGAATCCTCCAGTTTAGCGCATTCATCTCTGAAAAAGGAAACGTTGGCATTCAGAATTATCCAGTTTATCTGTCAGAATCCTCTAGTTTACTGCATTCAGAATTCTAGTAATGAAGTTAGCAGCAGCAGAGTGCCTAATTGGCAGATTCTCGTTCTCACTTATTGTAATTAATGGGAACTAGACGCTGGGAGTGTAGGCTCCAGAAAATTGATGAGATAATGGAGTACACCCTTCGATAACTTGACCAGTAGAAGGATCTGGCAAAACACACAAATGAAATGGGGGCACCGGCTCGCTGAGCTGGAAATGATGGTTGCTGAATTGATCAAGGAGATTGTAAGATCCCAAAATCAGAGCGCATCAAGTTCATGTCTATGATATATTGAAGTTCTATGTTTGTTCAAAGATGGTTGCTGAATTGATCAAGGAGATTGTAAGATCCCAAAATCAGAGCGCATCAAGTTCTTGTCTATGATATATTGAAGTTCTATGTTTGTTCAGAATTTTTCCAATTTTTGTATAAAGGTCAGTGAGCATAGCCACGGCTATATCTCTGGATTCGTTGCTCTTATGAGAACAGAATCTCTGTCTGTAATATTGTGGCTGCTGATTAGCCAGAAGAGTAATAAAAAAGGCCTATAACCGTTTTAGTAAAAAAAAAAAAATTAACACAGATATTTTATTGTATCAATATGAATTCGATTCCAATTCAGTTTGTTCAAAATTGGGTAAATAAATAGTTGACTGTACCGAACCCGTATCATCTTGAATGTTTGTCGTATTTTTAACATGGTTCAAATTTCCGTACAAGAACTGTCAATACGGCCGTATTTTGCTACTATGGTTTGGACAACAAATTGATGAGATGCAAGTCAAGGAGTGTCAGAATTCTAGTTTGGACAACAGATTGATGAGATGCAAGTCAAGGAGTGTCAAAATTGCAATTTGGATAACAAATTGAGTGTCAGAATTGCAATTTGGATAGCAAATTGATCATTCAAGGATTTTTGGTTGATCAAATTCCAGCAAAGGTGGTCCAAAATGTAACTCTTTAGTTAGTTGTTAGATAATGCCCACACATATGACTATTCTTTAGAGTTGTGTAAATTTGAATTGATATTAAAAAAAATTAAGTCCACTCTGAATGGATGTAAAATACATATGAATATTCTTTAAAATGGTGTAAATTTAAATTGATATTCAAAGAAATTTAGTTTAAGTCCACTATGAATTGATGTAAAATATTCTTTTCAATGCATTTTAAGGATGTGTTAAGGCCTTAAAATAATACAAGATCAGAGCTAGACAACATAAGTTTAAATAACTCTTCAAAATTTTATCAATTGACATCCTGTCAATTCATAAATGATAATGTACTTCTCACCCAAAATTGTGGAGAATAGATCTCCACCAACATCATTATGGCCTACTACATTTAGAAGCTCTATAAAATATGGAGAGAAATAACATGTTAAAAGTAAGAAAATGAAAAATATTTGTTAAAGCTAGCCAGAGAGCACCCTAGCATCATCTCCATTCTAAACTTAGTAGTTGACATTGTTTGCTAATAACCATCAATCACAGTTTTTTCAATAGGAAATGTTAAATTATTAAGTTTCTAATGATAGGTGGCTGTTGGTGTAAGCTAAGCTACTTTCTCATTATTTTCACATTCCTCTTCCATTGGACCATTCTTGAAGTCGGGACCTAATTTGGTAGTTGCTAAATGTGTAGGTTGTAACTCCGGTCAAGATGACATTTGAAATGTAAGAATTTCTTCAAAGTTAGGTTCACTTAGTATTTTTTATTCATTTAATATTTAGCATTTGACCTTTTCTTTCCATAAATCTTACCTTAATTGCATATTTCAGATATGCAACTTGTGTTGTTCCAATCAACGCTTTCTTTACATCAAGTCTCTGGTAAGCGTTTTTAAATAATACAATTTATAGCAGTCTAGCAAAGTAGAGTGAAAATTAACTTACAGAAAATTCCATAAATTTCAATATTATCTTGATAGATATTTACAATTTTACACTACCAATAAAATTCATGTTTTCTCTAAATGTCTTTGTGGATGCTATTTGATTGAGGCCTAACTGGAGAGCAAGTTACTGCAGAGACTCTAGAGCAATGCATTAGGCAGTCATAAAATGGTACTATCCATTTCTATAGTTTTCGAGCTTATATCTGTTGCTATTTCCAGGTTTGAAAATACTGCATATCTTCATATTTCAGTGGCCTTCATTCAGATGCTAAAAGCCCTGAGTATGTATCCAACACTGCATATTTTCTATTTTGAAAATTCGATTTTTTCATTTACCTTTGAAATTGCTCTAAGATCAAATTAATTTATGAAATTCTCTCTAAAAGTCCTTAATATGCACCTTTGTAGTGCCAATTGCAACCTTCCTGATGGTTTTTATCTGTGGTACTGACAAACTGAGATGAGATTTCTTCCTCAATATGCTCATAGTCAGTATTGGAGTTGTTGTTTCTTCATATGGAGAGATTCATTTCAACATAGTTGGAATGGTTTACTAGGTTACATGCATATTTGTAGAAGCTCTTCGATTGGTATTAACTCAAGTCCTCCTTCAGAAAAAGGGGTTGAGCTTAAATCCAATCACCAGTTTGTATTACATAGCTCCTTCCAGGTATTATGTTTGCCACTGCCCATCCAATTATGAATATTTTCAAGTGTTTGCTACTTGGAAAAAGGGATTTTTTCAAGTTCTGCTATTATAATTTATAGCATGATCTAAAATAGCCAATTAAGGAAACATATTCTTTAAAAACAAAGAATTGCATATGACATGCTTATCTTATTCTATGGTCTATGAACCACATGACTGTCGTTTTCAATTTTAACCTTTTTACAAAAAATAGTGATATCAAAGTATCTGCTATTGTGATAAAGTTTCATCTGATTATATTGTGATGTTGTTTCTTTCTGTCTTCTTATGTGACTGCTAATGTATGTCTTTATGCTTTGGCCTTTGATATCATTTGTTTGTTTATTTGGGATTTCTATCTATGCTCATATCACAGATTTCATAGTCATTGGATTTCATACAGAGTTATCGTCAGTCTGGAAAATCAGTCTTAACAGATGTTGATAGAACTGCAGATAACCTTTTAAAGAGGTATAACAAACTTAGCAAATTTACCTTGACATGCACATTTGGTGTGTCCATAGAGGTGCTCGAGGCTTTGTAGCTTGAGCTTTGTTCATAATCATAGTATTCCCATGTTTTTTTTGAGTTTTGCATATTCTTAATAATTTAAATTTGTCAACCATGTACCCTTAATAAACTCATCTGTCATACACAGAGAAATTTTAAATCATCAATATGCAATGAAATTAATCCTCATGCTTACAATTTTTCTAAAAGCTTCTTAGATATATACCTTTATGCATCTTCCTATTTTTCCAGTTTACCATGATGGGTGGAGGTTAAAAGTTTCCATGCTTAGCTGATATTCATTACATAATATTTTTCTTTCTCTTTTTCAGTCTTGGGTTTGTTATGCAATACTAAATGACAAAACTCTTGAAACTGTTATCTTGTTTATTTTCCTTATAATTTTTTTCTTAAATTAACATTGTTTCGTCCCCTCTATCATCTTAAATTTTTCTTTGTATTTTGCAGTTTCCTATTTCTTTTTGTCCCTTGGTATTTGTTGGAGCAACCAGCAATGGAGGTTCAGCAATTGTAGTTCAATTTTTGGATTTTTTTCTCAAATTCTCTTTGTGCATTGGCACTAAACTTCTCCATTTTTCTTGTAACTGGGAGAAATAGAGTAGTCACTATTAGAGTGGCTGGTGTTCTAAAGGATTGGATATTGATTGCGCTTTCAACAGTAGTATTTCCAGAGTCAGCAATCACAGGCCTAAACATAATTGGATATGCTATTGGTAATATACATGCTTCTGTCATACAAATGTATATGATTCTATTTCAAAATGTAATGTTGTCTGAATGTGAGCCTTATGCTGGAAAACTGTTGTTTGGATGCAGCTTTTTGTGGTGTGGTAATGTATAACTACTTGAAGGTGAAGGATGGGTGGGCCACGAATCAATTGCCCATTGATGCTGCTACAGAAAAGTCAAAAACATCAATCAAGGTATGCTTTTATGTGTATTTGAATTTTGTAGAGCTCATGCTAATTTTAAAAGATGGTCCAATATGTGGATGTAGGGTCTCTATATATATTTTCTGATATTTTTTTCTTTTTGTTGTTGCTCTGTCTGAATGGTGATTCGATTCCAGAGTTGATGATAAACTCGAGCTATAATTCCAGATTTTAAAATTGTAGGGCCCCTCCTGTAGGGTCCTTCCTACTTAACCTGAAACTCAACCACTTGATCCAAAAGAGATTAGAAAGCATAATGACTAGATAAATAAACTAAATAAATGAATAAATTAGCAAATTAAAACAAACCATAACCTGTCTTTGATACCATCTTGTCCACTACCGTCCGCGTCTTCCGTAGGATCCCTCTAGCAAAGCTCATTTAACCGTAGGCGAAGCAACCGTTAGCTTCTCCACCCAACCATAGGCTCATGCTTTCAGTTGTATGGCCACCCCCGAGCTTTGGGTCATAGAGCTCATACACACAATAATCAAGAAATCCAGTTTGGGATTCCCCCCCACCAAGATCTCTAGCCAAACCCTCAATAGCAGTAAGTCATGAGGTAACTCAAAATTACGATAGTCATCCAGGGTCTGGGTGCTTTACCCATTCCCAAAGCCTTCATTTTAAAGGAAAATTCCATGTGACACATGTCGCTTCATGCATAAATACATATTTGATTAATTTTCCAATTTAATAATACTCACCCATCCGTGTGTCAGTTTTTCTAGGAGTCACACCAACATTCCTAAGTTTGCTCATGTTTGTCCCCTAGATATTTTACTTAAATCCTAGTTTTGAGGTGTAAGTGGAGTTGACTAGGTGTCCATGCTTAGGATTCTACTTTGCTCCTAAAATAAAGATTTATATTATTTTAAATGCTCAAAATATTCTTTTATGTGTAAATTCCTAAATAACATTTAATATTATTTAAATGCCAAAGTAATCATTGATGTGCAAATGCCTAAAGTACTCAAATGCATTTCTAAGTAATGTTCTAGGTGCAAACTTATATGTTTTATGCAGTTAAGTTTAATAATCATTTTCACTAGGATCTCGATGCCACACCGTTGGGCTTCCCCATTCCTTAATTTCATTTCCCCGACATGGCACCACTCCTTCGGGTCTAGTCATCTGTATTTTCCATTCCTCGGCAAGGTACCACATCGGTGGGTCCTTGCATCCACTCTTTCCGTTCTTGACAGGGTACCGCACCGTCGGGTCCTTCTGTCGTCATCCTTTCGTTTTGACTTGCGGTAACTTCATGTAGGTATTTCAGGAGCCGTTACCTTCCATCCTCCGTCTACATGCTATTAGGGACTAATGGCGCTGAGGAGTGAGTCCATTCCCACTACGCGCCCCACAACTCGTACATGACCAGCTCCGTCTTGGCCCACTTCGTACACCCTCACACTTTCCTCTTGAGCAAGCGAATCAGTGCTTATCTGCTCAAGCGTGGTATTCCGTCGGAAGTCGACATCATCGTCGCTCTCCCTATGTGTGATTTACCTGTACTCTACGACCCTTCATATTCCTTTGTATGTCCGTCGGTGAACCGTTTCACCTGTTGCTACACACATTTCTCACAAACGTAAATTAGTAGCACTGTCCTCAATAATCACAATTTGATTTATAAGTATGTTGCTTCTTTAAGCATCTATAATTTACTCAATCATTACTCATTCGTCTAATCACATAATCAATTGCACAGCTAGTCGTTAAGCATCATTCATATGTACAGTTTTCATATTAAAGTTAATCGTTAAACAACATGAAATCGTCGATTCACAATAACTACCCAAATGCACATATATCAATCAATCGTAATCATTCATTTACATCAACTATTCAGATACACATACTTAAAATAAAATCAAGGATTTATTTTATTAATGTTTCAATCGGTCAGGTCACTCAACAGATTCCCTCAATGTCTACATAAGTCTGGGGGCACTACATACACCCCTACTTATTTAGAACTTCGTCCCGAAGTTCACAATAAAAATGGAAAGCTATGACGCATCTCAGTTGCGTCCTCCCAACTCGTAGAGCTAGGACTGTCACTATCCCACTGCACTTTGACTTGATCAATCAAGGCTAATCATTAAGCAGGATGTAATCAATGAATTATCCCACTTCACAAATATAATTTAATTCCTTAATTCATTTATCAATTATTGTCGTCATTCACATATTTAGGTTTTTCCTCAACCATTTAAGACATAACAAGGCTCAAGAGACCACTATATCGAAGTTGTTCAACCGGGTCACTCGATAGGTGCCCTTAAGGTCCACAGTCATTCTAAGGGCATTACAAAAACCCTATCCATATCGTGATTCGACTCCAAAGCTAATCATGAAATCGATCTTCTTTTTTAGATTTTAAACTCAGACATGATGTGATTTCAGCCCCAGGTTTACTTGTTAAAATCGACCTATAATTTGAGAGCTTAAAACCCTGCCCTTATTGCGATCCGATCCATATGATCTAGTTATTGAGACTTAAAATTTAGTCTCTATTTTTTTCCCATTTATTTATTTTTGCGTATCTTTAGGATTTCGGCCTCTCATGACCTGGAGAACCCTGCATGGATGGAAATCTTTAATAGTCTAAAATTTGAGTGTGATCCGACCTCAGATCCAAGTCGAATAGAGTTGATCCATTTAACTGGCCCCAGTGTTCTTTGCCTATGCTATCGAAGAGACTAACCAGTGTTCCCAGAAATAAGACAGAGTTCAAATCTTGGTTGGGCATAAGCTTCACACCGTAAGTGTTTCGATCCATTCTTGGGATTTAAACTCGGCTCGAGGCCCGATCTCTTACCCATAAATTGGTTGTGGCAGACGATCTAGTTCTCTGAAATTCAAAATCTCTGTTCGTGATTCAACCTCGAATCCTCTTTCGCTTACTCTGTCCAAGAAGCCATTTGGCATTTCCAGAATCATGATGATTCAAAACTTGTATCACTCTGTCCTGTCAGGTAATTAAATTGAATTATGTTAAAACTCTGCAGTTAATATTCATTGACGATTCCAGCTTGAAGGTTTCTTTAATTTGAATTTTCGTTCTTTAAATCTCTGAATATTTATGCCTAAATCACATCGGCATTTCCAGAAAATTTAAATTATGAAACGAAACTCTGATTTTTTTTAAATGTTCTCTGCATTATCACGAAATTCTATTTGTCTTCTAGAATTCGTACCATGAGAAATAAAGTGAACCTTAAAATTCCTATGTATTGGCATATCCAGAATGTTACAAATGCAACTCTGACATATAAAAGTCTTCTGCAATATCTTGAATATTTATTTGCCTCCTAGAATTCGTATTGTGAAAAATAAATTGAACCTTAATTTGTCCTATGTATTGGCGTTTCCAAAAATGTTACATTTTATAAAATGCAACTCTGACATATAAAAGTTCTCTGCATTATTTCAAATACTTAATTATCCTATAGAATTCGTAATGGGAAATGAAAATTGATCTTTAAATCTCTGTATGACTAGGTCGAAGATGTATTGGCATTTCCAGAAAATTTCAGTCTTGAAAATTGATCCTTAAGATTTAATTATTAAAATGAAATCAATTTTTTTTATTTATCCATTCTTTGAAATAAATAAGATGCCTTTTTTATCTTGTTTTGAAGAAGAACTGCATTATTAAATTATAAGCAGTATGTCATTTAAACATTACTTGAAGATGCCCTTCGATCATTGAATATATGTATTATATTCAACTAAAATGTCTCTTAATTAATTAATTTAGAAATACACTTTTGAAGTAAATACGTTATATTCAAATAATGATTATTTGGAAATACACCTTTATTTATAGAAATAATTGTATTATGCTACAATACAATGTCTTTTATTATTATTGAGGGAGTGACTTTTTTATTATTTATTTGTATGGATTAGGTGTAGGAATTTTCCTTCTAAAAATCTATCTACACTTGGAATTATTATTATACATTTGTTTCAATAGAATGGGTTAACTCGTTATATATGATCATGTTAGAGTACATGAATATGGCTCTTACTTGTTTATATTAGGCCATAAGAATGTTGTTATAAAAAAAAGGATACATCTCAAATAATATATTTTCTTTTGGTTTATGATATGTATACTATTTCAATCGATGAAAACAATGGATGTGAACCATTGTAATTGATAGGGTAGTCTCCTTTACTTAATTACATTAGATTTTGTGCACATTAAGACCGGATGTAGAAAATTCAAAATGTTTGGGAGGGATTGAATGCTTAACTCTAGCGTCGGAATGAATTATGAATTTACATCTAGTATGAAAGTTCATTACTTTAAAAAATAAAATTACTTGCTTGTGAAGAGTCACTACATTTGATGAAGAGACCCTACAGTGGAGCACCTTTACCCTATTTTGTATGCTTGCAGAGCTGATCACCAGCAAGAACCAACTTCTGTGCAAGATGGTCCAATATAGCACCCACTGCAATTTTTGATAAACTATTTCTCCTGGAAAGCAACAATGTTGTTTCGCCTTTCTGGTTTACAAGACTACATTCAACATCTGCTTGACCTTGTTTTGCAGCAAGCATTAATGGAGTGTAACCATCCTTGTCAAGGGTATTGACTGCATATCCTCTTTTCAAAAGTTTCCCTATAGCCTCCAGATCCCCTTTCTGTGAAGCGTAATGCAGAGCTTTGAATTCCTCTCCTTTTAAGCCATACGCTAGAGTGGCATCCAACATAACATTTTCAAAAAGTTCTCTTTTTCCATGGGCTTGGGATAAACTAACTACTATTTCACCCTTCTTATTCTTCAACTTCAAATCAGCTCTAGTGAATATAAGCACTTTGAAAGCCCCAACATGACCCTTTGTTGCAACTATCATTGCAGCAGAAAAACCATGCATATCCTGCTCATTCAAATTAAGTCTTGACTACTGTAAAAGTTTCTGAAGGCAGAGAATCACCAAATCTGGCCATAAAATGAAGTGGAGAAAACACTTGGGGATTGCTGGAGTAAATTGTTTTCCCTGATTTTATTGCATCTGAAATAATTTGACGGATAGAAGAAACACAATTGTTTACTTATGTTATGTTAACTACATTTTTCCCATCCATGTTTACTTTTGCCATATTCAACTCCCGAAAATAACAATTCCTTGAAGCATTCTTGGTGATTAGCCTTTACAGACAACATAAGGGTAGTTTCTCATCTCTCAGTCATCGCATTCAAATCACATCCATGCATTATCATATGCTTCAAAATAGTAAGACAACCCATTCTAGTTTCCATGTGTAGGGGGCAGAATTGATGTCCATTCTTCATTCATACACAAAAATCAGCATTAGCTCCAGCATCCAAAAGTATCTTGACTTACCCCATGTTTCAGAAAATTAGTGTTCTTTCCTGATGCTCACTATTGGGGGACAGGTGCTCCAACAACAATCTAAGAATAGTGCCACTGGCTTCATAGTATTCAACAACACACCATGCTTCATTATATGGTTCAGCTAAACCTGCCCCAACATGCAACTCTTCATTATATGGTTCAGCTAAACCATGCTTCCTTATGCTGGAGGGCATTTTTCATCATGGTTGCGGGCATTTCTTTAGTTGGAAATTTTATTCTCATATCAATCCATAAGGAATTCTATTTAAGGGTGATAGCTCAATGGTAGAGCACTTGCCTTATAGGCAGGAGGTTGGTGTTTCGATTCCTCCGTTCCCTATATATATTCTAAAACCACTAAAAATAGATAAATGACTAAAAAAATGACCAAAATTTGTATATAAATGACCACTAGTACAACATGAGAGATAAATGACCAAAATATGCATATAAATGACCACTTTTGAGTTGGAGATCATTGGTAGCAAATTAGTGGTCATTTATCACGTGACAAAAAAATTGGTCATTAATTATGACAATTAATGACCAAATATATGACTAAATTATGACCAAATATACGACCAAATATATGACCACAACATAAGCTATAAATGACGAAGCTAAATATGGCCACATATTTGCTACCAGTGGTCACCAACTCAAAAATGGTCATTTATATGCGGATTTTGGTCATTTTTTTGGTCATTTATCTCTCATTTTGTATTAGTGATATGCAGGTGCCAGCTTGGTACTCTCAAGATAGCATAGGGAGTATGCTTCAACTTGAGTGAGAATTAGGAGTTTTGCTTATCCACCAAGTGGCTTCATCACAAATTCATATTAAAAATTTCACCTATATTTTAGTTTTACAAGAACATCAAATAGAAAATTAACATTAATTTTTTATTTTTCCGTAACTTCCTTTCTTCATAAAATGTGTAGTAGTGAGATTAAACATGGATAAAGTGGGTCATGGTTGGAAATATATGTGTATACTTTTTTAAGAGCCTCATTAGGGTGTTGTTTTCATTGAAATCCTTGTAGACATGTAGGAAGGTGAGAACAATGAAATGATCTCTACCCTCTTTAATTCTATATTCCATTAGAAGGACATGTATTAGATTATTAAGCTTGAAGTTTTTCCCTCCACAATGAATTTAGAGTCTCTTGTTACTTATGTGATGTTTAAACCTATTTCCATCTCAATTTTCAGCAATAACCAAAGTGTACATAATACATTGCTATTGCTAGATCCCTCTCCCATTTATTGTAAAACAAATAAGGTACCCCCCCTTATAAATATTAATCCCCACACTCCATTTTTTTCCAAAATAACCCCAAGCCTTTCCTAGGTTGTCAAATTCCTCCATAGTCATATTTGATCTGATTGATTTGTATTAGAATGATTTCTTCTTTTAAAAAATATGTTCCTTTTTATCCAACCAGATTGACCATATCACAATGCAACGCTGAATTCTATGATCTCTTAATGAAGAATCCTTATACAACATGTTCCTTCCCATTTTCTTTTACCATCATATATTTTCAATGCCTATTTCAATGTCTCTTTTGAAAGTATACAATGCGTAGATAGGTAATCTATAGATTCATCCTTCATGTTGCACAATGCATATGATTCACCATCTTGGTCTATAGATTCATTCTCCTTCTTATAGGATACCCCATTTTGGTCCTTGCCATGCACTCTTATTACAATTGTCATAGGTTAGAACCTTATTGGATAAATCCAACCATAAGAAAATCTTTGTTTTAAGTGGACATTTAAGTTTTCATATAGGTTTCCACCATCACAATGTCTCACATTCTTCTCTCTTTTATGATTGATTTGTAGCCTAATTTCATTGTATAACCCATTGTATATATGATTTTAGACCATACAATTTCATCTACATTTTGTGTTCATTCTAATAACATTGTTCTCAAGTTTCCTCATTCTTACATTCCTTTGTTAGCTCTCCTTGGACACCCAGTGTCACATTTTACTTCCACTTTTGATTCCATATTGTAGTTTCTTTTGCATTAGAAACAATTGATAGATAGTATATATGCTTGTTTATTGTCATTGAATTGATTAATTCAAAGAGTGTATAATCCCCCACTCACCCCATCCAAGGGTAATCTTCTAATCTCATTCTTGGACACCTATTACCTTTCCAAACCAACCATTTTCCTAATAAAGGAAAGGTGTTGGATAATTCCTTATAAATAATTGAACCCTATACATGCATTTTCCCATTGTTCGAGAGAAATATATTTTTTAATCACTACTTTTCCCAACAACCCGTCTTACCTTCAAGATTCTCCATAAGCTCTTTAATGCTAGAGCTTGCACAAATACATGTATATTTTTTAGTCTCCATTTTCATTCTTTAGGTTTTAAATGGAATGAAGCCCAAAAATCCATCTTAATAGCTTAGATTGAAGTGCACAAAATTTGTTCAATCAAGAGTCAATTTGTAACAAAAATATGCATATGTTGACTTTTACTTACTAACATGATGAAATTTTTTTAAAGACATTGTTAGAATATATTCAATCTTTGTTAAAGCAACCATGTATTATTGTAAGTGATTTAAATTATTTGATTACACTAGGAGAAAATAAGGTTATTGTGCAATGAGTGGATGTATTTTTCAAGGTTCTCTAATACGGTGATATATCAATGCCACAAGGTGGATTCTCTCTCCCAAAATGGTTTGTATACCTACAATATTTGTTGGGCTATCTCCCACTAGATTGCTCATTGATTTAACCAACTTTTGTGATTTCTCATTTCTTATATAGCCCACAACTCTTTACTATATATGTTTCTCTCCCTCAGTTCTCTTAGACCATTGGCCCATCCTTCTCTATAGTGTCTATTTTAGGTCACATAACAATCCCTTTGCTTTGAAATGGTGTGGAACTCCTTTCCAAGGCGTATGGATAATAATTTTCAAGAGTGATGGGGTCACTATGTGTGGTTTTAAAACTCTACAATGCATGTATTTCAATAAAATATAAAGTATCTCTACATTTACTTTAAGATCTATAATAATATAATATTGTGCTATATAATTTAGAGGAGGGACATATATATGGAGATATCATAACCACGGGGGGTTCACTCAGTGAACTTGTTACATAGCATGATCGTTCACATGATATTAAAGAATATCCCTAATTTCACTAAATATTGGAAAATGCATCCTAAAATTGTATTGTTGAACCCCCCTCCCAATATACCTTTCCAACTAAGAAAACCCCTAGTTTCACCAAATATTGTAGGTATCCATTTTTAACACCCCCTTTATATCATATTATCAAGTTGTAACAAACAAGATCCCTAACACATCTTATTATAGGCAAATAAGATGCTAAATAAAATAATAGTATAATGGTAATAATGATCCCACTAGGATTGCAGGTTCGACTGATCAATTTGTAGCATTGGATAGTGGAACACCCAAAGAAATAGTATTATGGAAGGAAAAATGCATAAAACCCAACTTAGTCAAGAGATCAACATAAAAAAGAATGTAAAAGACCGATAGTCCAATTGTTAGTGCAATTCTTAGAAAATATGAGAATTGCAAATGTTTCACACCACAACCTGCCAATCTACCAATTTTATATAATGTAAATACGAATATAGCCATAGATAACTCATGTTTTCTATAAGCTTAATAAATTAAGCTCCATAAAAATGCAAAATTGAAACCCTTTGTGGAAGGACGCCCCTAACTTCCTATCAAAACAAACATCATTGATGTTTGAACCCAAGTGAACATAGAAATTTTCCTTTTACTTTCCAATAACACCATATGATCATGTGCATAGCTTGGATTTGGGTCATTCACAAGATCCAATGAATTTCCTCCGCTTCCTCTACATTTATTCTTTCAATCACGGGAATTAACAACATTTAGTTACCTTTTCTTGGGTTATATCTAGTTTTTTTTATCTTTAAAGGATAGAGAAAAATCTCCATTGTTAGGCCCTTCACGCATGCAATAGTTATAAAGATACACAGATGGTGAAACTTATATGATACCATTTCATGGTAACGATAACACATAGGGTATGTAAATAACGATTTAGATTTTCACCTATGTTCATGTTAATTCCAATACAATATTAAGATATATGCCTTGCATATAATAATTGAAATTACAATTATGAATGTGTCAAATATAACTCAATCTAACAACTATTCTTAACTGGCAATGTGAAAATATTAAATAAGAATACAAAAAGTTGAAAGAAATAATTAGTCAAGAAACATTGATCTAACTTTTATTGGTTCCAGTGAGCCAAGAAAGATTGATCTCACTTTTCTTGGTTGTCGTGGAGCAAGGTTTAATTGAATTTCAATGCCCACCTAAACCCCAACCTAAAAAATGAAGAGTTAAATCTTTTAGTTGCATGCCTACAAAAAATATGTAATACAATTGTTCAAGTGAGAAACTCCCATTTAACTACATCTCTTAACTTAAAGATGAAAAAAAAATATAACATCAATTCAAACCAAGCCTAAATAAGCTATTAAATGAGGATTTCTCAAGGCCAATAATCCAAACAGACTTCCATTGATATTATCATTGGTACACTATTATCAAATTTATGCAAAACTTAGGATCATAAGCAATATCAAATAAAAATGGAAGGTCCTTAAGTTTTAGGTGGGTATGAATTGAGCCCGTGATTTGGACATATGAATCCATCCCACGATTTGGAGGTTATTCCTCAACACTCCCAAATAAATAACCCCCAATATTTATATTACTATGTCAAATTAAAAACCCCCCTTGACCCCTTAATACGAGACAATATATTTTTGAGGTTTTTAAGAGTATTCAACCCCCCAATATGAATGGACGTGATATGATATTGCCTCACTAGTGAACCCCCCGTGATCATAACTACACACTTACCAATTAGAAAATAATAATTGAGCCTCTAAGTCAAAATGAGATATACCTTATTCATAATGAGGAGGGTTTGGAGGAGATTTTTATGAAGTCAAAATTTCCACATATGTTGGCTAAGCAATGCGGATTGAAATACAAGATTATTTTTCCAAACAACCATGATAAAATTAGAATTGTAATAGAACTACCTTCCTTTGAAAGGAAAATTTTAGAATCAAACCAAGGGATTGCAAATGAGTTTACATCATACTTTAGAAAAACTTCATTTGAACTACCCTTATACCACTCAAAGGAAACTGCATCACAGGATATTCATAACATTTGTTTTACTACTATCTTTTTAATTTCACTACATCTACTTTACTTCCCATTTTTTTTTTCCTTTCGGACAAGGTTAAAAAATGGTGTGAATTCCATGATACATGCAACCTTCAAAAATACATAAAAGAATGCATTTTTTCATAGCTATGTACAAGAGATTACAAAAAATGCATACTTGATATGTGTACAGAAGAATTCAAACCATGGTTAAAAAAAAAGTGCTTGCAGTCTTTTGTTCACAGGTAATCGATCATTAAGGGAGGAGAAACTCTATTTTTCTTGTATTCCTCACCATTCTGGATATAGTTCGAGGAATAGATTGTTCTCTACAAATATCATACTTGTAGTATTGTGTGCATGCAAAGAATCATTAAGCTCATTAAGGGAGGAGAGACCCTAGGTTTGTTGTATTCCTCACCATTCTGGATATAATTTGAGTAATAAATCCATTCTCTAAAAATATCCATATTTGCAGTTGTGTATACAGGTAATGAATTAGTAAGCTCATTAAGGGACGAGCAATATTTTTGAAATCCCAACCTTAGCATAGATGTTCGACTCATTAAATGTGAACTATCAACACTTAATGGTTTGGGAACAAAATTTTAAAACAAATATCCTCCTTGTGACATGGGGTATGTCCTTGAACCTCCTAATGTCTATCTTCATTATTAGTTGGCCACCTACTCTATCTCTTTTGCTTCTTTCTAACGATAATACTTTTAGATTTTATTAATAGAGTCGGTATCTCGTGTCAATTTCCCCTTTGTCTATTCTATTGCCTCTATTTATTTTTGTTATCATAATCTTGGATTAGTTCAACTAGTGCTTGGTCATTGCGGATGTGATCCCTTTTCATTTATCTCTTGACAGAAGAAGATGGAATGATAATAATAAGTAGATTAGTACAAAAAAGGGAGGGTATGGCATTTGCATCATCATATGACATGGTGGGAAATGGAATAGAATAGCAGCTTGAGATGTGGTGTCTACCAGTTAGTAGGGATTGTCTAGACATTTGATGCACAATTGGGTGGCCTTTTTCTCTCTTGGATTCTTGTAGTTTTTTCCTCAATGTCGCCTTCTGAGGGAAGTGGAATAAAATAGAAGCTTGGGATGTGGTTTCGACCAGCTAGTAAGGATTGTCCATACATATCATGCACAATTGTGTGGCAGTTTTTTTCTCTTGGGTTCTTGTAGTTTTGTCCTCAATGTCGCCTTCTGCTGGCTGGAAGTGGATGATTTACTCTTCCTAAAAGTAATATTTTTCGTAGCCCATTGCTTGAAGGATGTTGATGGAATTATTATAAGACTTTGGAACATTACATCCTCAGAAAACTGGTATTTTAAAAGGATATATAAGTAGATTATAAAGTAACTTCTATAAAAAATGGGTGGACCATCTATAAAGTATTGTCCACAACTACTAGCAAAGCTCAAATTGGTTGGGCCATCTACCAAAGTACCCATTTGTTTGATCCAACCAAAAAATATAATTGAGAGTTCGTAATACATCAAACATGATGGTCTTGGTCCCAAGCTGCATAAATAGAGAGTCATCAAGTTGCATGACATTGGGTGGAAGATCATCATGGGGTTGGATCCCAACCTATACCGATGACTATTCACAAAAAAAAAAGAAACTTTGTTTTTCACTTTGCCACATCTACTTTACTTCCCATTCTTTTTCCTTTCAATGTCCCATTGCACCTTCTGAGACAATGGCTAATTATATAAATGTTTATATAGATTTATACACATATATGTGGTACAAATCACTTTTAAATAACAAATAATCTAAAGAAAAATATAGATCAACCATGTCATATTTAACAAGGTTGTATTTTTATAATAATGAAAAAAACAACTATACTATATTTAATATTTAACAATATAGTCATTTATTGTTCGTTACAACAATATGATCATGTAGTGTAATAAATAAAGAGCATTCAATTTAATTGTTTACTAATTTTGATCTTTAAATTTGGACACTACCAAGAAAACTCCATAACCATCGTTAAATTCATATGGGAGTGCCATTATTTGAAGCTAGATCCATTTTTGCCCCCCCACAAAACTTGGAATACTTTTCCGGAAGCATGGGTTTTCAGTCTTAAAGCTAAAACTCCAGAGCCAACATTAAATTATGGGAGTGTTCCTTATTTGAAGTTAAGCTAGATCCATTGTCCTACATGCGCAAAACTTGGAATACTTTTCCGCAAGCTTGAGTTTTCACGGTCAAAGCTTTGTTGAAAGCATGGATGTATTACCCAGGATCCAAATTCTTTTTCACATAAGATTATCATGAAAAAGTTACTTGTTTTTATTTAAAGTATATACAAAATTTGAAAAAACCAAAATGATTTATTTAAATAACTAAAAGGATAGATCCACCTCTTTCACCACTGGCTCCTTGTTGTTGATATGTGTTGATGAATCTTTGCTTCAACATAAGTTTTGAATCTAACCTAAAAAAACGCATGTATGTTTTCTACATGGAAAGAAACTTATTTTCTTACCAATTTTTTGTTTTCTAATAATTTATTAACAAATTTAGTAATTGATGTAATATTTAGTTTTTGATATGACTGGAATTTCTTTCATTCATTGAACTCTAAAAAAAGGTATGTTTCCAAATTATTTACTAACTATCAAAAAAGGTATGTTTCCAAATTATTCACTAACTATTTTAATAAGATGCATTTAATCATTTAAAACATGAAAAAACAAAAAATCCCAAAATATAAAGAAAAAATTATTACTATTAAAAAACTAAAAATCATGAATAAGCTAGTATGTACAACAATAAACAATGTCAATGAATACATGTATCCAATCATAAACAAGTGGAATTAGCAGCAAAGCAAAGCTGCTATACCTGTATCTTAGAAATATTTTAATGTAATAGTAGTACATAATTAAAAATTAAAGGTTAAATAATTATGTAAGACTAGTAGTGTTAAATTTGTTTGTTAGTTTGTTTGTATTAATATTATATAGTTATCAATAAATTTGTTTGGCTTTTTGGTAAATTTTGATTGTTTGTAGTTTAATGATAGATTAGATTAAAAAAATCATAGTTTAGAGATGTTTTAATTTAGTAGTTATACATAAAATAAAATGATATTACAATATTAACAAATTTCATAAAATAAAATAATATTATAATATTAACAAATTTCATTAATTTATTTTAAATATTATAAATGAAAATTTTATTACATATTATAAATAAAAATCTACAATACTTTATAAAAATATATCATAATTTTATATAAAATATATTTATATATTTTTAATAAATAATGCATCCGCCAAAATATTTAACATTTAATAGATTAAATTATTGCAAAGTCTTTAACCCATTTTATAATTTTATACAAATTATATATGGAAAAATTAAATATAAAAAACCATAAAATAAAAGAAAGAATTTGTTGTTTTCTATATATTAAAAAAAATTAGTATGAAAATATTTTTTTTTAATAAATTGTATTTATATATACTAATATTAAATATAAATAATAATAATTTAGATTTTTCTATAAAACATTTAATTTAGATTTTTTCATTTAATAAATGTAATATTTAAGAGAATCAATTAATTTTTTTTTTAATAAATTGTATTTATATATACTAATATTAAATATAAATAATAATAATTAAAAATTTTATATAAAAAATCTAATTTAGATTTTATCATTTTATAAATGTAATCTTCGCTCAGTGCCGCCGCATTGGCAAAAGCCATCTTCGCTGCCATTTCAGCTGGAGGCATATATATTGTAATCAATCGAATGGTCAATTTCCTTTGTCCTCATATTAGTTACGGTAATATATTTTTTATTCTAATGTTAAACATTGTAATTAAAAAATGATATCTTTTAAAAATATTATAAAACTTTTTATCTATCATACTATTGGATAAACGTGTGATAGGATAACGATTGGACTATTATCATGTTATTGTAAATATCTCTGTAAAAAAAACCCTTTAAAAAAAACGATTGGAAACATTTTTTTGACAAGGCCGCAGTTCGCAGCAAGTGGACGAGGACGAGGACAATTGGAAACCTTCTTTAATTAAGGCATAGTATTTGATTTGAGTTACCTGGCGGTTTCTAAAATAATCTTTAATTTAAAATTATTAATATATTTTTTTAGCTCTGACAAATAGCTTTCAAATTAGGGAAAATTAGTCTCATCATGGTTTTTGTCTAATCACAAATCAGAAATTTAATATTTAAAAACTATAAAAATTGATTTTTAATTTTCATATATTTAATTTAATATAAATATTTTTCAAAACTATTAAAAAATTATAATAAATTTTTTCGTCAACAGCAAAAACAAATCAAAAATCAAAATAGTTTGAACACTAAGTGATTGCTACATACCTTGCCTTCGGCAGGTATAATAATGAAAGAATTGATAAATATTTATATAACAAATGAAGAATGGCAATGGAAATCAAATAGATCCAAAATAGTTTTTATATTTGAAGATAAATAATAAATAAAAAACAATATGTATATAAGTGTTTATGTTATATAAAAAATAACTTTTTAAAACAATTTCAAATATAAAGTATTTAAGATAGTTTTGAAAATAAAAGGCAAATGAAGATTTTTTTTAAATAAATATTGATAAGGTTTTAAAGATTGAGCTTATTATTTTTATTTTAGAAATTAATTAAGTTATTCTAATTAGAAAAATATTTATGTGTTTTCTGTTAATGTAGTTTTTGTTTTGAATTTAAAAGAATGAGTACATAGCCATCTTAATTTTGGATCTATCATACATCATGAGGGACTAAATATCTCTAGGGGAAATCATGTCCCCAAGTTTTTGAAATTTAAAAAATGGTTGCGGAGATCTCCATTGAATCTATGTTAAGATGAATCTATGTTGATTTTCTTTTAACTTCGCATCTATTAAGAACCTAAGGAATAAAAAAAAAATAAAGTACAAATCTATCAATGCTTCAAATATCAAGATGAAGAGGGACCATACTATTTAATTTTTTTCTATATAATATTATTATTATTGTAAGTGGAACTTCAAATTAAATTTATGTGTGGATACATGGTAGATATGTTGCAAATAGGGTATCATTTCTTAATCATGAAATACACAAGCACATATTGTTGCAAAATAGTCCCAGTGCACTGAAGTAGATATGCGGTAGTGACATTGTTCTATGTTAACAATCTTAGATGTTATAGATTGTTCTTTTCAGCCGTTCATGAGCACAAGTTTCGACTAAAATATAGTGTAGAGGAGGAAAAAGGATTCACATATAAGTGTCTATGTAAATAGAGATTCAACCCTAAAAGGGTGGTTGGTAACTCTTGTCATAGAGTTCTACTACCATGGAAATGGGCCATTGGTTAATTCAAGTGTGTATTCCTAACATTCTCAAGTAATATAATAGCATGTAGTGAAGTGTGTTTCCTAAATATGTGTCTCCATAGTATCATGAGCATGGTATACAAGTATGATCAATCATAATTGATTCATAGTGTGCTTGTAATAAAAAAAAGGGAACCCCCCCATGGAATTCACCCTAGAAAGTATTAAGGAGGTGGCATTACACTCAAATAAAGAGAGTCCCCTCTTTTTTAGTTTTTCAAATGGATTGCATGGAATATCTAGATAAGATAACACATGTTGAAGAAATGATGATGCCAATGGTTGATGTTTCCTCCTCCTCTACCACCACCATGAACAAAAAAATTATTATCTCTAGTTCTATATAGACTGTATCATGACCTTACCTTAAATTTATTCTTATTTCCATTTTGAATGCTAGTCCTCCAATTACTCTATTTTTGGGGTTATCTAATAGAAATCTCTCATGACAAATTATTGAGAGTGTAGATGGAGATTTTAACCAAAAATATCATATTAGGCTAAAACAAATTCGCTTTTTCCTTGTTACATTGCTTGCAATTTTAACCAAAAATATCGTGAGAGAAAATCCCACACCAAAGAGGATGCTAAGATATCTCATTATTAAGCATAGATGATTGAATATCCAGGTAGGAAAAATCCAATGAGGATGCTCATGATCCAACGCAATAAACTAGCATTCGGTATAATGATATCTAATCTTAGCCACAATAGCATAGAAAAACATGGACAAACAATCTCTAGCGCCAGATGTCGAGTCCTCAACTCAAACAAATAGAAAATAATTATATTCAAAGTGATTATTCGCCATCTCATAATCATTTGGAAGTGATATGACCTTAATCCCCCCTACAAATGAGCAGCATACAATAAATAACCAAGGGAATGAATAGTCAGAACATTGAGATAAGGTGTTAGGGGGAATCCCTACCTAATCGATTGATGGAGAATAATACATGGATAAAGTGTATTATTCACTCAAACATAATCTAAGGTGCAATATAATAGGGTTTTGGCGATTACCACACACTTTGAACATAATCCCAAACATGTCAACATATATGTAATGAACTACCAGTAATTGAATCGTAGGATTTATCAAAAACCATTTTAAGGAGGAGAGCTTGTTGCTCAGATTTCCTAGCCCACTCCATGGCCACCTAAGAAAATATGTTAAGCATAAATGGTCCCTAGAAAAAACTTGTCTATAATTTGCACAAACTTCTTCGAAACATCCCTCACTCTCAATAGAACTAACTTAACCATGATTTTGTAAGAACCACTCAATAAAGTTATTTGTCACCATCCTTGAATGGTTCCCCTGGAATAATTCTTTAGAATGATCTGCATCGTCCCTAGATTAATGGAATTTGTCAAACATCCAATCGAAAAGGAACTTGAATCCATGTGACTAAATTCATCTCCAATAGTATCCCACATAGACTTGTAGAACTCATAAGATAGTCCATCAATCCCTAGATATTTATTATTCTACATATAGATAATCAATACAAAAAAATCATCATTTTTGGAATCCATGTCCAATCTATCATGATAAAAAACAAAGACATTGTGTGGAACCACCCTGCAACAAGAATTCCTAGCAAAAACTACAACCTCTATCACTAGATAAGGTGAAAAAATATTATGAAAATGATCATCAAACATACCTCAGATCTCATAGGTATTTTCTGTAAGTGAAACATGTTCTCTACAAAGGCCGAGTACATTGTTAGAAACCACTTTATTCATTAGAAATTTGAATAAGAAAATTGATTCCTCATCTCTCTCCTGGTTCCATTGAAACTTGGCATGGACCTTGGAACCTTTAGCTACATACTCCTCCCTATGCACCACAAACTCTAATTGCACTACATACTCTTGAAGGAAAGTGTTATGTGGGTCCACCTAAAGGGGGCCATAAACCTCTTATAACTTTCACCTAGCTTCTCGAACCTTTTATCTACACTTGCGAGAAATCATAAGGCCCCAACCATGCATGAACTTGATAATCCTCTCAATGAACACCTCCCACCATACTATGCATCCCCTATTGCGAACAAGATAAGAAATAAGTTTCCAAACATGACGGATGAAAGAATGGAAATGAAGGGAGTTCAAATGAGAAAAAAATTATCTTGAACAAGGGAGAAATATTTGAGTCAATCACATAACCCACCAAAATGGAAGTTTGATGGGTAGATCATATGAAGCAGTTGTTTCCATCAACACATCAACCAATCAAAGCATTTGATAAAAGGAAATAAACTCCTAATGTCCATATACCCTATCAATTCTCACATGAACCCTCTCCTTCCCCTAATAAGAATTAGACTAAGGGAACCAACCTTCCATAGTCCAACTTTTTTCCCCAATTAGGATCAAAGAGTTGAAATGTAGCCTTACAACATGACCATTATTGCTTCTATAAACCACTCACCACTGAACTTGATCCGCCACCATGATACCAACCCATTCCACCATTTTAAAGTTACCACCCACTATCCATTCTACATATGGAAAAGAGGAAAACATCGATTTCCAAAGGTAGTTTTTAGAATAACTGATGTTGGGAACATACATCAAACAAAATCCAAGCACTCTCGCATGTATCAAAAGAGTAAACTAGATGCATCAATTATCTATTCACAACCATATAATGTAATAAAATTATATAGGAAAGGGGAGAGAGAAAGAACTACCCTTCCCCACCCCTTGAATGTGTTCTGAGGTACAAAAGAAATCATTCCAAAAATAGCTAATATGACAATGAAGATCAAAATCAACAAACTTCACCTCCTAGATAAATACCACATATGGCTTATCCTTTTGTAAAACTCCCCGGAGAGATTATTTTCTACCTAGGATCATCATCCCTCTCACATTGCAAGAAAAAAGATAAATCTTCACTAAAATAGGAGAGGGTTTGCGAGAGTAATGAACTTGTTTCTTAATGCTACATTACCTAAGGAGTAGGTGCCCTTGTCTAGGAAAGGGATAGAACTTTCTTGAGTGACTTTACTCATGAACTGAGAGTCATTACTTGATTAGGATTGTCCATTATAATTGGAGATAAATCCCCCTTCCTCTTACTAGAATTGATCTACCAACCTTCATCAGCATCCATACCTAGGTCCTAGACAATGACACCTACAATAAAATTTGGCAATGTGTCCTTACCTCGTGAGCTATTAATCAACCCAAGATGGAAATATTGCATCAGCTATGAAACAAGAACCCTGATATTCTTGCAAGGATCCTAAGCTACAATCCCCACTAGGACTACCTACCAATTCTTTTGATGAATGAGAAACAAAGTCATCATCCTGGGTTTTTGTATGAATATCCCTAGTCAAAAATATTGAGCCAATTGGTACCCAACCCTTACCAACATGGGTCATTAGTACATATTGGAAAAATTCCGATGGTACGGACTAAATTGGCCGTACTATCGAAAAATTAATGATAAATGTTAAAATTTTCATATTTTTTTTTAATCCCACCCGATAGTGTCGCAATTGCAATGATGTCTCTGTTGTCATCACAATTGTGACAATGGGTACCATACCATCGCAATATCGACTATAAGTGAAATTATGTCACACTTGTGACGTTATTGGACGTTAGGTCGTAATTGTGATGATCCAAATAGAAACTGTTTCCCTTTCCAAACGGTCACCCACTATTTGACAAAGTCAAATTTGACTTGGTCAACATTTGTCGGAAGTCTAACACCACAAAAATTATAAATATGTTATGTTTTAAAGATGTTGCGACAATTTTTCTATAACAACGACGATTCCGAAACGGTGTAAGGTCTTCTTGTTGAGCAAAAAATAGATTTATTTTTATAATCATTATTGTATTTTTGTGGGAAGAATGTCAGAAAATATTAGAGGTGGGGAAATAAATGAAGAGGGTGAAAAGGGTGACGGTATATTTTTTTCCCTTGCAATAGTTTTTTTATGAGACGTCCCGAGAGAATTTTAATAGCAACAATTATAAAACATTGTAGGAAATATGGGCACATGGATGGAGGATTGAATGAATATCGTCCAATGGTAATTAGCTCTATATATATTCGTTATCTGTCTTAATATTGATTGTATTTGTAAACAAGTATATTGTTTTAGTATTTTTTATACATGTACTAATTTTGCATGATTGTTTGTAATTATAAAGTTAGAGTTGCCCCCTAACTTTCTGCAGAATGCCCCTAGTAGTAGTAGAAATGATGTTGTACAAGCTGAGGAACATGAAGAAATTAATGAATACCAAGTTAATAATCCCATGGAAGTATATGACGACCATAATATAGTTCAATATGATGGGACAAATAAAATTATACAAGACTTGCTCGGTCAACTAGATGAGGATGGGGATAGTGATGGTATTTACGATGAACCTTTGATGGAAAAGGAAAATAAATGAATTTATGAAGGGTCAAGAGAAAATATTCTCTCCGCTACATTGCTTCTAATGAACTTAAAGGTTATGAATCATTTTTCGAACACTTGTACGAAATAGGTCCTAAGGTATGTAATATGTTTTCCTAGATATACATAAATGTTGAATTTTTCCTCTTTTTTAGTGTTAGTTAATGTGTTAAATAAGAATGCAATATATATGATTAATATTCTATACATTAACTAGTTATTTTTTATTAGGTGAATTTATATTAGCATTGTCAAATATTTTACCTTACACATGTCGATATTTACTTTCCATTATGAAAGACATTAGAATGGAGTATCAAAGTATACATGCATGTCCTAATGATCATATTATATATTATGGACAACATGCATCGAAAATTGAATTCCCAAAATGTCATATTAGTAGATCTCGAACAGATCAAGTAACAAAAATGGTTCCTCGAAAGGTTCTTTGTCATATCGCCATATTCCACATTTGCAGCGACTATTCAGGTGCAAAATCATAGCACAGTTTACGGATTACCATGCATGGAACAAAAGTGGAGATGGTGTTATTAGAATGCCTGCAGATGGTCATGTATTTAGGTAAATTGAGGGAAAATGGCCTAATTTTAAAGATGAACCTCTTAATATTAGGATTTCATTGGTAGTTGGCGGTGTTAATCCATTCGCAGAGCTTAGGTCTATTTACTCAGTATGTCCTATTTTAGTTATCAATAATAACATTCCTCCTTGGATTTCAATAAAGAGGGAGCACATAATGTTGACAATGATTGTTCCAGGTATTTGTCTACATTAATTTTTCAAATGTAACATTTTCATTTGTCTCATTTTTGGCATAATATTCGTTATTTATTTATTTACTTACATATACATATCATGGTAGTAATCACGTGTAATTTCAAACAATTAGGTAAGTACCAAGTTAGATATATGAATGTATATATCGAGCCTCTTATCGATGAGATAATATAGTTATGGAACAACATCACTATGTATAACATATGTAAACTAATCAGGAAGAAGAGATTTCAATTATTTGGAATGCTTGTATGGACAAATTCATGATGCCATAGGACTAACACATTTTTGTGGTATGTAATGTTCTATTGCACTTTAATACTATATCATTATTTTGAAGATATCGTGACTATTTTTTTAATAATCCATCCTATAATTTGTCAGAACTATAGATCTAGGTAAACTAGCTTACTTATCTTAGCAATCAATTTAACATATCAAAGTAAATATGAACAGAAAGAGAACAAGGAAAAGAGTACACCAGATATACGTGGTTCACCCAACTGGGATACATCCACGGGAAGGTTGTCTTCTATTATCTCCAGAAATATCATCCAATATTACAAGAGAGCAACTAAAAATAGCCCCAATACAATATAGCAGAGCTTGAGTTCACAATACCATGTATTGATACTATCTATGAGCATATACTACTATATCACTATGTTTTTTTCTGTATGTGTGATGTGACTCCCTTGACCCTATTATATACCAAGAGATGATGAGGAGATACTCTCACATATTACATGTGGGATAATATAATTCTCCATAATAACATCTGTTTATATAATGATGGACAAGAAGAGAATGCTTTACCATACTGAATATGGGATATAATGTATTACTCTTTTACATAATATTGTGGATAAATTTCGACATAATACAAAGACATTATTACCTTCCAAGGAATATAATTAATATATTCCAACACTTCACCTTAATAATGGCTAGGAGAAAATACCTCACTAACACTAAGGGAGGAAGGAGTCATTACTGCTCCCCCTTGATGATAACTTCCAGAATATCCATAAGTTGCAAATAATAAGAACACTTCGGCTAATGGAATTTATTGAGGAGCAATTGCTTCTCACTGAATCATGAAATTGCACACGAACCACGTTGTACGATGAAATACCCAAAAGTAAAAATTCTGAGAACATGTGATGCAATCCAACAACAAGGTGCCCATATCACCACAAGAATCATCACAACCATAACTGATAGCTGAAGAAATCTGATATAACATCCACACCAGTGTACAAATACTTTCTTACAGCTGATACAACAGAACATGTGGCTAAGAACACCACAAAAGTGTACAAAATACCCAGATGGCCAATACACATGCAGATAGCTAAACTAGCTTACCTATATTAGCAATCAATAACATATCAAAGTAAATAAGAATAGAAAGAGAACAAGGAAAAGAGTACACCAAATATACATGGTTCACCCAATTGGGCTACGTCCACGGGAAGGTTGTCTTCTATTATCTTCGAAAATATCCTCCAATCTTACAAGAGAGCAACTACAAATAACCCCAATACAATATAGTAGAGCTTGAGTTCACAATACCATGTGTTGATACCATCTATGAGCATATAATACTATATTATTGTGTTGTGTGATGTGACTCCCTTGGCCCTTTTATATACCAAGGGATGAGGAGGAATTACTCTCACCTATTACATGTGGGATAATATAATTCTCCATAATAACATCTCTTTATATAATGATGGACAATAAGAGAATACTTTACCATAATGAATATAGGATATAGTGTATTACTCTTTAACATAAGATTGTGGATAAATTCTGACATAATACAAAGACATTATTACCTTCTAAGGAATATAATTAATATATTCCAACACTCCCCCTTAATAATGGTTGGGAGAAAATCCCTCACTAACACTAAGGAAGGAAGGAGTCATTACTGCTCCCCCTTGATGACAACTTCCAGAATATCCATAAGCTACAAATAAGAAGAACACTTCGGCAAATGGTATTTGATGAAGATTAATCGCTTCTCATTGAATCATGAAACTGCACACAAACCAGGTTGTATGATGAAATACCCAACAGAAAATGTCGAGAACATGTGACGCAATCCAACAGCAAGGTGCCTAGATCACGACAAGAATCATCACACCCATAATTGGTAGATGAATAAATATGATATAACATCCACACCATTGTACAAATACCTTTTGATGACTGATACAATAGAACATGTGGCTAAGAACACCACAACAATGTACAAAAATACCTAGATGGCCAATATACATGTGGATAGCAGACATTCTTCCAATCAAGGTGCAATATAAATATCTGTAGAAGATCTCAAACATCGAAGAAACAAGACCCCAATGGTTTATACATCGAAAATGATATCATATATATGAACATCATGACTTTAACAGTAGAAGATGGTGCTTCATTATTTATGGAATAATATGGAAACATAAACAAAGAACTTATCTACACACATGAACTTCCAAGATTAAAGCATACAAAGATTATAAAAGAAATTTGCTCATACATAAATGAAAATGCTTATACACCAAAGGTTAGCAAACATCATATAAAAAATGGCAACATGATATGATCAAATAAAATATTAACTTTCCCATTAAGGAAAATGAAGTTACTCTTACACATTAAGTGTCGGCTGCAACATATAAATAGTGAGCAAAAATGAAAAATATGAGATTGTTCTTATAAAATTCCTTTTATAAACATGACATGATTAGAAATCAACATGATTAAATATGATAAAAAAAAGAACAAATTAGTTATTAAGTATCTTGTTAAAAATATTAAGCATTCGATGGTTTATACCTATCATCATGACAAAATATTGGAGATCCATGCCCTTAAAAAATGCCAATGCTTCCATATAGGAATGTGAGACAAAATTATACCAAGAACAAGAAGTAATCTCTTAATAAACATGATTAGAAGCAAAACCTAAATGAAAAAAAAGATGAATAACATAAAAATGAAACGCTTTACCATATTGATATGCAGAAACACCGTAAAGGAAAAGAAAATTTTACTTATAGCCCTTAAAAAAGTGCCAAGAAAAGTCATTCATGGGTCTGCCAATATGAAACTAGCGAGTAAAAACTGATACTCATGGGTTCTGCAGGGAAAAGGTCGCAGTTACTCGTGGGTTTACAGTAGAGTCATCCGCAGGTGCATGGGTCTATAAAAGAGAAATTCATGGTTTTGATCAGATGTTCACAGGTGTCTGTGCAATAAAGTCACAGTTATGCCGAAGAATTCGTGGGTCTCTGCATAGAAGGGTCACGAGTATCCTTAAGTAAGTGTGAGTTAACAGTGAGAGAAGATGCAATTATGATGTAGCACACGCAGTTCTATGCACTGGAAGTCACTGGTCTATAGTATACTCGCGGTTTTGCAATAGGGCAAGTCGTGGTTACTCGCAGGTTCTGCGAAGAGAAAGTCGTGAATGTCTAGTTTGAGGCTGAAAACAATGCCGATTATGCAAAAGACGGAAACATTCAAAAAATCTACCAAACTTGGATGAAAACTGGCGATATGACAACCGGAATATAGATCTCCTTGAGGAGAATCCAAAAAACATATGGATTTACAAAAAACATCAAGAAACCCTTGAAAAAATTCTGCCAAAATCTACACAACAAGGTTAGGGTTAGACAAAAAAACTGTAGAAACATGCCCCAAATGATAATAGTTATTGATTGAAAGCTATAGAAGGTGTTATATCATAATGACCAGCTTTGATACCATGTCAAAACTATAGATCTAGCTAAACTAGCTTACCTATCTTAACAATCAATAACATATCAAAGTAAATATTAAGAACAAAAAGAGAACAAGGAAAAGAGTACACCAGATATACGTGGTTCACCCAATTGGGCTACATCCACGGGAAGGTTGTCTTCTATTATCTCCAGAAATCTCCTCCAATCTTTCAAGAGAGCAACTACAAATAACCCCAATACAATTATATAGCAGAGCTTAAGTTCACAATACCATGTGTTGATACTATCAATGAGCATATACTACTATATCACTCCGTTGTTTTTTGTCTGTGTTATGTGACTCCCTTGACCCTATTATATACCAAGAGATGAGGAGGAATTACTCTCACATATTGCATGTGGGATAATATAATTCTCCATAATAAAATCTCTGTATATAATGATGGAAAATAAGAGAATAATTTACCATAATGAATATGGGATATAATGTATTACTCTTTTACATAAGATTGTGGATAAATTCTGATATAATACAAAGACATTATTACCTTCCAAGGAATATAATTAATATATTCCAACATAATTGACATTAATCTATCTGTTGCAGGTCTTCAAACAAAGGGTAAATTTGCATGTCTAGTTTGTGGTCCTAAGATGAAGTGTTGTTATTAAAAAACTTTAGGAAAGATGGCGTTTGATGAGTATAGGAACTTTCTCTTGAAGACCCATAGGTTTTGTACTACTGAAGAAATATTTTCAATGGGAAATAAGAGACTGGATTAAAACCACGAAGAATGAAACCTAACCTATGGAGGTTGGAATATAATAGCAATAGTCAAGGGATGCAATTTGTTTATGTATCATATATGTAATATTTTGAATTTGAAATTATATTTTATTATTAAATATATTTTACTATGTTTGATAATTATTGTTGTGATTTATTTTATGATTCATTAGGGTCATTTTCGTGGAGGTAGTAATAATGGGATTCCACGAAGAATGAAATGTTATCCCTCTCAATTCATGACGTTTCCCTACTATGAGCAGCTAAAAATAGCTCATTTGATTGATAAAATGCATATTGGGAAGGATATGGCATAAACATTATGGAGAATCATAGATGGCAGGAGGGATAAAGAAAAAAAATGTCAAAATTTGAACTGACATTCAGGAAACTAATCATGCAATGCGAAGTGTGATATGATCAAATAGCTATGGAAACTGAAATAAACTTCCGTGGTTATTAATAGAGAGGCAAAGCAATGATGTGAAAGATGTCATTCAAAGAATTAAATTTCCCACAGGTTTTTCTTCAAACATAAATAATATCTTAACAAGTAAAGGTGAATTTGGTGGGGTAAAAATCCATGGCTGGCATACCTTCATTAAGCTAATAATTTTGGTATTCATATTTATATTTTGGCTGTATATATCTTTTAGGATTTTTATTTTTTTGTCTACTTTTGAAACACATAATGATTATTTTTTATTGTTACGGTATGTTCAACCTCTATCTCTCCGAAACGACTTTGACAACAATGTCAAACAAGTTATATATGATCTTGGAAAATACATGAGGTACGTAGATGTGAATAATTTACATGCAAAATATTTTCTCAATTTGTTGTTGTACTTAATGACATGTGTTTTAATTGTATTGTAATATATATTATGTTTTGTTGAAACATGTTATTTTTTTTCGTCGTGATCTGTAGATGGTTGTCATTGAAAGAAGACCATCAAGATAATATAAAGTATGGGAAGAGAGAAATTCCCTGGCTAATGTGTGAAATGCAAAAGCATCCACCTCCAACGTTTTTCAATGCACAAGAACACTGCCTCATACACCAAGTTGAGGAAATTGAAATGTGTTGACCTGTACACACAAGGTCAATGTGGATGGTGGAGAGGCACTTGAAATCATTGAAGGATTTGGTTAGACAAAGAGCATGTCCTAAGGGTTCTATGGTGAAGGGATATATGGTATATCAATCCATGGTGTATATTAGTCAGTATATTCCTAAGTTAGTAGTGGGAGCTATGCATGAAGTGGATTGTATTTGGGATGTGAAATCCATTAAAAAAATTGAAGGGGAGCACCTATTGGTTGAAGGTAGAATGAAGAAAGTGAGAGGTAATTAAATTGTGGAGATTTATGATACATATAACTTTTATTTGTGTATACGTTCATACTCATTTAATACTTATTCTTTCATCATTTATTAATATTTACCATGGTTATAACTAATATCTAATATTGTTGAATTGTGATTTTTTGAGTCATATCATCGAGATTGGGAGGCACTACATGTATACATTGCAAACAATCTTGACTAGATGGAGGTATGGATTGAAAGATGTAAAGAACGTCATAGTGGTAGGTTATCATGGAAACACTTGTATGAATTGGTTAGAGAAGTTCGTGTAATGGAGATGTCGATGTTACACAGAGGGAAATAGATTTAGCATATGGTTTGAAGATGGAAAGGAAAGCAAATTCACCCATTTTATTCAGTTATTTTATATTATATTAATGTGATTGCAGGTGTTTTTATGAGATACTTTCCAAGTTATATAAATATGTTTTATGAATTGTCAATATATATTTTACATATCTCTCACAATGCAATTGAAACACCACAAGGTTATGTGGTACAATGGCTGTAAATTTCACATCAAATAGTTGGATGAAACCAGGAAAACTTATGATAGTGGGATAACTGCAGTATTCGAGGTCACTAATGTTTCCTCTAGTAGAGACAGACATCCTCGAGAAACTGAAAATAATTACTATGGGTATTTGGTTGATATAATTAAGTGTGACTTTAATTCCTTCAAAATAGTTGTGTTTGATGTCAAATGGTATAAGTTACTACTACATGGAGGTGTTGAGGATAGAACTCTTATTGATCATGCCAACGGATTTTCGATGATTAAAATAACAGTGTTTTAAACTAAAAATGATCGCTACGTTTTTCCAAGACAATGTGAATAGGTATTCTACTCAAAGGTTGCAGATAAAAGGGATTGGTCATTTCTTGTTAGATATGATCCAAGAAGAAGGTCAGTAAAGTATATTGTAGAGGAAGAATATGATATTGAAGAAGAAGATGATGCAGAGCTGGAGCAGTAATATGGGTCGACAGACGAAGAAGATGGAGACGATGACTAGGCATAGGAGAAAATGTACCAGTTCTTGATTATGATATCGATGAAGACATGCTCGAAAATGACAGTGATGACGATAATGATATCATCATTCATTTCAACATTGTTTATGAATCGGATGATGATGTAGATGTCGAGTTGGATGAAGAAGGATGATACAAACGTTGAGTTGGATGAGGAACTTAGCTATATATTTTAATTTGTATGAATTTTTCTCTTTAAATAATTTAGTTATGTGGGTTTATTACATGTTTTTAAGTTTTATGTCATTTTTTTATATCCTACGTTACATGTTGTTTATCATGTCAAAAATGGAAATAGTGGCCATAGCGTACGTTGTCATGCTAAACCAAAATTATCATTTACAAATACATGATACTTTACTTTACCTTAATCAATTCTTGTTTTGGTAGTTTTTATGCCTTAATCCAATTAGTATGTTGCTTTCAATTATTTTATATTTTGTAGATTGGGTATTAGGGAATTGAGAGTGATGTGAGGGGGAGGGGAGGGGCCGTATGAGCTTCCACCTTCATGCGGTTGACCCTATTCAATAGAGAATACATTATTCTCGAAACCAAGAAAGCTCATTCATATTTATACCAATCATATTTGGAAATAGATGACATTTCATCTTGAAATAATGGGTTTGTACTACTCTATATGGAGCAGAAAACTTACATGAGAGTGAAAAACAAAGACAAGAAATAACTAATGAAGCTTGTGCAATTTACCATGAAGTAATTTTTTATTGACATTATTGTCCAACTTACACTAGGTGTGGGAATGTGCATATCAAACCAACTTTAAAAGAAACAACTAAATTAAAGACATTGTTATACTCTGAGTAGACATGGGCAACAATGACCTCTGAATGGGGACAACATTGAATTTTCCTCAAACTATTTTTTTATGAACTAAAATTTGACATAGGAAGATTGTTTGCATGCCTTCACGATATGCCTTCACAATATGGGAGGCTTTCCAGAATCAAAGATGACTCACACACCTGGTTATAATGTATATGTAATGGGATAAATGTATATGTAATAGGGGTTGGCCTAATAAAAGTGCCACAAGTGTAATGAGTGAGAATATGTATATATATGGACGTTATTGTAGTCATTATGGAGACATACACATATGATTTGGATATATAAATGTATTAGAGTTATTTCAAATAAATTCTCTTATTCTTTTAAAAATTATTATATAACTCATCTCTATTATATATAGTCACATCTTATATACTTTGTATATACATTAATTTATTATTTTAAATATTTGATACATAATATACGCAATAAAGATTAAATATATTTTAATATTAACACATATAAATTAAAAGAAATGAATGTTCACTAATCAATCAATCTATCATTTATTAAATAATGTATTTTTAAACCCAAATCATAATTTAAACCTAAACATCTTTAACGAAAGTTGCATGGATGAATAACAATGAAAATGAATGAAATAAGCTACACTTATGATTTTCAAATCATGTAAGTTTTCAAATGGTGTAGGAAAAAAAAAACAAATGTGGTGTCACATGTATCGTTCATGATAATATTATAAACAATAAATCAAAACAACAATCATAAACACAATTACACGAGCACCAAAAAGATTCCAAAAGAGTAATTATATATACTGTAAAATCACAACATTCGTTTAAAATTGTACTGTTAGGGAAAGAGAATATATACACAAAAAGAAAATGCATATTTAGGTATAGAGTTTGAATTTGGTTTTTTAATGGTAATTATTTTTTCTTTCCAATTACCAACAAAAGGATTGTTATAAGTGTTGGAACATTCTCACCATCATTTTTGTATTTTGCATGCATGCATGCAATTATGCATGTATCCAGTCATCAGCATGTATTTGCATGCAATTGCATGCATTCAGTCATCAGTATGGCAGTCTCGCAGCATTTAGTCCTTATTTTGTATCCCCCAGGAGCCTGTTTCTGCTTAGTTTTATCCCTCCTAGCTACTGATGCACCCTTGTTTTCATCACTTGAGCACAAGTGTGCCTTATTCCACCTATTTGGGAGTTAGTTCAGTTAGTTGGTTGGTTGATGACTCAGTTCCTTGATTCACGGGATGATTGATCAGTTAACTAATTGAAGCACTTAGATAGGAACCTACTGAGAGCTAGTTTATCTCTACTGACTACTGACAGCTCCTCATGTGCCCACATTGGAGTCTCCTTCCCTACATCAGTTCCCATGCACTCAGTTAGACTCAATTAGACTCATTTGACTGACTAGTTGACTTTTATGACCACTTCCACTAGTTTGGATGATGTCTCCAATGCTATCCAAGCCACACTTTGAGGAGAATTCGAATGACATTAGAGGCATTCGGATCTCATTGATTGTATTCAGTTATTATTCACATTACAGAGTGTCATCTTACAGCTGATATATGATACAACAAGTTTTCTCCATTTTCTGTGTAATGAGTGATTATTGATTTAGCATTTCTTCTTATTCTTTCTGCACTACATGAGTAAATGCTAGTGAGGTCTGCTACTGTTGAGTGATCCTACTTCTGAAATATTACATGGTATTAGAGCTGACAACAGCTATTTGAATTGCAGCAGCAATTCCTTAAGCAACTATCTTTCATTGAGCACCAAAATCCTTTGAGTTTCCACAGCAAATCCTGGTACTATTTCCTTGAATTCACTGGAGCAATCCAGTGAGGTCTTGCCAGATGTGAAGGAATTAGTCACATGTGCTCAGTGTCCTAAGGAAATGTTCAATTCGAATTGCAGTAGATATTCTTTTCATAATTCTCATTTGTTTTGCAGGAATCTCCCTCTCTCAGCTTCAAATTCTTCAATATCATGGATCTCAAGTTGAACTAATTCAACTACTTCGAATGGAAGGATAAAATGGACATCTTCTTGAAGTGTAAGAGTCTTTCCAGAGTGGTGAATGGCTTTGCAGTTGATCCCACTGGTGCAGTAGAGAAATCCAAGTACTTAGACAAGCTTGATGAAGCAGTAGGACTGTTGCTACTTAGCATTTCTGAATATTTTCACTTTCATGTTATCGATTTGAAGACTCCAAAGGAGGTTTGGGACAATCTCAAATCCCTCCTTGGCCAGAAAGATGATTTGAAGGGGCATAAACTAGAAAATGAGCTAATCTCCTTGAGCCCAAGCAGTTTCGAAACTATCACTGAGTTTCTCAACAAATTCAAGAACTTGATTTCGCAGTTGAAGAGGTATGGGATTGAGAAGGAAGAGAAACAACTCATCCTTTCCATTCTGTCGAACCTAGGCCCTGATTATTCAGTGTTTGTTTCAACCTTCCAGTCATCAAGATTTTCCATTCCAAAATGGAAGTTCCCTTCACTTGAAGACTTCATCCAATCTCTCACACTTTAGGAGGAGAAGCTAGTACACATGGGAGTGATAAAAACCAAGTTGGATTCATCTCTTGTATCCAATGAGATGAGAAGAGAGAATGGAAAAGGGAAACAATTTTTTTATTATAGAAAGTCGAATGATCATAAGAAGAAGGAGGATCCAATTCAGTCAGATGGAGTCTCGTATCCTGAGAAGGACAAGCAATATCAAAAGGGGAAATCCAAGTGCACATACTGTAATCGAGGATATCACCTTGAGAGCTCATGTATGAAGAACACCATATATCTCATGGCTTCACTTCTTGAAAAAAATAATCTTCCAGTACCTGCATGTGCTAGAAAGAAAGAGAGTGAACCATCTGGATCTGAAAACAAAGAGAGATGCCATGCCCTCATGGCAGGTGCATCAACTCGATCCTCCTTCATCATAGATTCTAGAGCATCAAGACACATGTATTCCTCCAAGGATCTCTTCACTAGATTCGAAGCTACTGTTGGACCATCCATCATGTTGGGGAATGATTCTGAGGTCTCTTGTAAAGGGATTGAAAGAATCAAACTAGATCATTGATACTTCTTGGATGTACTCTATGTCCCCACTCTCAGTGCTAATATACTTTTAGTATATCAGATGACCCACACCGGAGAGCCCAAGAGGGTGATCTTCTCTCCTAATGAGGTCGAAATTCAAGACATGGTATCAGGATCTACCATTTCAAAAGGAGTTGCAAATCATAATTCGAAACTACATGAGTTCTCCCACTTCTTACCTCTCTCAAAGCGATCTGCTCTTCAAACTCATGCCACTGAAAAGAGTAGATTCTGGCATGAAATATTTGGACATCTTAACTATAAATACTTGCAAGACATGAATACTAAAGAGATGGTTGAAGGGCTGCCCAAGATCAAGTTTTCCAAGGGAAACTGTCATGGTTGTTTGATTGGCAAGCATTATGAGAAGAAATTTGAGAAGGGGAAGGCAAGGAGAGCCTCTCATCCTCTAGATCTGATTCATAGTGATGTTGCAGAGCCATTTCCAGATCTATCTTTGAACAAAGCAAGGTATATACTCACTTTTATTGATGATTATTCAATATTTACATGGGTATACTTTCTTAGATTGAAGTCAGAAGTATTTGGATTATTTAATTTTTTCAAGTCTTCTACAGAAACGTTTTCAGATGGAAAGATCAAGGCCATTCACATTAATAATGAAGGAGAGTACATTAAGGGTGATTTTCAAACCTTTTGTGCTGAAGAAGGAATTGACATGCAACATACTATTCCCTATACACCACAACATAATGGTGTAGCTGAAAGGAAGAATAGAACATTGAAAGAGATGGCCACCTTCATGTTAAACTCGAAAGGGTTGCACCCTAGTGTTTGGGCAGAAGCCATCAACTGTGCCACCTATCTTCAGAACATATTTCCTCACAAATGACTCAAAGACATGACTCCTTTCGAAGCATGGATGGGATATAAACCTAATGTGTCTCATATTAGAGTGTTGGTATCCAGAGCATGGGAAAGGATTCCAGATGAGAAAAGGAGAGCCCTAGATCCACAAAGAAGAGAGTGTATCATGGTGGGTTATGAATTGAATGCAAAGGCCTACAAGCTTCTTGATCCTTATACTATGAATACATTCCTTGATAGGAGTGTACAGTTTGAGCAATGGCCTCTTCATGATGCTCATCCTGTTGAGCAAGAGAGATTTCCTACCACACCTCCACTGCTTGATGAGATCTAAGAGAGCGAATATTCATCACATGACAGTTCAAATTCATAGTATGAGAGTGAAGATTATGAAGAGCGAATGATAGATCCATATCCACAAGAACCTGAAGATCTAGCACCTATCATTGAAGATGAGCGAATGGAAAATCCAAACCCACTAGAACTTGATGATCCTCCTCTTCCTAGATGGGTAACCACTACACTTAGATCTGCCGGATATGTTTTTGGAGATCCACTTGATCCAAGGATGACTATATCTGATTTTCAGAATGGAAGGTTTCATCCTTGTCACATTATTGATCCATTTACTACCGACAAACCCTTCTTAAGTGGAGAATTCCACTTACCATTTGGGGTGAGTGATGTACATGATTCATCATCCTACCATATTCTATTTTGAGGGGGGGATTTCTTCCCACTGGGTTTTCCCTCTTTCCTCACTTTGTTTATTTAGATTGTTGTACGGGGTGACCTTTGGTCTCAGTTACCAGGGCCCTACCATTTCAGTTCTTCCTCATAGTATAGCTTGCGGGGGGTGTTGGAATATTCTCACCATCATTTTTGTATTTTGCATGCCTGCAAGCAATTCTGCATGCATCCAATCATCAGTATGACAGTCTCCCAGCACCTAGTCCTTATTTTGTAGCCCCCATGAGCCTGGTTTTGCTCAGTTTTAGCCCTCCTAGAAACTAATGTGCCCTTGTTTTCATCATTGGAGCACAAGTGTGCCTTATTCCACCTATTTAGGATTTACTTCAGTTAGTTGGTTGGTTGATGACTCGGTTCCTTGATTTAGGGGATGATTGATCAGTTAACTGACTGAAGCACTTAGATAGGCACCTACTAAGAGCTAGTTGAGCTCTGTTGACTACTAACATATCCTCATGCACCCACATTGGAGTCTCCTTCCCTACATCAATTCCCATGCACTCAGTTAGACTCATTTGATTGACTAGTTGACTTTTATGACCACTGCCACTAGTTTGGATGATGTCTTTAATGCTATCCAAGCCACACTTTGAGGAGAATTCGAATGACCTTAGAGGAATTCGAATCTCATTGATTGTATTCAGTTATTATTCACATTATAGAGTGCCAGCTTATATCTAATGTATGATATAGTAGTTTTTCTCCATTTTCTATGTAATGGGTAATCATTGATTCAACATTTCTTCTTCTTCTTTCTACACTACATGAGTAAATTCTAGTGAGGTCTGCTACTGCTGAGTGATCCTACTTCTGAAATATTACAATAAGAACATATCATTTATATTGGTATAGTTACATTATTCAAGCATCATTTCCCTTTCTCAAGGTATTCACAATTAAGGTTTTGAAGCATTCCTTCATGCTTTGAAACATAAGTAGAATGGTAACATAAAATAATATATTATGATATTTTTCATAATTAACAATTAAATTTTAAATTAAAAAATATTATGTTAGGAACCCATGTCTTTACTTTGTTAGTATATTGTTGTTGGATGCATATGCTTTGTAAGACGTCCCGTATTATTTGTTGATTCATAGTTTGTGTTATTGTTGTTGGGCGCATATGCTTTGTAAGTCACCCGTAGTAATTGTTGACCCATAGTAAGTATTGGCCCATGGTTTTGACCCATAGTATTGGCGCCTAGACTTAGTACATAAGTGTGTGTTGAGGCCAATGAAGGCACTGTGAAGTTATTTGTATTGAGCCTACTCAAAGGAGGTTGCCCCCTCGAAGTGGCCTATGATCAATAAAGTGATTCTGAATTTTTTTATTACTGCTATCTCATGTATTTTCATTAATTAATTGTTGCAGGTTCCTCACATCTGGTATCGGAGCACTTTCTTGGGCTCGATGGGTGAAATTTTTGCTAAAAAAAAATTTCGCATTTGTTGCAGGTTCGGATCTGGGAATAATCCCTATCCGCTTAACTGTGGGAAGTACTTGGGAATAAGCCCTAAAACTCATTGTGAGGAGTACCACAGGAACCCCAAAGTAGCTGGCCCATTGAGAGGACTTGCCAGCGAAAAGGGAAACGACCCCTACCTGATTGACTAGTTCCCACCCTTGAGGTAAACCAAGAGTTGTCATTTGTGGCAAAGCTGTTATCAGTTTTACCTGATCCGTGGAGTGAGGGGTACTGCCCCAATACGTAAGCCTTCAGACAACATTGGTGGCCGAGTGAATCCCCTGAACCATTAGGAAGCTGAGCATATGGGGTCCATATCTATTTTCAGCCGATAAATCACAGATTTCCTCTATCCAGAACTGTTGCCGATCACTTATGCGATGTTTCATATATATCTGTTGTCCATCACTTCTGCGTTGTTTCAAATCTATCTATTGCCGATCCCTTCTGCGTCGTTTCAGATCCTTCTGTTGCTGATCCCTTCCGCACCGTTTTAGATCCATTTGTTTCCGATCCCTTCCATGTTGTTGTAGATCCATCTGTTTTCGATCCCTTCTGCACTGTAATAGATCCATTCCGATCCCTTTTCACCATATCTCCCTTGTTTTCACTATGTTTCCCTTGAAACTTCCCTGAAACCCTTGTCATCCCATTATGGATCTTTCATTCTTGAGGACCCTATCACAAATTCCACTTCCCAAAGCCAGAAATCCCACATTTGTCTATTTTTAGGGTTTGCCATAACTTCCTTAATTTTCACCCAATCGTCTTCAAATTTTGCCACCATGTTCATTCCCTATTTCTGCTTCTTTGTCCCTCTCTGACAAATTTTCTCATTCTTTCATCCCACTTCTGAAATCCTCATTTTCTACTTCCATGTCCATTCAAAAGTGTCCAAAACCTAGTCAAACCCCAATTACCCATCAGTGTTTTTTCCAAATCCAAATTTCCCTTTACTAAATAAGCTTCTGTTTGTGTTTTTCTACCCATTCAAAAAAAAAAAAACTCTTGGTTATGGTAGTCACCCGCGCGGGAGCAAAAACCATGGAGGAAGCACTTGTAGCCATCCAAACCAAACTCTAGGATCTGGATGAAAAATTTCTCGGCCTCCATCTTTAGCATTCAGCCATGAACAACAAACGACAGTCCGAGTCTTCATCAGACAATGGGTTCTCTTCTTCCAGCAATTTCCGTGGTCCAAAGCTTGATTTTCCTCGCTTCAATGGTACTGATCTGACTGGCTGGATCTATCATGTAGAACAGTATTTCAGTCTGCATAATACTTTTGATGTCACCAAAGTTCCCCTTTCATCCTTTCATTTGGAACAGGAAGCTCTTCAATGGTATCGTTGGTACATCAAGATTCATGAAGAGCCAAAATGACCAGATTTTTGCGAGCTCCTTTTGCAACGATTTGGTCCTAGTGCTTTTGATGACTTCACGGGATCCCTCAGTAACTTTGCCAAATTGGCACTGTGAGAGAGTATCAGACAGAATTTGAGAACCTATCCAACCACATAGAAGGATTGTCTGATTAATTCTACAGGAGTTTTTTTATTAGTGGTCTTAAGGATGAAATCCGCTCAGAGGTTAAAATGTTTTGTCCCAACACAATGATGGAAGCCTTGTGGTTGGATAAGTTCGTAGAAGACAAGATTGCAGCCCAACAGTGCTCCAAACCCACTTTTGTTCCCTTCCGAAATATGGGTTCTCAATGACCTCCCATACTGCCAGCTCCTCGACCAACTCCTATCAAGCATTTGTCTGAAACAGAGATGCAGGCGCGTAGAGAAAAATGGCTTTGTTATAATTGTGATGAGAAATTCACTCAGGGACATAGATGTGTTCAGAAAAAGATTTATATCTTGGATGTGGATTCTCTGCCTGCCTCTGAAATTGATGAAGAAGCTCCAGATACAATGGATGATCAGGTCGACATTCAGAAGCCGCCTATTGACCCTCTATCTTAGGAAGACCACCCAGAGATATCTGTCCATGCTTTAGCCGGAATCACCACCCCCTAAACAATGCGGGTCAAGGGTTACTTCAAGAAGCTCCCTCTTACCATACTCATTGATTCTGGTAGCATTCATAACTTCATTGACCCTCGGATCGCCAAACAGGCTAATTGTTTTATCCATCCTTGCTCCAACTTTTAAGTCATGGTTGACAATGGGGTCACCTTACCTTGCAATGGGAAGTTTCACAATGTGCGTATCTCTATGGAATATTATAACTTGCGTTCTGACATGTTTTCCTTGGCCTTAGGCAGATGTGATGTGGTTTTGGGTGTTCAATGGTTACGCACACTTGGACCCATCTTATGGGATTTTGCTGAACTTTGGATGCAGTTTTCAGTCAATGGGAAAAAACACAAATTTACAGGATTGCAACCAGGGTCTCTCCGCATCATCAGTTCACATTGCCTGGAAAAACTCCTTAAGAAGAATTCACATGGTGTCATTGCTCAGCTCCATTCCATTTAGATGCACCCATCAACAGTCTCCACTACTCCCTTGGATCTCCAACCAATTTTGGATAGATATGTTGGTGCCTTTGTTGAACCAGTGGGATTGTCGACTTCATGAGACCTTTATGGTAAGAATTTAGCCGCCTCTACATTTTCAAAGGAAATTATGGCTAGTTTGCATGCAGTAAACACGTGGTAGCCATACCTATTAGGGAATTCTTTCTGCATCACCACTGCTCACCAGAGTTTGAAATATTTCCTGGAACAACAAGTCTCCTCACCCGCATAACTGAAATGGATTCGCCAACTCCTGGGTTATTCCAATGCGATCACTTACATGAAGGGTCAAGACAATTTGGTGGCAGATTCTCCTTCTCGCACAATTGATACCCTAGTTTCTCCTTCAGCTATTTCTCTGCTTGTTTCAAATTGGTTGCAATCTATTCAACAAGGTTATGTATTCTCTAAACTCCATGCGTCTCCATTGGTCCGGCACTCCGAGTTCCTCCAAACGTATGAGCAGGCACAACATACCTTCTTTTGGTAGGGAATGAAAAGGATAATTCAACAGATGGTGTTTGAATATGATACCTTCCAGCTCCTTCCGGGATTTCTCGAACCTGTACCCATCCTTCCACGGATCTGGATAGATATGTGTCTGGAATTCATTAAAGGGATCCCTAAATCTAGAGGGAAGAATGACATTACCAATAAATGTTTGGAAACTTATCTTCGTTGCTTCAACTCCGAACAACAACCTCCGTGGGAGAAGTGGCTCCCTCTCGTTGAATGGCGGTACTCTACTGCATCTAAAATTACTCCATATGAAGCAATCTATGGTCAGGCACGGCCATTTCTTCTTCCATACACCCTCAACAGTGCACCAATTCAGGCAATTGACACGATTCTTCGAAACCGCGATCAAATTCTTCACATTTTGCAGGACACTCTTCACATGGCCAGAATTCAAATGAAACAACAAGCTAATCAGCACCATTCTGAGTGCACTTTTCAAGTAATTGATATGGTTTGTGTTTGTCTATATCCTTCCAAGCAATCCTCCATGACACTCAAAGGGCATCCTCTTATCTCTCTCTCTATCATAGAGGTATTCATTCAGTGGCACGACATGCAACCAATGGCTACTACATGGGCACCACTCCTTCAGATTCAACATCAATTTCCACATCTAAAGCTTTAAGGACAAAGATTTTTCTAAGGGAGAGGGGATGTTAGGAACCCACGTCTTTACTTTGTTAGTATACTGTTGTTGGACGCATATGATTTGTAAGATGTCTCGTATTATTTGTTGATTCATAGTTTGTGTTATTATTGTTGGGCGCATATGCTTTGTAAGTCGCCTATAGTAATTGTTGACCCATAGTGTGTATTGGCCCATGGTTTTGACCCATAGTATTGGTGCCTAGACTTAGTATATAAGTGTGTGTTGAGGCCAATGAAGGCACCGTGAAGTTATTTGTATTGAGCTTTCTCAAAGGAGATTTCCTCGTCGAAGTGGCCTATGATCAATAAAGTGATTCTGAGTTCTGTTATTACTTCTATCTCGTGTATTTTCATTAATTAATTGTTGCGGGTTCCTCACATATTATGTTTGAATTATAAATTATTGAAATATAAATTATTTTAGATTCATTTGGCCATGGAAAAAAGTCCAAAACAAGGGTCATGAAAGTAGTATTCTTTCCTTTTCACTACCATCTAAAAAGTGTTTCACACACATGACAATAATATTATTAAAATTTTGTTAAGACATAGAAAATTTAAGAAATTAAAACCAAACAAATTCATGCCCATCCTATGCTTGAGTGTTAATAGGAGATCCAATGCTTTTTTCTTTGTATGCATCATAATAGCATTAATGTCCATGTACAATTGCATAGTGGGATAGAGCTTCTATCATAGTTTCCATCACATTAGAATGGTGATTACATTGGGTAGTAAAACACTCTACTAAGTTTCCATAAAGACCAAAGAAGGATAAGCCTTTGATGTTTTTACAGTTTTGAGGTGTTTCTACAGTGTTGAGGGCACAAAATTATCTATATAAGTTAGTTGAGATGAGCCATAATAAACCCAAATAAATATTGCATATATACTCATCGAGATGCGATTTTCAATTGCTTCTCCTTGTGAATCAACATGAAATCACATGTTTCTTCTTGTCACTCCCTCAAGCCCATAATGTGCATCACAATCTTGATCATGTATTCAACCTAAAATCTATTATTTTCTAGAATCTACTTCTTGAAGCCCTCTTTCCATAGAGTCTACCATAGTGTCAAATATGCATCAAAGTAAATTTGGTGCCTAAAATGGGCCTCACAAGAAAAAGATTCATTGACTTGAGTTGGAATTCAAAAACCAATAGAATTTCAAGAAAATGAGTTAATGATAATCGTCAACATGGCATATTTGTCATAAAAAAGATTACATTTTTAATTTGTATATTCAAATTATCTCCCTGTTGTTTTACTTAAATTTTGAGTTGGAGAACTCGTTGGATTCGGAATTCAATTATGCATCCAACGAGTACCCACAGTTGCATACCTTTAATGGATCCCACCACATGAAGAACAAGAAATACATTAAAACATTTTTTTCTCATTTTTCGTGGGATGGGGTCCATAAAAAGTATGCAGTGTGGTACTCGTTGGATGTGGAATTGAATTGCGCATCCAATCAGTTCTCCCACTCAAAATTTGAGTAAAACCACAGGGAGATAAGTTTGAAATATAAAGAAAAAAAGTAGTATTTTTCTCTTTTCCTCCAAAATTCGTAACTCTTATTTTATTATTTTCTTTAGGAGGTCCATTTTAGATCCCAAATTCACTCTACATTATGGTGTGCCTCTACAACATCATTTTTTATCAGGGTTCGAGTTCTCCTTCAGGGGAAGGTCTGTAATTGCATACTGCATAGTAGATCATTGTTTGAGCCCCCTTTGCGAACCCTTTAACTCATAAATAATATAACATGTATTATGATAGTGGAAGTGTGCCGTGGTTTCCAAAAAATATTGGTGATAAGGATCAATCAACAATGGGAACCATGATTGTGATAGAAGGAGGGAACCACAAAACAAGTAGTGACCCTCCTACCTTCTTATCCTTCACCATGCTCTCAATTGAAATATGAGAAGACCATCAATAAACCTTAGGAATCCCTAGAAATATCACATGCAGAAGATGATGCCTCCATTGTATTATTCCTAAGAGTTCTCATTGGAGTAGCATGTATGTTTCTTTATAGGTGACAAGGTTGCTAAAATTATATTTCCCTTCTTACATTCTTGATAAGACAAGTGTTGCGTGATGGGTTGGTTGCCATAATTTCCTTACATGTCATGGGAGGGAGAGGGGGCACTATGTTTAGTTGACCCCTCCTTTGTCTAAAAATTATTTCCTACAAATGAAGCCCCAAATTGGCTTTGTTATTTGCTTTCATCTTGAGGCTTAAGAGGATGTGAAAGAAATTCAATTCGTGGGAATAGTTTGATGAGAGAGATGGTAGAATCAAGTTCTTCAACTTCATTATTTGTAATATTTATTAGATCCCAAACCCATATACTTTTGTCCATAATGGTAGTAAATGACCCTCTTACGTTCATCAACTTCATTATTTATAACATTTCCTAGATACCAAACCTATATCCTTTTGTCCATCATGATAGTATTTCCATTGCTACTCTTAATACTATATATTATAATTATTAATTTTATATCATGTATTTTAATATATAAAAAATTGATTTTACCATTTAAGATGAAAAATATATATTTGTATTCCGTTGAGAGAAGAAAAAATATATTTTTATATGAACATATATATATAGTGCTAACAAAATGAAACGAATTCTCAATGCCAAATATATATATATATATATATATATATATATATATATATATATATAAGTAATGAACACAAAATTAAATTAACATAAATTTATTTTATTCTTAAATATTTTAACCATAAATATATTAATAAAATTTACACAGTTTTTATTATATTAGATAATAAATAATATAAATTGGGTTTCAGCAATCGTTTGGGCGCCTCATTTTCCACTCAGGTGATTCCTTTGAATTGTGCATTGTAATTTGTTAATATGATCTTCTAACTCCTACACTGTGATGTGTTCAAAGTGATAGTGTCATTGGACAATAGTAGATACATTTGTTCGTATTCATTGGAGGTCGATCCAAACCAAAAGAAATTGGGGTTTCAATAGCAATAGGTTCTGAATTCGAAGGCTCACATCCACCCTAAGAGGCTCTGCATACATGGCTGAGCAGAGCAAGCCAACAGATAGAATTGATCCTTCAATTATTAGTTGAAGAGATACTTTCCTCTTTATTTCCATGCGTGAACATAGCAATATCAAGTTTGTGCTGCCCTAGGGAAGCAATTTCGAATTCGTGTTGAGGCTAGGGTTCGTGCAGAAGCTAAGGAACCAAGGTAAGCTCACAACTATCTCTGTCTACTTTGTTAGTTTTTTTAAAATTAATTAGGATGATGTCTAGGGTTTTTATTGCAGTCGTGTAGGGGAGAGGGAGGCCTAGCATAGAAACCCAACCTCTCCTTGAACCACAACTCGTTTCCCCTTCCCCAAAAGTGTTGCAGACATTACCATTCTGGAGGATATACCTGGAACAATTTGTCCCTACTGCATTGTTGTAGAGGGTGCCCAAATTTAAGCATCCTATAAAACATGGTGAGTATCCTCATTCCCCACCCTATTCTCTTCAAGCCTGCACTATTGAAACCCTTCCTGTTGAAACCCTTCCATTGAAAATATGCATCAAAATTGCTTTTAATGTTCAAAATCTGAGCCGACTCCAAGTTGCAATTGAATTTAAAACCTTATTTACAAAAATGATTTCATCATCATTCGATGTAGACAAAATTGTAGTCAACAAAAAGTCACCTAGAGGATACTCTGAACTCCATTTTTGTTTCCATTAGGAAAAGAATTACATATACTCCAATTTTCTTTATTATCATCTAACTAACAACCCACTCATGGATCTACTCTCGCCAAAAACAGTTGTACAATAACTATTAGGGGGATTCACTACTATATTTAAAGCATATAAACATTAAAACCATCCTAGCTTGACCCGTACTTGAACCCACCACTGCTTCTAACTTCATCATAATGAATGTGTTGAAACTCACTAAGAATATTATCAGAATTCACACCCTACTTTATTATAATTGGTTTCATATCCTTGATCATTTTTGGTGAGCTTGTACACATATGACCTCGCATTAAAGCAATTCCCATTATTTAACATAACCAATGGAAAAAACTCCCACCATTGCTATCGTATGGCTCCACATGCCATCATCTTAGGATGTTAATGTGCATTGAGAACTAGGGATAATAGATGTTGCTGATGCAGCAAAGAATAAATACTCCATCAATCATACTACTAAAATGGCCAACCAAAACTCTAGAGTGCATCCCCAATCTCTCCAAAATGGAGTTAAATCATCCCACCCTCAATCACTAAAGTGAACGTGAAAATTTTGATACCTTTCCAACTCTAATTGATCCACAAGAAGCAAACATGTCACATGTGGGATTTGAACCTAAGTAGGGAGGATAAAATATTCTCCACTTAACCACTCAAGCTAAATCTAATAGACAAAATGTTATTTGTTGTGTAGTGTAGTGGTACAATAGTTGTGAAATATTGATGGATTATTTATTACATTTATTAATGTGTTTGCACTTTTAATTTTTATTGAACTTTACTTATGAACCACATTGACATTCATAATATGATGAGATCACCTTGACCTTTAGAATCTTGTGAAAATATGAAATAGATATAAAGAGTCCTAATATGGTTAGGAAGCATTGGATAGGGAAGTGACTCCCTATTGTTATTATCACCCTTTGTTGTATTAGTTTCATGCATATGAACATATTTTCATGTGTATGTGCATGTACATACACATATGAATATTGGTTACATAAGTTATAACCATATTATTCCATGAAAAATATTATGTTGGACCAAGGAACCTAAAGACTTAAGCCCAAAATGGGAAAAACATGAAATATTTTAGTGTGTAATGCTATTTACTAGAAAAATATGATTAGATTTGTGCATACCTAAAATGGGATAAATTAACATAGGGTACAAATTTTGAGATACATCCCTCATTCGTATAAAATCATAGCTCATCTAATCTATAGAGGCCAGTGAAAAGATGATGTTAGATCATAGAGTTAAAGGTATAGCTTATGGTAATTGTATGTTGTCATGTGATTTTCCCTTAAGTGAGGGATATTGGGTTGACGATCATGGAAAGAGTTATTTTCTTCCATATTGGATGTGAGGAATTAGGGAAATAATAAGCATTAAATTGAATTTCTATATGTAGAGCCATGAAGAATTCAAAGAAAAAAACACTTTTCAAAAGCCATTTCTTTCTTCCCTCTGTATTTGAATTTATATTTCATTCAATCTCCTTGTCATCAGTAGTTTTGTGAAGGAAGGAAGAGTAGTAGTTTTTTGAAGGAAATAAAAATGACAAATTTTTTCATGGATGTAGTGTCCCTCCAATACAAAAAACTGGTAGCATCCCAAGTAGTGAGCATTGACCTCGATTACACCTTGGAGGGAACAACCCAATACAACCATGTAGTCATTATCAACGCCTTCAATTGTGGTGGAAATTTAGGTTGATTTGATATGGGAAATGGAGATGAAGGGGGTAAGATAGTTTTTTTTAGATGCATTCAATTAGGTTATATGAAATGTCAATACTTGAGATCAGTGACATAGACATGAATGGGTTTGGCAATTTCATAATGGAGGGATATAGATTGAGATCAATAATGCAAACCAGGAATGGGTTAGATGGTGGATGTAGGAGGTTACCAGGGGCCAATGGTTTACCATATAGCTTGAGAATGGTGACGTGGAATGTGAATTGGTTAGACAATTTTGTAATTGAGGTTTTTTCACTATCCAAGGGTATGTCCATCCATAGGTACATTTCCAACAATATTTTCAAAGTAGGAGGTTATTAGGGGCCATTTTCAATGTAGGAGGTTATTAAAGGTTATCAAGGGCCATTTTTTAAATCATGAAATGCTTGAGTAGATTTACTTATTACTTGTCTATAGTCAAATTTATCCTATCTTTTTTTAACTTAATATGGATGTGGGGAAAATATATTTTTCACTTTAATGATGCCCTAATATTGCACAAATTCTCTATAGAACGTTTTTTCAAATTATCCAACAAATTTCTGCACAAAATAGAACACAACCACAAGAAATAGAAAATAGAGGGAAGCTCAGTATAAATGAATGATATTTTTACTCTAAAAATGCTCCTAGAGAAAACCAATAAAAGAAATTATAGAATTGTACTTAAGTCAATATAACAGTGATGGAAACCACTTTAGAAATGATGATAATGTTGCACAACTAAATAACTATGAAATCTAGAGGAGTCCACAACAATAAAAATATAGTAGAGAGAAGATGAAGAGAAACCCAGATTGGATTAACATGGCAATCTCTTCCCTATTTCTATTGATTTCTATGTTTAAGTTAGATATATTTATAAAATTCGCAAGGTTGATACAAATATGCCTAGCACACATACACATATAGGATTTTTTTGCTATGAGAAACCTTTTTCCTCTAGCTCGTGTCTAAAAGAACTAGAGACTAACTCTAAGATTTATTGCAAAAAAAACCATAATAGTTGATCAAATATGTAATTCTTGCAAATATTTCTTGGACCACTCTTTGCAAATATGTTGAAGATGCAATACCCAAATATTGTTAGTATTGTGAAAATTAGTTAGTTAGTCTGATCTTGAGAAAGAGGCAACCGTTGGTAAGGTTCTTCTTCAGTAGTTTTGTTTTCTTCTGTAAGTATACTATTAGCATTATATGTTGAAATTTTGAATCTATCATGATGCAATAGGAGTGGTAGACCTTGGACCATGAGATAGAAAGGAATGGGGATATCATGTTTGTCTCCCTAGTACACTGAGATTAACAATATCCCAATAATGATCTAAGTATTATCAAAATTAAGGTCAGATACAATGATATTAGACAAACGAGCCAAGGTCACTGGCCTCGACACCAACATGGTTAATCATGACTTTTTTATGGTGTTTGTGGTTGTTTCAATCACACTAAAATATTTTAGACACCATTTAAGTTAAGTAAGCTCATTCTTATTCCAAATTGTATTCCCACAAATTGGTTATCTCAACAAAAAAAGTGACAGATGTCCAAAACCATTTATAGATATCATGTGTTTATGTGCAATAGATTGTAGATGACTAAATTCAACTAGCATTGTTGAAATTTAGTTCAACGTAGTGTGGAAAAGAACCCATGTGGAGATTTGATCTATGTTCACAGTCTGACGTATTTCATAATGTGAACATTATTATTGTTTTAGTGATTTCTAGAGCATTTCCATTCACATCTTACATGAGACTTCCACTATTGGTTTGTGGTAATTTACATTGTTATTTGTTGAGCAATAGCTTTCCAATGCATAATACTATTTGTTTGTGATATGTATGTAGTTCATGCTAACCAAAAATAGAATATATCTCACTCTAAGGTGATCTCTTTGCTCACCACCCACTCTAATATATCTCACTCTAAGGTGATCTCTTTTCTCAAAACCCACTCTAAGATATCTCACTCTAAGTTATTCTAACATTATCTTGACTAGTCTGTGTGATAAACATTTGGGTGAGGGGTGGTCATTGCATTATCCTGTAGGTTCTTCTAGTTCACTTTGGAAGTTGAATAGCAATCATATCAACACAATTCAATGCAAGACACAAAACCAATATACATAAACTAATTTATTCACATATGATCCACAGAGGTGTGATGTGGAGGAAAATAATTTAAGGTTTCACACTCTTGAGGAATAGAACTATGGGATGCGATGCAAAGGATGTAAAGGAGTGTGATGTAGAGGGAAGGGGGTAGATATGAAACCCCCAACTTTGCATTGCCTTGGAGGTACTCAAACCTAAAGGAGGAGGAGGGATTTAGATAAAAGGACTTGTGGCATTTTCTAATGCATTTAAGAACATAGTTTGAGGAAAATATCATCTTGTGTATTTCAAGACATAAATTGAGATGGAAGGAAGCACACCTTTGAGCCATAAAATTTGGGAAGGCCATCAATTTATGGATCATGTGTTATCATCTCATTCATTTTAGATGGTTATCAATATTTGGGTCTCGAAATACCTCAACTCATCCATTTCCAATGAATGAAATATCTACTTCTCTATTTTGATGGCATCCTATTTCCGACCTACTTCATGTATCCCGTATCACTAATCCATGCAAACCTTATCATTCCCATGAAAATAGGAAATTTATTCCATGTTAGCAATGTGGCCCAATCAATATTATCCACCATGTCAAAGGGACCATTAAGCAAATCAATGAGCATCATAGTGATTTAAATATAGTCAACCACCTAGAGAGTTTCATATTTTTTTGCAACATGAGTCATGCAATTAGAACCATGTCAACATCTAAAGGAGCATACATCATTAGGAATCTAGTCACACTACTCTAATTTCAACTAGTTATTCCTTATCCAGATATAGACCTTTTTTTTATGCATTTTTGTAAAGTCTCCATAAAGGTTTTGAGCTCGAATCTATTTTTGGAAATTTTATGATTTGATACTAGAACTTTTTTGTTTCTCAAAACTATTTGCTTCATCCATATTTATTTTTAAAACTTGTAAGGGCATATATTCCATATATGTGCACTCTTTTTAGTGTCAATTTTAGAGAGTTAAACTTTCACATATTTTTTAGTGTTGTATTCATTTTCTATGTTCAACCATTTGATTTCTATTTTTTCATAATAGCTACGCTAACCCTCCTAAGGTATAACCAAAAATGATTTTATTTTGGATTGTATTGTGTACTTTTTTTGTAAGTAAGTGTAGGGTTTCCTAGAAAAACAACAACTACATACTTGAAAAAGGGTTCTAGTGAGGTGCTTAAACCTGAAACCCATAAATTGGTTGTAGTGAGATTGGTTCTAGTGAGGGTTCTAGTGAGATTACATATGTGTATTCCCAGAATGATTTGACGAGGTTGCATGCACAATATTATTAAGTTTTTCGAATGCGTTATACATATGAATTTGTAATTTGGTTAAGGTGTTTTTTATCTGTAAGTGAATGTTATACTTACATGTGGGAAATATTAGCTAACTATATATTTGATTCAATCGACTAAAGTTACAACCAAATAGGTACCTTTAATATATTTCTTCGTCAAGTGAGGGAAGATTAGGAAAAACGGAGGGAAATGCGACTGCATATAGTAGATCTAACAGGCGAAGAACAACCAGAGGTGAAAAGGTCAGAAGAAAATTCTGTAGACGTATGGAATTTTTTCTTGTCAAAGGAGGATCATGCTCCTACAATGATGAGAGCACATGAGACATTGAGGTGCCAACCAGGTATCAACATATGGTGAAAAAATGGGTACCTAAGCAACTGCCTATGTTGGACACTGACTCAGTGTCAACAATAGGATTTATCACATTGCACCATCCTCCCTTCATGGCCTTGGCCTATTTTCCATGGATGGAATAACCATAAAATACAATACAGTAATTGAATTGATGGACTATGTCAGACCATGTTACGATTACATCGTTTGGATGTTGTTGGTCAGGTACATGCGAAGTATGCAGAGATATGCACTCGCTACAAACTATATACAGCTAATAAACAACGATAAGAATAAGGGAGCGACTATCTATATTGATGAAAGGCCTAAATATTCCGTAAATATCGTGGGTTTTATAATAGCACATGGCATGGGACAACAAACAAGCAACCAAATTGCATATATGAGGTAGGAGAAGGAAATCGGGTAGTCGTGTGCGCAATAAAAAATATAACTCTCGGGGAAGAGTTATTAGTGGATTACCTTTTGAATCGAGTAGATACATTGACTAATAGTGTACGGGTACTTACATAACACCTATTTAAGCAACCTCTACTTATTGCATTATATTTTTTATCTTTAATAATGTATGAAATATTTCACGGTTCTAATTTTATTTTAATGTGGTAGATTGATCGTGGAAAAGGAATAGCCTCATAACATGTAAACAATTAACAAGTTTGATTTACATTTAACATGACTTTTATTATTTGTTTATATAATTTTATTTGTGTGGCGATCATTTTTTTATCTTTAACAATATAATATTTCACGGTTCTAATTATGAAATAATGTGGCAGGTTGATCGTGGAAAAGGAATAGCCTCACAATAGGTAAACAATTAACAATTTTGATTTACATTTTACGTGAATTTTATTATTTGTTTATATAATTTGATTTGTGTGGCGATCGGTTTTTTATATCTTTAACAATTTTTTAAATATTTCACGGTTCTAACTATATTATAATGTGGCAAGATGATTGTGGAAAAGGACTAGCTGTAGAACATGTAAATGAGTAACAATTTCGAATTACATTTAACGTCAATTTTATTATTTGTTTATATAATTTTATGTGTGTGGCAATCAATTATTTTCTTTTTTTACATAACTAAAATAACATTTATTTTGTTGAAATATGTAGTCGGTGGGCCATGATGCTCATGATTCACTCGACCTAGTGGATTTGCAATCATCCCCCGCCCTGATGGTATTAATACATAAAAATATCAATAAAGTGAACAAGGAACTTGAACGCTTGTTAGACATTGTAGAACAAACTCCTAAAATCGAAGAAAGCATCTTTCAAGTTATGACATAGCTTAACACATATAAGGTAATAACCATAATTTAAAGTGAATTTTTTTTTATGTCATAATATCATCTATGAATTTTTTTTTTTAACTTTTACATTATCTAAACGAAGAAACATTTTATTTCTTATATATATATTTTTGCAACATGTTGACACTGGAATGCATGGTATTGGTAGTAGTGGTACTACACAAATACCACAAATTACTGGCACATGCCCTCTTTTACCTATCAGGATATTAAGTACTCCACCTTCCACACCTGTAGTTGGGATCCATGACATGCACCCCCAGGAATCCACACATCCAAGCACTAGAGGTGTTGACACTAGAGATGAGGCTGATGATTCAACCGATTATATGGTCTCATTTCCTGGAGCGAGATGTGTTACCTCCATGGGGACCCTTTCGGGCATATTTATGGTCAATGATGATGGAATTCCATTAAAGCAAGTAAAACTGCCTGGTAATTTTTATTATTTTAACTATTTATGTTGTCCATCTCAAACATAAATCATATAGATTATTTGTTTTGAAATAATGATCATATCTTTTTGTATGTGGGAAACAACGATTTAGAGGCACTTGGAGACCAAGGGGTTGGTGATTTTTGGGCCCACCATACACACAAGGTGGAATTCATAGAATTCCAAACTTAAAAAAGACTTTTGGATTATCTGGAAGGCCTCACTACATAACATCTTATATATCTACTTAACGGGGTTAGGGTATGACCCTAACACTCCACCCCTCTTAGAAAAGTGTTTCCCTCAATGCTTGATGTGAGGAGGTACAACCATAACCTAAGGTACATGGATGAGTGTTCACCACAATGCTAAAGTAAGGTAAGGAATTAGGGTCTCATATACAACTACTAGACACCATGTTGAAGTAGTCCAAGAAGCTCTGCCTTATACCTGGGTCCCATGTACGATTGCTAACCACAATGTTGAAGAATCCAGTGTCCCATGGGAAAAAACTAACTGCAATATTGACCTAATCCAAGGAGCTCATCCATAAACCCAAGTCCCATGCCAAGGTGCTTATGTTGACTCCACACTAAAGATACCCAAGCTCAATTCCTATCAGAGAATGGTGTTCCCTTACGCAATTATGTGGATCCAAATGTATAGATACATACATATCCAAAAAATCATCCTCATAACTACAAAAGGTCAAATGGGAATCTAGAAGGAATACCACCAATTGAGAATAAGTAAGCTCTGGAAACTGGTAATCATGAACTTTTTTGGACTTCCTTCAGTGATTTTCTCTACATAAGTTGGAGTAGAGTCATCAAATATAAGGTGAAAGTAGTTGTCTTCGTAGAAATGACAACTATCATGTAATAGTCATCACATTCAACCTCTAAATCATATTGAGCATCTATTTCATTGGTATACTCTATTTGGATGACGGGATACATTTCACAAAGCATACAACTCTCCTGGAATTCATGTTCTCCCTTCTTCCTATATTCACAAATTGCATACATATCCTAGAAATTTTTTATCACCAACATCCATTTATCCCATGGCATGTTCCACCACATTTCCATTCTTCAACTCCACGAGGGCTTGAGCATGGAATTTTATAGTTGTTGTATCACACTCAATATTGATTAGAAATATATCATATAACATGTCAGATCAAATCCCCCTTAATTTCTCTATAAATTGGTGCTAATTTTGTGGTAGTTTGAGGACTCTATCAAAAGTTATTTCCTTTGCAAGACCTACTGCTGTCACTAAAGAGCCCTAAAAAATAGATTTAAAATTGCAATATCTCCTTCATCTCGACTCATATTTGAGAATTTTTTTAAACCATTTATTGATTCATATGTACAATTTGGTTATGGAAGTTCTACTGAAAAGAACTCAAAAATTGCTTTGTGTGTTGTAAATCTCTTTTTCCTTTTGAAAACCTACAAAATAGTAGGAAACCAAATTCTATCTTTTAGGCCATGGAAATTTCTTTGACACCACTTTTTATGTACCTTTGATTTAAATATCCAAACACATACAAGATATCCAAGAATAAGGTAGAAAATGTCCTTACTTTATTAATATTAAAACCCTTTAAGGTAGGGAAACACCTTACATTTGATCATTTTTACAAAATGAATCCACTCATATCTACTTGCCTCTATGAGGGGGGAAACCATATTTTGAGCGCAACTCTAGTTACAATATTCTTCACAAGATCTTTTACTTCTTTCTATAATTTATATCTAACCTCCTAGGAACTTTCTAGTAGGAAAAACTTTCTATTGCACTTCTTAAAACTATTGCACTTCATACCACATCTACTTCATCGGACTTATTTATTAGAGATGACCTCAATACATAATATCTTATCTATCTACTTAAGTGTAGGGAAAACATTAAGGATCCATACATATCTTAACTTTGTAGAAACCAGGAATCTTACTAATTCTTATAATGCCAACCATAAAATGTTTAGTGATATTTTGTAAACATATTCAACTTTGTAACCATTTTATATAATTTCTATAAAATTTTGGTGCTTTTTAAAGTAAAATAATTGTATCCTATAGAATTTAGGTGAATAATTAAAAAAAAAATGGAAATTGACAAGTACATTTTGTTGAAAAAAATATTGAAAATTAGCCCTCCTTGAGAGGGTTAAGGTAAAACCCTAACATAGATTGTAAAATGTAATTGCTATTTATAAAAAAAAGAGATTAACTAGTTGCAAAAACATACTCACATAAATAACACATTTATAACTATTAATTTATATTTTTGGAAATGAGAACATTGCATGTTGTGGGGTATTTTTATAGTTTAGTTTATCAGTCCAAGCATCATGGACGAATTCATTTTTCAGAGATTACATTGTCTTCTAACAAGGTTTTACTGTCTATTTTAATGTATACAGGAGGTGGATCTCTCGTATCAAGGTAACCTTGATTTGATCTAGTACTAGCAGTAGTAATTTTGATATCATATAATATTTTAGGATTTAATACAGGGAATTTGTTCTGAGAAAGGCAATGGCCTTATATGTTCATATTACGCAAAATTAGATTATTGGTGGAGATTATTTTTGGATATAAATAGTTCCAAATTTGGAAAGTATTTTCCATTGTGTAATTAATCCTAGTCATGTGCCATATCACTACTACTTTTAGTCTGGTTATCCCCAATACTATCATTTCACATTATTTTAAACAAATTCTCCAAAATATCAATATTTGGTGTTGTAGGTATTGTGCTTTGTTCAGTATTTCTCACCCACATACGATAATCATGATAATCAATCCATCTGATCCTCGGTTGGAACATCATTCCATGTTTTGAAAAACATTTCCTACCTAACATGAAGTGGGCATATATCTCACTAACAAAGCAGCTCCCTAACTGACAACATGTCCTCGATTCCGTTCCCAACCTGTCCATGTTTTAACTTTCTCAATTCAGAAAACATGGCCATATCAATTGTGACTTGCTACACATGAAATTTTCTTCCGAAGAGGTGGGCCTCTTAAATATCCTCATCTGGAATTATTCAACCCCCATTTTTAAGTTTTGGCAGACAATGAAAACAAAGGAGCAGCAGTGTGTAGTGTGTTATTCATAAGCACAACCTTGTAATTACAGTGGTGTGTGTCTCTAAATCTCTAAATATTTTTTCGAGGTTTCAATTCAAGGACAATAATATATTCATTATAAGTTCAACATGTCACATACATGAATAAAACCTAAGTGTGTGTGAAAATGAGTGTGTAAAATGCTTCTTTTTAACTAGTAATTTTGGAAATAATATGCCTATATGTATACACTGGGTTGCATAAATTGCTTATAATGTGGGTTTGTAGATTGTCTCTAAAGGGAAAGAAAGTATAAGTAAAATTTAAATCCCTATGAACTATCATTTCTTCCCAAGATAATAAGATCAATAAAAATTACCATAACCCATAACATAGTCAACTTAAAGAAACCATGATAATTTCCTATTAAGGGACACAAAGAAAAAAATACCAATAACAACATTCATGGATAAAGGAGTTTCTAGGACATAGTGCTGTAATTATTAATATTTTGATAATTGAACTTATTATAACTTAAATTAAAAGTAACTTTACTATATTTTTTCATGTGCATTTTCTCTTCTAACGCCCCCTCTAGAAAGTATACTTGTTGACAACTCCCCATGCAACTAAACACTTCTAGATACTACCTTAGAAAACATACACTTATTGTTGACAACTCTCCTTGCGACTAAGCACTTGCCATAAATAAACTTCTCCGAACACACATACAACATCCTCCTCTAGCTTATGCCAGAAATCCCTTTATTTGGTTCAAGATAAGATTTATTCATTTCTTCTATCTCTACCTTGTACCTAAACTAGATTTATATGGTTCAATGTAGGATTTATTTTTTTCTTTCATTATTCTAAGCATAAATAAGTAGATGGGATGACCTTTTCTGTTAGTTTTTCAACATTTAATTCAATCTGATCTAGGATCTTAATTGAAAGAACAACATGTACAACATATCAAGCATAAGAGACAAGAGACAAGAGACACAAAACATTTCACCGGGGAAAACCAAGAAGGTGAAAAACCCCGCAACTTCCTCAGAGATAGAATAAGCACCAATACAAAGATCACAAATATCAAATCCCAAGAGATAGATGACTGTAGCAGCTACTCCTCCTCCACTTGTGCGCACTCATACTCTCTCTCACTGATGCGAAGTGAGTGAATGAGAGAATGTGTCAAATGAGAGAGTCACACTCTCTATTTATACTTTTACTTTCACTTGACCTTTACTCAACTAGGTCGGCCCCAACTTAACCACTTAACATAATGTTGACTTGGATGACCCCACTAGGGTGATCTAATAACCCTTTAACCCACATGACTCATATAGGGCCGACCCCATCAAGGTGGTATGATAACCCATCAAGTATAAGTTACGACACTTACAATATAACTTGCGACACTTGCAAGTACAACTGACGACACTTCCATTCGGACGAATAATACATCTCCATTGGGGATACAATAAAGTACAAATACAATATACAAGTGAATATCTTCTGAAGTTACAAATAAATCAACACTCCCTCTTAACTAGGAAGGTATTCTCTTGAAACAAGTCATCAATACATATAGGCACAAGTCTTCAATTCTGGAGCTGGATCATCGTCACTAGATCACGAAGCATCATCGTCACTGCTGCTGTAATCGTCATCTCGATCACTAGCTATCTCTCAATTCTTCTCATCATAGGAAGTTCTACAGAGCTAGCCCTTTTTCATGTTGGATGTAGGCCTAGCCTCCTGTAGGTCTTCATCATCTCTACGAGTGGGCCATCCTGTGGAATCCTAGGGACTAATTGCGTGTGTCAACAAAACCTCGAATGAGTATCCCAGGATCCTTTATGTGCCTAAGTACGACTGGCAAGATCTCCCAGGGAGATATTACATGTGACCACCACAAAACCATAAAAGAGTGTCCAAGGAACGTTTATGTGCATAGCATGACCAGAAAGAACTCTAAAGAGCATCCCAGGATCATTTATGTGCCTAAGCACGACCGGAAAAATCTCAAGGACTGATTACATGTGGTATGGAAAAACCTTGAAAGAACATCCCAGGACTGATTACGAGCGTACTGCTCAACCTATCGGATCTCCCAAGGAAAAATTATATGCCACAGGACAAAACCTCGAAAGAGTATCCCAAGATCCTTTATGTGCCTAAGCACAACCAGCAAGATCTCCTAGGGCAATATTATATGTCCTCCCAAGCAAAACCTCGAAAGAGCATTTATCAGATCTCCCAGAGAGCTATTATATGCCATAGGAAAAACCTCGTAAGAGTATTTGCAAATCTCCCAGGGAAAGATTACATGCTTATCTCATAACCTATCCACAACCACAGAGTATCATCCTAATACTCATGATCCACCTGATCATCCTTGCACAGAGCATCATCCTGATGCTCATGATCATACTGATCATCATCATATAGTACATCATCCTAATGCAAATCATCATCACATGATCATCATGATCATCGTCATAGCATCGTCCCGATGCATATCATCATCGCATGATTATCCTGATCATCGTCACAGCATTGTCCTAATGCATATCATCATCGCATGATAATCCTGATCATCGTCATAGCATCGTCTTGATTCATATCATCATTGCATGATCATCCTGATCATTGTCACAACATCATCCAAAGCATCGTCCTCTTCATATCATCTCATCGTCCATGGAGCACATCCCAATGCATATCATATAACACTTACACCACCGACATGGGAGAACACATCTACCACCATTCGGGGAAGTCTCCAGCCCTTACTTTTTCACCATCGGAGAACACATCTACCACCATGTGAAAAATGGCTCAGCAATTACATCATGACCATGGGAGAACACATCTACAACCATGTCGGAAAAGCTCGGCAATTACATCACGACCATGGAAGAACACATCTACAACCATGTCAGAAAATACCATGTGCATCTACGTCTTTGGGACTCATCACTTTCCCTTGGAAGGAACCTCAATATGAAGTACACCAAGCCTCTCTCTGAAGTACTCGAACTTCACTCTGTCTAGTGGTTTGGTCAACACATTTGTAATCTGCTCATTTGTCGCAACATACTAGAGCTTTACTGCTCCTCTCTGCACCATATCCCTGATACAGTGATATTTGATCTCAATGTGCTTCAACTTGTCATGGAACACCGGGTTCTCTGACAACTTCACACAATTCTGGTTGTCACAATAGATACAAGTAGCATCCAACTGGGGATCAAATAAATCAGACAGTAGCTTCCTTGGCCATACTGCCTCACAACTAGCCGAACAAGCTGCGACATACTCTGCTTCGGCTGTACTCAGTTCTATGAAGGATTTCTTCCTGCTAAACCAAGAGATCACACCTGATCCCATACCGAAGCAACACCTCGAAGTGCTCTTCCTATCTACAGCACTGCATTCCAAATCTGAATCAACATAACCCGCCAGGTTAAACTTTTGATTCGCATCATACTTGAGCCCATAATCAACGGTACCTCAAAATATGCTCTACAACAATCAGGTTAACATGTCTAGGATCTGTCAGGAACTGGCTCAAGGTGTTCACCGCAAAGAAAATATATGGTCTCATGATCGTCAGGTACATCAAGGACCCAATCATCTGACAATACATCGTGGCATCAACCGAATCTGATGAAGCATCACTCAATAGCTTCAGGTTCGATGCCATAGGTGTGGCCATGGCTGATCCAGGTGGATATCGGTGGTGGCCCACCTCTTCCAACTGTCTCAAAACAATCTTCTGGCAATTTTGGTAAATTACTACTTTTAGCAGTTTTTCGGGTCCTGAACTTCCGGAGCCATTTTGAGGCCCTAAACGACATTTTTTGGCGATTTGGGGGACCAAATGGTTGCCATCGGCATGCATTTGCGCCCAGTCGAAAGTTGTAAATCTTGGTTCGACCTTTCCAACGGGCTACCAAGCTCCCTAAACGAAGATCGTATGCAAAAGTTATGACCCCGGGAAGTTGACTGTTCAACTAACCACCTTGGGGCCGCAAACTTTATGACGGTTCATCTTCTAGGGTTAGGTTTTTGGATGTTTGGGATTCTTTCCCTTATGCTTATGATAAATAGGCCCTTTCGGCCTCTTTTTGTATTCATCTTGGCACAAATGAGCATAGCGGCCACATCTCTTCTCAGAGATAGCTACCACCATTCTAGCTATTGTATTTTACAGTCTGTTCTATTTCCGCTATTTAATAGAATATGTGTTTACTGTATCACTGTGTTATTTGCAATATATCTCTGTATATGATTCTGTATATGCTATCTTTTGTTTCGTTCCCACATAAATCCGGATCAGTGGTATCAGAGCGGTCTGCTCTTTGATTGTTTCTCGGTGCATCTCCCCGACGATGTCAGTATACAGAGAGTTGGGTCTCGAACTAGTTTCACTTGGGGAATACCACTCTCGCCGCCCCAAATGGCCTCCCATGGCAGAAGAAAAGAGAGACAACGGAGCAGTAGATCCTATCAAGTTGTTGCTCGAGGAAGCCATCGCGCGACAGAGGAACGAGATGATGGATAATTTCGCCCAGATCCTTCAACGCATGCCAACAGCGGCAAATGCACCCTCAACGAGCAACCATTTCGGAGATACGACTCCCTTCAAGGTATAAGTTAATTTTGATATCCCTTTATTTGAAGGCTAAATCGATGCCGATGCCCTAGATAAATGGTTGAATCTGCTAGAAGGGTATTTCTCTGTCCACAATTTTTTCGATAGGGAAAAGATCGTCTTTGCACTCCTCAAGGCCGTCCCCCATGTCAAAAATTGGTGGGAAACTTATTGTGAGCAAAACTCATCAGACGAGTCTGGATTGTTTGAATATTCCAATCCCACTTGGGCCTTTTTTATAGATGCCGTCAAGGAACAATATTACCCTGTTGGAAACTATGATGACCAGTACACAAAATGAACCATTCTGCATCAAGAGAGGGACCAAACGGTGTCGGAGTACACCAACAAATTTCATACCTTGCGCACAAAGTTAGGTATCAAGGACTCCGAGCGGCACCTAGTACTGAAATATCGCAGTGGCCTACACCGGTACATCCGAACAGAGATGGATTTCCTGGAAATCTCTTCACTCGGATCCACCTATCGATATGCTGTCAAAATTGAGCAAAAATTTCAGCAAAAGAACAAGCGTGACTTCGGACCTGTGCAGAAGCAGGGCAAGGGAAACTCTGGCTCGCAGAACACGGGGCAGGAAAAGGACAACCAGTCCCAACCACAGGCGAAAAAGGTTAAAGAAAAGACAAAGAAGGACACCGGGAAGTGGTGCGAGTTCCACAAAAGTCCCTGGCACAACACTGATGATTGTCGCTCAAAAAAATCATTGGTGGCTGAGATCAAAGCTTCAGAATCAGATCCCAGTTCCGATTCTGACTCGGAACCTAATTTCACAGCCGCGTGAAAAGGGAAGCAGATCATTGATATAGAACCCAGTGCCGTTGTTGCCACCACACAGATTCAGCAAGAGGAGCCTGAAGAGTCTGAGGCAGAGGAGCGCATTTTCCACTCATAGATGTGGGTGAAGGGAATCCCCCTACACTTTGTTGTGGACAGCGGCAGCCAAAAGAGCCTGATCTCAGAAGAAGTCATCAAGAGATTGGAGCTACCAATAACGCCACACCCACAACCATACACCATTGGATGGCTAAGCCAAGGACGAAGGATCCGTGTTAGTCACCAATGTCGCCTACCATATGGCATCAAGCCCTTCAAAGATGAGGTATTATGTGATGTGGCCCCACTCGAAGTATGTGATGTTCTTTTAGGACAACCATATATGTGGAAGCGTCATGCTGTATATGAATCACGACCTCGCAGTGTCTTTGTCATTTTGGGAGGACAACTCTATCGGATACAAGAGATAGTTGCACCTACCCCAAACGAGCAGGGAAGGAAGATAATCTCCCACACTGGAAAATTTTCCCTATTCGCAATTGCCACTAAAGGTGAACATCAGATCACGGAGACATCCACAACCTCTGCAGATTATCCTTATACTCAGCAGAAACAAGAACACAAATTCAGTGCCACATCGCCTATTTGGGTACCTCTACAGTGCAAGCCACGCATTCAAGGTGCTCCTCCAAAAAGAAACCATCCACACCGGTGCATACCAAGGATACCACAACAACAAAAACTGTTGACCAGATCCAGCGCATCCATCAACAACAATTACAACCCTCTGAAGATGTCAAAGTAAGGCAACCTTTCCACTTCAGCAAATGTCGCACCAAGAACTCAACTCGACACACAGCTCGGCATATGATAAGGGAATTAACGCAATGGAGACCATTGCTTCCTAAGGAGGGAGGATTGATCCAGGTGGATATCGGTGGCGGCCCACCTCTTCCAACTGTCTCAAAACAGTCTTCTGGCAATTTTGGTAAATTACTACTTTTAGCAGTTTTTCGGGTCCTGACTTTCCGGAGCCATTTTGAGGCCCTAAACGACATTTTTTGGCAATTTGGGGGACCAAATCGTTGCCAACAGCATGCATTTGGGCCCAATCGAAAGTTATAAATCTCGGTTAGACCTTTCCAACGGGCTACCGAGCGCCCTAAACGAAGATCGTATGCAAAAGTTATGACCCCGGGAAGTTGACTGTTCAACTAACCACCTTGGGGCCGCAAACTTTATGACGGTTCATCTTCTAGGGTTAGGTTTTTGGATGTTTGGGATTCTTTCCCTTATGCTTATGATAAATAGGCCCTTTCGGCCTCTCTTTGTATTCATCTTGGCACGAATGAGCATAGCGGCCACATCTCTTCTCAGAGATAGCTACCACCATTCTAGCTATTTTATTTTACAGTCTGTTCTATTTCCGCTATTTAATAGAATATGTGTTTACTGTATCACTGTGTTATTTGCAATATATCTCTGTATATGATTCTGTATATGCTATCTTTTGTTTCGTTCCCACATAAATCCGGATCAGTGGTATCAGAGCAGTCTACTCTTTGATTGTTTCTCGGTGCATGTCCCCGACGAGGTCAGGATACAGAGAGTTGGGTCTCGAACTAGTTTCAATTGGGGAATACCACTCTCGCCGCCCCAAACGGCCTCCCATGGCGGAAGAAAAGAGAGACGACGGAGCAGTAGATCCTATCAATTTGTTGCTCGAGGAAGCCCTCGCGCGACAGAGGAACGAGATGATGGATAATTTTGCCCAGATCCTTCAACGCATGACAACAGCGGCAAAAGCACCCTCAACGAGCAGCCATTTCGGAGATACGACTCCCTTCAAGGTACAAGTTAATTTTGATATCCCTTTATTTGAAGGCCAAATCGATGCCATTGCCCTAGATAAATGGTTGAATCTACTAGAAGGGTATTTCTCTGTCCACAATTTTTCCGATAGGGAAAAGATCGTCTTTGCACTCCTCAAGGCCGTCCCCCATGTCATAAATTGGTGGGAAACTTATTGTGAGCAAAACTCATTAGACGAGTCTGGATTGTTTGAATATTCCAATCCCACTTGGGCCTCTTTTATAGATGCCGTCAAGGAACAATATTACCCTGTTGGAAACTATGATGACCAGGACACAAAATGGACCATTCTGCATCAAGAGAGGGACCAAACGGTGTCGTAGTACACCAACAAATTTCATACCTTGCGCACAAAGCTAGGTATCAAGGACTCCGAGCGGCACCTAGTACTGAAATATCGCAATGGCCTACACCGGTACATCCGAACAGATATGGATTTCCTGGAAACCTCTTAAGTCGGATCCGCCTATCGATATGCTGTCAAAATTGAGCAAAACTTTCAGCAAAAGAACAAGCGTGACTTCGGACCTGTGCAGAAGCAGGGCAAGGGAAACTCCGGCTCGCAGAACACGGGGCAGGAAAAGGACAACCAGTCCCAACCACAGGCGAAAAAGGTTAAAGAAAAGACAAAGAAGGACACCGGGAAGTAGTGCGAGTTCCACAAAATTCCCTGGCACAACACTGATGATTGTCGCTCAAAACAATCATTGGTGGCTGAGATCAAAGCTTCAGAATCAGATCCCAGTTCCGATTCTGACTCGGAACCTAATTTCACAGCAGCGCGAAAAGGGAAGCAGATCATTGATGCAGAACCCAGTGCCGTTGTTGCCACCACACAGATTCAGGCAGAGGAGCCTGAAGAGTCCGAGGCAGAGGAGCGCCTTTTCCACTCACAGATGTGGGTGAAGGGAATTCCCCTACACTTTGTTGTGGACAGGGGCAGCCAAAAGAGCGTGATCTCAGAAGAAGTCATCAAGAGATTGGAGCTACCAATAACGCCACACCCACAACCATACACCATTGGATAGCTAAGCCAAGGACGAAGGATCCGTGTTAGTCACCAATGTCGCCTACCATATGGCATCAAGCCCTTCAAAGATGAGGTATTATGTGATGTGGCCCCACTCGAAGTATGTGATGTTCTTTTAGGACAACCATATATGTGGAAGCGTCAAGCTGTATATGAATCACGACCTCGCAGTGTCATTGTCACTTTGGGAGGACAACTCTATCGGATACCAGAGATAGTTGCACCTACCCCAAACGAGCGGGGAAGGAAGATAATCTCCCACACTGGAAAATTTTCCCTATTCGCAATTGCCACTAAAGGTGAACATCAAATCGCGGAGACATCCACAACCTCTGCAGATTATCCTTCTACTCAGCAGAAACCAGAACACAAATTCAGTGCCACATCGCCTATTCGGGTACCTCTACAGTGCAAGGCCACGCATTCAAGGTGCTCCTCCAAAAAGAAACCATCCACACCGATGCATACCAAGGATACCACAACAACAAAAACTGTTTACCAGCTCCAACGCATCCATCAACAACAATTACAACCCTCTGAAGATGTCAAAGTAAGGCAACCTTTCCACTTCAGCAAATGTCGCACCAAGAACTCAACTCGACACACAGCTCGGCATATGATAAGGGAATTAACGCAATGGAGACCATTGCTTCCCAAGGAGGGAGGATTGATCCAGGTGGATATCGGTGGTGGCCCACCTGTTCGAACTGTCTCAAAACAGTCTTCTGGCAATTTTGGTAAATTACTACTTTTAGCAGTTTTTTGGGTCCTGAACTTCCGAAGCCATTTTGAGGCCCTAAACGACATTTTTTGGCGATTTGGTGGACCAAAAGTTTGCCAATGGCATGCGTTTGGGCCCACTCGAAAGTTGTAAATCTCGGTTAGACCTTTCCAACGGGCTACCGAGCGCCCTAAACGAAGATCGTATGCAAAAGTTATGACCCCGGGAAGTTGACTGTTCAACTAACCACCTTGGGGCCGCAAACTTTATGACGGTTCATCTTCTAGGGTTAGGTTTTTGGATGTTTGGGATTCTTTCCCTTATGCTTAAGATAAATAGGCCCTTTCGGCCTCTCTTTGTATTCATCTTGGCACGAATGAGCATAGCGGCCACATCTCTTCTCAGAGATAGCTACCACCATTCTAGCTATTGTATTTTACAGTCTGTTCTATTTCCGCTATTTAATAGAATATGTGTTTACTGTATCACTGTGTTATTTTCAATATATCTATGTATATGATTCTGTATATACTATCTTTTGTTTCGTTCCCACATAAATCCGGATCAGTGGTATCAGAGCGGTCTGCTTTTTTATTGTTTCTTGGTGCATATCCTCGACGAGGTCAGGATACAGAGAGTTGGGTCTCGAACTAGTTTCACTTGGGGAATACCACTCTCGCCGCCCCAAACGGCCTGCCATGGCGGAAGAAAAGAGAGAGGACGGAGCCGTAGATCCTATCAAGTTGTTGCTCGAGCAAGCCCTCGCGCGACAGAGGAACGAGATGATGGATAATTTCGCCCAGATCCTTCAACGCATGTCAACAGCGGCAAATGCACCCTCAACGAGAAGCCATTTCGGAGATACGACTCCCTTCAAGGTACAAGTTAATTTTGATATCCCTTTATTTGAAGGCCAAATCGATGCCGATGCCCTAGATAAATGGTTGAATCTACTAGAAGGGTATTTCTCTGTCCACAATTTTTCCGATAGGGAAAAGATCCTCTTTGCACTCCTCAAGGCCGTCCCCCATGTCAAAAATTGGTGGGAAACTTATTGTGAGCAAAACTCATCAGACGAGTCTGGATTTTTTGAATATTCCAATCCCACTTGGGCCTCTATTATAGATGCCGTCAAGGAACAATATTACCCTGTTGGAAACTATGATGACCAGTACACAAAATGGACCATTCTGCATCAAGAGAGGGACCAAACGGTGTCGGAGTACACCAACAAATTTCATACCTTGCGCACAAAGCTAGGTATCAAGGACTCCGAGCGGCACCTAGTACTGAAATATCGCAGTGGCCTACAGCGGTACATCCGAACAGAGATAGATTTCCTGGAAATCTCTTCACTCGGATCCACCTATCGATATGCTGTCAAAATTGAGCAAACATTTCAGCAAAAGAACAAGCGTGACTTCGGACCTGTGCAGAAGCAGGGCAAGCGAAACTCTGGCTCGCAGAACACGGGGCAGGAAAAGGACAACCAGTCCCAACCACAGGCGAAAAAGGTTAAAGAAAAGACAAAGAAGGACACCGGGAAGTGGTGCGGGTTCCACAAAAGTCCCTGGCACAACACTGATGATTGTCGCTCAAAACAATCATTGGTGGCTGAGATCAAAGCTTCAGAATCAGATCCCAGTTCCGATTCTGACTCGGAACCTAATTTCACAGCCGCGTGAAAAGGGAAGCAGATCATTGATGCAGAACCCAGTGCCGTTGTTTCCACCACACAGATTCAGGCAGAGGAGCCTGAAGAGTCCGAGGCAGAGGAGCGCCTTTTCCACTCACAGATGTGGGTGAAGGGAATTCCCCTACACTTTGTTGTGGACAGCGGCAGCCAAAAGAGCCTGATCTCAGAAGAAGTCATCAAGAGATTGGAGCTACCAATAACGCCACACCCACAACCATACACCATTGGATGGCTAAGCCAAGGACGAAGGATCCGTGTTAGTCACCAATGTCGCCTACCATATGGCATCAAGCCCTTCAAAGATGAGGTATTATGTGATGTGGCCCCACTCGAAGTATGTGATGTTCTTTTAGGACAACCATATATGTGGAAGCGTCATGCTGTATATGAATCACGACCTCGCAGTGTCATTGTCATTTTGGGAGGACAACTCTATCGGATACCAGAGATAGTTGCACCTACCCCAAACGAGCAGGGAAGGAAGATAATCTCCCACACTGGAAAATTTTCCCTATTCACAATTGCCACTAAAGGTGAACATCAGATCGCGGAGACATCCACAACCTCTGCAGATTATCCTTCTACTCAGCAGAAACAAGAACACAAATTCAGTGCCACATCGCCTATTCGGGTACCTCTACAGTGCAAGGCCACGCATTCAAGGTGCTCCTCCAAAAAGAAACCATCCACACCGGTGCATACCAAGGATACCACAACAACCAAAATTGTTGACGAGCTCCAGCGCATCCATCAACAACAATTACAACCCTCTGAAGATGTCAAAGTAAGGCAACCTTTCCACTTCAGCAAATGTCGCACCAAGAACTCAACTCGACACACAGCTCGAGATATGATAAGGGAATTAACGCAATGTAGACCATTGCTTCCTAAGGAGGGAGGATTGATCCAGGTGGATATCGGTGGCGGCCCACCTCTTCCAACTGTCTCAAAACAGTCTTTTGGCAATTTTGGTAAATTACTACTTTTAGCAGTTTTTCGGGTCCTGAACTTCTGGAGCCATTTTGAGGCCCTAAACGACATTTTTTGGCGATTTGGGGGACCAATTGGTTGCCAATGGAACACATTTCAGCGCACTCGCAAGTTGTAAATCTCGGTTAGACCTTTCCAACGGGCTACCGAGCGCCCTAAACGAAGATCGTATGCAAAAGTTATGACCTCGGGAAGTTGACTGTTCAACTAACCACCTTGGGGCCGCAAACTTTATGACGGTTCATCTTGTAGGGTTAGGTTTTTGGATGTTAGGGATTCTTTCCCTTATGCTTATGATAAATAGGCCCTTTCGGCCTCTCTTTGTATTCATCTTGGCACGAATGAGCATAGCGGCCACATCTCTTCTCAGAGATAGCTACCACCATTCTAGCTATTGTATTTTACAGTCTGTTCTATTTCCGCTATTTAATAGAATATGTGTTTTCTGTATCACTGTGTTATTTGCAATATATCTCTGTATATGATTCTGTATATGATATCTTTTGTTTCGTTCCCACATAATTCCATATCAGTTGTATCAGAGCGATCTACTCTTTGATTGTTTCTCGGTGCATGTCCCCGACGAGGTCAGGATGCAGAGAGTTGGGTCTCGAACTAGTTTCACTTGGGGAATACCACTCTCGTCGCCCCAAACGGCCTCCCATGGCGGAAGAAAAGAGAGACGACGGAGCAGTAGATCCTATCAAGTTGTTGCTCGAGGAAGCCCTCGCGCGACAGAGGAATGAGATGATGGATAATTTCGCCCAGATCCTTCAACGCATGCCAACAGCGGCAAATGCACCCTCAACGAGCAGCCATTTCGGAGATACGACTCCCTTCAAGGTACAAGTTAATTTTGATATCCCTTTATTTGAAGGCCAAATCGATGCCGATGCCCTAGATAAATGGTTGAATCTACTAGAAGGGTATTTCTCTATCCACAATTTTTCCGATAGGGAAAAGATCGTCTTTGCACTCCTCAAGGCCGTCCCCCATGTCAAAAATTGGTGGGAAACTTATTGTGAGCAAAACTCATCAGACGAGTATGGATTGTTTGAATATTCCAATCCCACTTGGGCCTCTTTTATAGATGCCGTCAAGGAACAATATTACCCTGTTGGAAACTATGATGACCAGTACACAAAATGGACCATTCTGCATCAAGAGAGGGACCAAACGGTGTCGAAGTACCCCAACAAATTTCATACCTTGCGCACAAAGCTAGGTATCAAGGACTCCGAGCGGAACCTAGTACTGAAATATCGCAGTGGCCTTCACCGGTACATCCGAACAGAGATGGATTTCCTGGAAATCTCTTCACTCGGATCCGCCTATCGATATGCTGTCAAAATTGAGCAAAAATTTCAGCAAAAGAACAAGCATGACTTCGGACCTGTGCAGAAGCAGGGCAAGGGAAACTCTGGCTCGCAGAACACGGGGCAGGAAAAGGACAACCAGTCCAAACCACAGGCGGAAAAGGTTAAAGAAAAGAAAAAGAAGGACACCGGGAAGTGGTGCGAGTTCCACAAAATTCCCTGGCACAACAATGATGATTGTCGCTCAAAACAATCATTGGTGGCTGAGATCAAAGCTTCAGAATCAGATCCCAGTTCTGATTCTGACTCGAAACCTAATTTCACAGCCGCGCGAAAAGGGAAGCAGATCATTGATGCAGAACCCAGTGTCGTTGTTGCCACCACACAGATTCATCCAGAGGTGCCTGAAGAGTTCGAGGCAGAGGAGCGCCTTTTCCACTCACAGATGTGGGTGAAGGGAATTCCCCTACACTTTGTTGTGGACAGCGGCAGCCAAAAGAGCGTGATCTCAGAAGAAGTCATCAAGAGATTGGAGCTACCAATAACTCCACACCCACAACCATACACCATTGGATGGCTAAGCCAAGGAAGAAGGATCCGTGTTAGTCACCAATGTCGCCTACAATATGGCATCAAGCCCTTCAAAGATGAGGTATTATGTTATGTGGCCCCACTCGAAGTATGTGATGTTCTTTTAGGAAAACCATATATGTGGAAGTGTCATGCTGTATATGAATCACGACCTGGCAGTGTCATTGTCACTTTGGGAGGACAACTATATCGGATACCAGAGATAGTTGCACCTACCCCAAACGAGCAGGGAAGGAAGATAATCTCCCACACTGGAAAATTTTCCCTATTCGCAATTGCCACTAAAGGTGAACATCAGATTGCGGAGACATCCACAACCTGTGCAGATTATCCTTCTACTCAGCAGAAACAAGAACACAAATTCAGTGCCACATCGCCTATTCGGGTACCTCTACAGTGAAAGGCCACGCATTCAAGGTGCTCCTCCAAAAAGAAACCATCCACACCGGTGCATACCAAGGATACCACAACAACCAAAACTGTTGACCAGCTCCAGCGCATCCATCAACAACAATTACAACCCTCTGAAGATGTCAAAGTAAGGCAACCTTTCCACCTCAGCAAATGTCGCACCAAGAACTCAACTCGACACACAGCTCGGCATATGATAAGGGAATTAACGCAATGGAGTCCATTGCTTCCTAAAAAGGGAGGATTGATCCAGGTGGATATCGGTGGCGGCCCACCTCTTCCAACTGTCTCAAAACAGTCTTCTGGCAATTTTGGTAAATTACTACTTTTAGCAGTTTTTCGGGTCCTGAACTTCCGGAGCCATTTTGAGGCCCTAAACGACATTTTTTGGCGATTTGGGGGACCAAATGGTTGCCAATGCCAGACATTTGGGCCCATTCGAATGTTGTAAATCTCGGTTAGACCTTTCCAATGGGCTACCGAGCGCCCTAAACGAAGATCGTATGCAAAAGTTATGACCCCGGGAAGTTGACTGTTCAACTAACCATCTTGGGGCCGCAAACTTTATGACGGTTCATCTTCTAGGGTTAGGTTTTTGGATGTTTGGGATTCTTTCCCTTATGCTTATGATAAATAGGCCCTTTCAGCCTCTCTTTGTATTCATCTTGGCACGAATGAGCATAGCGGCCACATCACTTCTCAGAGATAGCTACCACCATTCTGGCTATTGTTTTTTATAGTCTGTTCTATTTCCGCTATTTAATAGAATATGTGTTTACTGTATCACTGGGTTATTTGCAATATATCTCTGTATATGATTCTGTATATGCTATCTTTTGTTTAGTTCCCACATAAATCCGGATCAGTGGTATCAGAGCAGTCTGCTCTTTGATTGTTTCTCGGTGCATGTCCCCGACGAGGTCAGGATACAGAGAGTTGGGTCTCGAACTAGTTTCACTTGGGGAATACCACTCTCGCCGCCCCAAACGGCCTCCCATGGCGGAAGAAAAGAGAGACAACGGAGCAGTAGATCCTATCAAGTTGTTGCTCGAGGAAGCCCTCGCGCGACAGAGGAACGAGATGATGGATAATTTCGCCCAGATCCTTCAACGCATGCTAACAGCGGCAAATGCACCCTCAACGAGCAGCCATTTCGGAGATACGACTCCCTTCAAGGTACAAGTTAATTTTGATATCCCTTTATTTGAAAGCCAAATCGATGCCGATACCCTAGATAAATGGTTGAATCTACTAGAAGGGTATTTCTCTGTCCACAATTTTTCCGATAGGGAAAAGATCGTCTTTGCACTCCTCATGGCCGTCCCCCATGTCAAAAATTGGTGGGAAACTTATTGTGAGCAAAACTCATCAGACGAGTCTGGATTGTTTGAATATTCCAATCCCACTTGGGCCTCTTTTATAGATGCCGTCAAGGAACAATATTACCCTGTTGGAAACTATGATGACCAGTACACAAAATGGACCATTCTGCATCAAGAGAGGGACCAAACGGTGTCGGAGTACACCAACAAATTTCATACCTTGCGCACAAAGCTAGGTATCAAGGACTCCGAGCGGCACCTAGTACTGAAATATCGCAGTGGCCTACACCGGTACATCCGAACAGAGATGGATTTCCTAGAAATCTCTTCACTCGGATCTGCCTATCGATATGCTGTCAAAATTGAGCAAAAATTTTAGCAAAAGAACAAGCGTGACTTCGGACCTGTGCAGAAGCAGGGCAAGGGAAACTTTGGCTCGCAGAACACGGGGCAGGAAAAGGACAACCAGTCCCAACCACAGGCGAAAAAGGTTGAAGAAAAGACAAAGAAGGACACCGGGAAGTGGTGCGAGTTCCACAAAAGTCCCTGGCACAACACTGATGATTGTCGCTCAAAACAATCATTGGTGGCTGAGATCAAAGCTTCAGAATCAGATCCCAGTTCCGATTCTGACTCGGAACCTAATTTCATAGCCGCGCGAAAAGGGAAGCAGATCATTGATGCAGAACCCAGTGCCGTTGTTGCCACCACACAGATTCAGCCAGAGGAGCCTGAAGAGTCCGAGGTAGAGGAGCACCTTTTTCAATCACAGATGTGGGTGAAGGGAATTCCCCTACACTTTGTTGTGGACAGCGGCAGCCAAAAGAGCCTGATCTCAGAAGAAGTCATCAAGAGATTGGAGCTACCAATAACGCCACACCCACAACCATACACCATTGGATGGCTAAGCCAAGGACGAAGGATCCGTGTTAGTCACCAATGTCGCCTACCATATGGCATCAAGCCCTTCAAAGATGAGGTATTATGTGATGTGGCCCCACACGAAGTATGTGATGTTCTTTTAGGACAACCATATATGTGGAAGCGTCATGCTGTATATGAATCACGACCTCGCAGTGTCATTGTCACTTTGGGAGGACAACTCTATCGGATACTAGAGATAGTTGCACCTACCCCAAACGAGCAGGGAAGGAAGATAATCTCCCACACTGGAAAATTTTCCCTATTCGCAATTGCCACTAAAGGTGAACATCAGATCACGGAGACATCCACAACCTCTGCAGATTATCCTTCTACTCAGCAGAAACAAGAACACAAATTCAGTGCCACTTCGCCTATTCGGGTACCTCTACAGTGCAAGGCCACGCATTCAAGGTGCTCTTCCAAAAAGAAACCATCCACACCGGTGCATACCAAGGATACCACAACAACCAAAACTGTTGACCAGCTCCAGCGCATACATCAACAACAATTACAACCCTCTGAAGATGTCAAAGTAAGGCAACCTTTCCACTTCAGCAAATGTCGCACCAAGAACTCCACTCGACAGACAGCTCGGCATATGATAAGGGAATTAACGGAATGGAGACCATTGCTTCCTAAGGAGGGAGGATTGATCCAGGTGGATATCGGTGGCTGCCCACCTCTTCCAACTGTCTCAAAACAGTCTTCTGGCAATTTTGGTAAATTACTACTTTTAGCAGTTTTTCGGGTCCTGAACTTCCGGAAGCATTTTGAGGCCCTAAACGACATTTTTTGGCGATTTGGAGGACCAAATATTTACCCCCACCATGCATTTGGGCCCATTCGAAAGTTGCAAATCTGTGTTAGACCTTTCCAACGGGCTACCGAGCGCCCTAAACGAAGATCGTATGCAAAAGTTATGACCCCGGGAAGTTGACTGTTCAACTAACCACCTTGGGGCCGCAAACTTTATGACGGTTCATCTTCTAGGGTTAGGTTTTTGGATGTTTGGGATTCTTTCCCTTATTCTTATGATAAATAGGCCCTTTCGGCCTCTCTTTGTATTCATCTTGGCATGAATGAGCATAGCGGCCACATCTCTTCTCAGAGATAGCTACCACCATTCTAGCTATTGTATTTTACAGTCTGTTCTATTTCCGCTATTTAATAGAATATGTGTTTACTGTATCACTGTGTTATTTGCAATATATCTCTGTATATGATTCTGTATATGCTATCTTTTTTTTCGTTCCCGCATAAATCCGGATCAGTGGTATCAGAGCGGTCTGCTCTTTGATTGTTTCTCGGTGCATGTCCCCGACGAGGTCAGGATACAGAGAGTTGGGTCTCGAACTAGTTTCACTTGGGGAATACCACTCTCGCCGCCCCAAATGGCCTCCCATGGCGGAAGAAAAGAGAGACGACGGAGCAGTAGATCCTATCAAGTTGTTGCTCCAGGAAGCCCTCGCGCGACAGAGGAACTAGAGGATGGATAATTTCGCCCAGATCCTTCAACGCATGCCAACAGCGGCAAATGCACCCTCAACGAGCAGCCATTTCGGAGATATGACTCCCTTCAAGGTACAAGTTAATTTTGATATCCCTTTATTTGAAGGCCAAATCGATGCCGATGCCCTAGATAAATGGTTGAATCTACTAGAAGGGTATTTCTCTGTCCACAATTTTTTCGATAGGGAAAAGATCGTCTTTGCACTCCTCAAGGCCGTCCCCCATGTCAAAAATTGGTGGGAAACTTATTGTGAGCAAAACTCATCAGACGAGTCTAGATTGTTTGAATATTCCAATCTCACTTGGGCCTCTTTTATAGATGCCGTCAAGGAACAATATTACCCTGTTGGAAACTATGATGACTAGTACACAAAATGGACCATTCTGCATCAAGAGAGGGACCAAACGGTGTCGGAGTACACCAACAAATTTCATACCTTGCGCACAAAGCTAGGTATCAAGGACTCCGAGCGGCACCTAGTACTGAAATATCGCAGTGGCCTACACCGGTACATCCGAACATAGATGGATTTCCTGGAAATCTCTTCACTCGGATCCGCCTATCGATATGCTGTCAAAATTGAGCAAAAATTTCAGCAAAAGAACAAGCGTGACTTCGGACCTGTGCAGAAGCAGGGAAAGGGAAACTCTGGCTCGCAGAACACGGGGCAGGAAAAGGACAACCAGTCCCAACCACAGGCGAAAAAGCTTAAAGAAAAGACAAAGAAGGACACCGGGAAGTGGTGCGAGTTCCACAAAAGTCCCTGGCACAACACTAATGATTGTCGCTCAAAACAATCATTGGTGGCTAAGATCAAAGCTTCAGAATCAGATCCCAATTCCGATTCTGACTCGGAACCTAATTTCACAGCCGCGCGAAAAGGGAAGCAGATCATTGATGCAGAACCCAGTGTCGTTGTTGCCACCACACAGATTTAGCCAGAGGAGCCTGAAGTGTCCGAGGCAGAGGAGCGCCTTTTCCACTCATAGATGTGGGTGAAGGGAATTCCCCTACACTTTGTTGTAGACAGCGGCAGCCAAAAGAGCCTGATCTCAGAAGAAGTCATCAAGAGATTGGAGCTACCAATAACGCCACACCCACAACCATACACCATTGGATGGCTAAGCCAAGGACGAAGGATCCGTGCTAGTCACCAATGTCGCCTACCATATGGCATCAAGCCCTTCAAAGATGAGGTATTATGTGATGTGGCCCCACTCGAAGTATGTGATGTTCTTTTAGGACAACCATATATGTGGAAGCGTCATGCTGTATATGAATCACGACCTCGCAGTGTCATTGTCACTTTGGGAGGAAAACTCTATCGGATACCAGAGATAGTTGCACCTACCCCAAACGAGCAGGGAAGGAAGATAATCTCCCACACTGGAGAATTTTCCCTATTCGCAATTGCCACTAAAGGTGAACATCAGATCGCGGAGACATCCACAACCTCTGCAGATTATCCTTCTACTCAGTAGAAACAAGAACACAAATTCAGTGCCACATCACCTATTCGGGTACCTCTACAGTGCAAGGCCACGCATTCAAGGTGCTCCTCCAAAAAGAAACCATCCACACCGGTGCATACCAAGGATACCACAACAACCAAAACTGTTGACCAGCTCCATCGCATCCATCAACAACAATTACAACCCTCTGAAGATGTCAAAGTAAGGCAACCTTTCTGCTTCAGCAAATGTCGCACCAAGAACTCAACTCGACACACAGCTCGGCATATGATAAGGGAATTAACGCAATGGAGACCATTGCTTCCCAAGGAGGGAGGATTGATCCAGGTGGATATCGGTGGCGGCCCACCTCTTCCAACTGTCTCAAAACAGTGTTCTGGCAATTTTGGTAAATTACTACTTTTAGCAGTTTTTCGGGTCCTGAACTTCCGGAGCCATTTTGAGGCCCTAAAAGACATTTTTTGGCGATTTGGGGGACCAAAAGATATCCAACGGCATGCATTTGGGCCCATTCGAAAGTTGTAAATCTCGGTTAGACCTTTCCAACGGGATACCGAGCGCCCTAAACGAAGATCGTATGCAAAATTTATGACCCTGGGAAGTTGACTGTTCAACTAACCACCTTGGGGCCGCAAACTTTATGACGGTTCATCTTCTAGGGTTAGGTTTTTGGATGTTTGGGATTCTTTCCCTTATGCTTATGATAAATAGGCCCTTTCGGCCTCTCTTTGTATTCATCTTGGCACGAATGAGCATAGCGGCCATATCTCTTATCAGAGATAGCTACCACCATTCTAGCTATTGTATTTTACAGTCTGTTCTAATTCCGCTATTTAATAGAATATGTGTTTACTGTATCACTTTGTTATTTGCAATATATCTCTGTATATGATTATGTATATGCTATCTTTTGTTTCGTTCCCACATAAATCCGGATCAATGGCCTTGCAGTCCATCATCCCGAACCGCTTCAGGATCTCTACTGCATACTTCTGTTGTCCAAGGAAGGTTCCATCTGCACTCTGCCACACCTCCATACCTAGAAAGTAATGCATCATACCCAAGTCCTTCATCTCGAACTCGGCAACAAGCTTCCTCTTCATGTCGGCAATCAATCTATCCTCACCTGTCACAAACAGGTCATCCACATACAATAGGAGTATCACTGGATTGCCTTCCTCAACTTTGTATTAAAGGTTGGAATCCGCTTTACTCTTGGTAAAATCCCAAACTGGACATGAAGCTGTCTATCCTGCCGTACGCTTTCCTGTGTTCTTGCTTCAAGTCATACAAGGATTTCTTCAATTTGCATACATGTGACTCCCTGTCATGTGTCTCAAATCCAAGTGGCTGCTCCACATACACTTCCTCTTCGACTACACCATTCAAGAAAGATGTCTTGACATCCATCTGGTGTATCTTCCACTTCATCACTGTATCCAGAGCAAGTATTGTTCTGACGGAAGTGTATCTAGCTATAGGTGCAAAAGTTTCTTCATAATCTATCCCCTCTTTCTGGGAGAAGCCACGAGCTACAAATCTTTCCTTGTAGTTGTCTATGCTACCATCTACAGCATGCTTGATCTTGTAGATCCACTTGGAAGTCACAACAAACTTCCCTTCTGGTCTTGGGACCACATCCCAAACATCATTATTCATGATCGACTAGTATTCCTCGATCATGGAATTCTTCCATTACTGCATCCCGGATCATGGGAACTTCAAATTCTTCAATATCTTCAATAGATAGTTTTCTTTGAACTTCATTGCTAGAGCAAAATGTTGTAGTCCTTCTTTTGTAGGTGATTGTACATGATCTTTCCTACAAGTCAAATTCAATTGCATGATTAGAAACATCTCATAGTTTTTCAAAACAAATTCTTATGCATAAATACATCTATCATACAGTCATGCAATTATCTTAGCCAATGCTTCAATACAACATTTATCCATATCCCGTATTCACATGGTAACTTTCTAGATGCCTTTCATCTCTACGAGAACATTTTTTAAGAGTGTGCACAACTCCCAACATGTTAGCAAAGAGGTTTCATTCTAGATAAGTAGCAATGGAATGTTGTACAGTACCATAGGCCACTTACCCATAACTTGCATATTAGTAGTATCTTGTTCATTAATGCAACTTTTTTAATATGCATAATATACATCCTAAATCTAGGAACATAAGTATGTACATGACTAGACAACATTATTTAAGTAATCATATGACAATTCAAATACTTATCTTTGTTTAGTTGTGGGTGGACTCCCTCTCAATCTTTGCTTCCTTGCAGGAACTACTGGAGTGTGCTCCCTCTTGATCTTTGCTTCCTGGATTATCTGTCCTTGAACTTATATCCATTCTGGACCACTATGCATGCTTAAGTGTGCACTAGTGCCATCATTGTGTCATCCTCAAGATCTCATACATAGTCATACATCCATTAGTATAATATTAATACTATCAAAACATTATGATTCTAAATAATATTAAACATGTATTGTCATGATCATTTCATACACAGGTAATTTATCACAAGCATTAGTATTCAAGGTTTCAGGGAGTACTTCTTTTACTCATGCATATTCTTATTTGACCATAGGACTCTTTTGGTTTTCCATATCATCAATCAAAGTAAGAAGTATAATATGCATAAACCCATGATTACTCAAACTTATAACTTCATGAATAATCATTATCAATCATACAAAAGTATACTTATCTAAAATCCTAACACAAAGTAGGATTCTAACTCAATATAGGAAAACATACTTGGATTATCATGTTTGTCCAACATACCCAAACAATGTCTTCTTTGTTCTCTTAGAGACCTTGTGCTAGCAACCTTCATATCTCATAAGTTAATAGTTGTAGAACCAAGTTATACATACCTCATAAGTAGAGCTTCTATGTGATCCATGACTATGGATGAGTCTTTGTCTTCATGTCACCATGGTAATATGTTCTTGATCTAGAACTTGATTTGTCTTTCTTGATGTACCCTTCATGTTAGTGGACAACATCATCCTCATACAACAACACAATGTATTAGTACAATCATAAGTGGCACACCCCTAATCAGTGAATGTATTCACATGCATTCATACTTTTACTAGGGTGATAAGACAAGTCTAAAATTAATCAAGATTGTACTAACCTCAAATGAAGACAAACATATCATAAACTTAATCATGAACAAATTTCAAAACATACTTGTATCTCTTCAAGTCATACCTGTCGGGATTGCTTGTAATCTTCTTATGTAAGGCCTTAGCCTCATCTCCCTCTGAAACTAGAATTTCTTCACTTATGTAGGTGTCCAATTCATTCTCTTCTAGGATTAACCTGGAATCCACTTTGATTTGCTGAAACTAGATTTGGAGTTGGATTAGGGTTTGTTAGAGAAACCCTAAAAATTCAAACTTTGAATTTCAAACTTCTGATTGGATTAAAAGATGCGCCTTGCTGAGCTGATCAAGTTGGTATACTTCAATTTTGAAATCTCCAAAATTTGACCCCTCAAAATTGTCTTTCAAACTTTCAGATCTTCTGGTCAAAATACCGAACTAGGGTTTGATAATGCCCGGGGTTCTTCCTAGAAAAAAGGTTCGATCTTGTGCTCTAAACTTCAATTTTTTTAGGAGCATCTAGCCGTGGTCAAAGATTCCAAAAATTTCAACTTTCGCAAAAAACCTAATTTTCCACCTTTTCGATCAAGATCCTGAACTAGGGTTTGATAATTCCCAGGGTTCTACCCAACCAAAAACTTTGAACTTGGTCTCTAAATTTTGATTTTGCTAAGGAGAGTAATCCTATGCTAATATCACTCAAAAATTCCACTTCTATCAAAATCCTTAATTTCCCACAGCGGTGACAAGCCAAAAATAAGAATGCTCAGAATCCAATTCTATTTCACAGAAATATGTGCCTTATTGTTTCTGGTACATCTCTGAAATTTTGGATCCATAGGGTCTGAAACTTCGGCCTGTGATAGACTGACATATCATATTTCCAACCCCACAAGTCTGAGCTCAAATGGATTCTCAGAGAGAGAGATATGCCAAATGTCGCAACATGACCTATTTATGGGATTAAACAGTATAGCGAACTTGTACGGAGTGCCATGTGTCACTGTTTCAACTTAGGCATTTGAAACCTGTACCTGTGAAACTAAAGTCCATGCTCTTACTTTCAATTTTTAAATAATTTCATTTGGAGCTTCCTATCCCAAGTTGTGACCTTTTCTCCTAGGTCACCTGTTTATGACTGAGATCCGGAAGAGGCAGAAACCCTAAATTGTATGGATCATAAAACAGAAAGTGCAGCGAATTAGATGCTATACTTTTGACACAAGGTACATGGGGATGTTATCTTCTACCTGTACAAGTTTCAGAACTTGAATCTTCGCCAAAATTGATTTATAGCGAAAGTGCCATGATGACTGATTTTTACTATATCAAGCCCTAGCTTCCAATTTGTCTCAAGTGCAACAAGTGTCATAAATGCCATACCATGCCTTCCTTCAGGCTAGCTCTGATACCATGTTAGTTTTTCAACATTTAATTCAATCTGATCTAGGATCTTAACTGAAAGAAGAACATGTACAACATATCAAGCATAAGAGACACGAGACAAGAGACACAAAACATTTCAGCAAGGAAAACCAAGAAGGTGAAAAACCCCGCAAATTCTTCATAGATAGAATAAGCACCAATACAAAGATCACAAAGATCAAACGCCAAGAGATAGATGACTACAGCAGCTACTCCTTCTCCACTTGTGCACAATCCGCCTCTCTCTCACAAATGCGAAGTGAGTGAATGAGACAATGTGTCAAATGAGAGAGTCACACTCTCTATTTATACTTTTACTTTCACTTGACCTTTACTCAACTAATTCGGCCCCAACTTAAACACTTAACATAATGTTTACTGGGCCGACCCCACTAGGGTGTTCTAATAACCCTTTAACCCACATGATTCATACAGGGCCGACCCCATCAAGGTGGTCTAATAACCCATCAACTATAAGTTACGACACTTACAATATAACTTGCGACACTTACAAGTACAACTGACGACACTTCCATTCGGAGGAATAATACATCTCTGTTGGGGATACAATAAAGTACAAATACAATATACAAGTGAATATCTTCCGAATTTACAAATACATCAACATTTTCTATGGACTACTCATGGTTCCCTACTAGTACTTGGAAGCTATGGAAACCTTTTGGTTTTATACTCTTTTTAAAATCCAAATCTACGCTTGTTATTTCCCCCATGCTCATGATGTTCCTCAAATTGCATTTCCATTGATAGTAACAACATTATTTCCTTTAGCATGAACATTTTATCCTTATCTATAATTTTAGCAATGTTCCCTGGCCTCTCTTATCGTTTTCTTTTAAGAATGTCTTTCCCTTGTCTACAATCCTGGGAAATGTATCCTAGCTTTACACAATAATATCAATTTTCATGTATCCTTTTTGTCTTTAACACGCACTCTCTCTATATATAGAGGTCCTGCATATCCTTTATTTCCACATATTCCCACTTATGCTTGTCTGGGTTGGGAATCAAATTGTGGATTTGATACCATGTTAAAATTAGAAAAAGCTAGAATTGAACCTAGGATTTACCCTTGATTAGTACAATGCTAAAACTTGGGTAGACCAGGAATTCAACCTAAAAATACCATAGAACTACATGCCCATTTGATGATGGGAAATATTATTTGGAGTGTGGATTGATTTTTGAATGCCCCAACTCAAGCCTAGGGTTATGGGAATTCCTAGCCACTTTACCAATTGCAAATTGAATACCATTTTGGGAATTGAACAAACTAAAAGACTTGCTAGTGGTTAGTTAGACTCAAAATTGGGGGTGTTGGCACTATACATCTTGGGTGGGGAGATGCTTAATACTTTGTGTGTGTTTGTGTGAGAGAGAGTAGAAACAAAAGGTGTAAACCTGAATGCTTTTGCACTCTTGTACTGTTTAATAAACATTGTGGATTGCACTTCAAGTTTTTTGATCCATATTGGTGCTCAAAAACATTTTATCCTCAACTAAATATAAATGATCATACATAACTACTTCGACATGTTTTTTCCAAGGAAAACATTGCGGGATCTCCCCCACCCTCATCCTTGGAATATCCATTTTAAGGGACTTGATTGGATTTGAACCTGGTGTCTTTGTTGAAAACATGAAATTAAGTGGTGAAACAAGTTCGTTTTCAAGTTTCTATTGTTGTGGTGAGATTTGAATTTGTGAGATTAAGAATCTATTAGATGATAATTGAGAGTAACCAAAAAGGATTCTTCCCTCTTGAGCACAAAATTATCTTTCTAGGTATTTGAATACCTCTTTGAATCTTAGTTTTGGTCTCCTTGATCATTCTCCACTTCTAAATTTTTATGTGTATTATTTTGAAAACACCTCTCCATTGTTGATATATGGCTCAAGGTAAAAATGGTGACACAAAAGTTTAGTTTGACACATCTTGAAAAGCAAGAGAGAAACACAACCATATTTATTTCACTCGTATTATCAAATGGTCAAAACATACATTCAAATAGTTGACATTGCAATTATGTAGTTACATAATGATATTTTAAGAGCATAGAGGCAAGTGAACTAGTTCTAAAACACCACCTTAGATCTAATCTAATTGAATATGCAATTGTCCTGCTAACACCCTCAACCTGAATTAGACACAAGAAAGAGGGTTATTGCTTTATCTTAATCGTAACCAAAAGAACTTAGTTTAATATGGGACCTGATACCAAAGCCTACGCACCACACAACTTTATTTCTTATCTTTATTGGAACCCAATTTGGATATTCATAACACATGGGACGCGACTCTGTTTTTTTTTGTAAAAGATCTTCCCCGCGCCGCTATTGCAATGCCAATTACATTGGCACAACCGTCTGTATTGCGAGGAACCTTATGACGGATACAACCATAAGGGATATGACCGAAGCATCGAAACAAAAATGGTTAGTGTCACTATTGCGACATCCATGCTATCGCAATAGAGATTCCCAAACGTCGCAATTGCAACACCCCAACATAGATCATAGATCCATGACCTTAACATCGATGTCACATTCCCGATGTCGAGGAGTCGGAATAGCGACTCACTTTCATCGCAATAGTGACGATCCTGAGTGGAATCCTAGCTGAGTAAACTTATGGTTGACTAAAGTTCCGACGACAAAGATGTTGCAATCTTGACGAATGGTGTTTGCTAGACCGACGATTGTGTGTATAATTTCAAGGAGGTTATTTTACTGTTGTGACATACGTTTGGTCACATGAGAGACATACCTAAACGTCGTAGGATACATCGTCAATCTTGCAACGACGACTTATGCATTTGAAGAAACAAATCTTGCATGACACATTTCCACAATAAACTTTTTCGTTGAGATGATCAATTCATAGTCGGAAGAGTGACGTCATGTGAAATGATGTTTTGAGAAACCATTATTTGTCATTATCCCAACAGTATGAAATCGGAAGGGCGATGAATTTGTTGTGGAAATTGGGTCCAAATGGCCTAGTGGGTGGTTAATTTTGTAGCACCCATACCTTGAGAAGCTACCAGGGTCATTTCTAATGTGGGAAATCACAAACAAGGTGGTCCTAATATTGATAAACAAAACAAGAAATATGTAGATTCATATAGCACACTTTTTATTGATGAACCCCATCCATTGTCATAAATGAAATAAAAGGAGGAAATTTCTTGTTCAAATAACTTCTACACACACCCTACAATTGTCTTTAAATGAATTACATCTGCCATATGGGACCAAAACTTTTCCAAACTATTGGAAAATAAGTCTACAAAAGGTTGTAGGTCCATTGAAAGAAAAGGGAACTCCAACCACAAAGTGTAGTGGGTGTGTATTCGATCCTCTAGACTAAAGTCTTCCCTCCATGATTGAACATAAGATAGAAAAGCAACAATGTTCCATGTACCATATTGCAACACCTGCATCATAGAATCATTAGAATTGAACAACAAACAAACATATTTAAACCCAATTTAAACCTTAGTCCCCAATAGGAGTTCAATGACACCATTTTTTCTTCACAATTAAGCAAGCACCATTTATCAAATGCATATTCATCTAGCATCCAATGATCACTAGCTCTGTTATGGATCATGGGTCCCAGGGGAAGAAGAGTACCCTTTGGGTATGGTATTGTGGAAACCCGTGGACCTATTGTGATTGGAAAATCGATGACGGAACTTATGTCAGATCATCGGAAGCTACTTCAACCTTCAGAAACTACGTGATTTGACAAGTATTTTATAGTTAATGATTTTCGATTATTAATTGTCGTAGTGTGATTTGCTTTAAAATATGGAGTATAGATGTATAGATCTACTATTTGTGAATATGTTGCTTGTCTAGATCATGGATCTATTTTCTAATTAAGGAAAACAAATTATCCTGATTATGGTTTAGATATTTCTTGTGTATATTTACATGTTTACTGAGTAGTTTAGCTGCAACCCTAGAGGGTCATTACACATTGTCATACAGGTTTGGAAAGTCAACACAAGCCACTTGGAACCATGCTGAACCCATTTTTTACTATGTAGAATAATAAAGAGCATGAGAAACATAAAAACCATGTCTAGATATCGTTTCACCATTTCTCTTTTTGACCAAGAACCCTAAAAAAAGGGACCTATCATCTCTCACATCATTACAGAATGGGGCATGATAGTCAACCCCTACCACATGCACTAGGAATGATTGAAATTTCTTGGAATAATTTTTCAAAGAAGTGTCACAATAAGTAGCAATGGTTGGTCCTCGTTACATCTGACCCCAAAAATAGCACTCGGTAAACATGGAACTAGAGACATGCAACTGGCTCAGCATGTCATTTGGGGGAAAGCCCAATTTCCAATTTCATTTCTCATATACAATTTATCTCATGTGCTCCAATATATGCAACTTCACCAAATTTGCGGAAGCACTAAATATGGGAAGGACAAAGAAGGATGCTAAAGACCTAAAATCACCTTTCCAGATCACAAAAAAATCATCACTTCCAAGAACTACGCTAAACTCACAATGCATTTATCTTGAACTACTTTCCAAAAAAATATATAACACGAGAGAGAGAATTTATTTATACATAGATATCATCGCTCATCTGTCCATGGACATAATGGAACTTATTCTTCAATAGATATTCTACTTTCCATTATTTGAACTCAACACTATTTTTTCCTAACAAAAACTCCCCATTTTTAGCTGGAGTGGGGTCAATAGATATTCTAATATTTATTATTTGAACTTAACACTATTTTTTCCTAAAAAAAACTCCCCATTTTTAGCTGGAGTGGGGTCAATAGATATTCTACTTTCCATTATTTGAACTTAACACTATTTTTTCGTAACAAAAACTCCCCATTTTTAGCTGGAGTAAGGTCAATCTACTGGGACATGTTTCTGTTGATATTCTTGGATAGATTCATACAGAATGCTCTGTGAATTGAACCTGGGTCAGTAGTGGTAAACTTCCACGGGTCTACAACTGAACCTCATCATAACCAACAAATTAAAATGGAAATTTTTTGAGATAAAATGAGCCGGGATTGGGTTCTAATATGTGCACATGATTCATGACCTCCAAGTGCGATTGGTTCAACCTGATAAGTTTAAAAAAAGTCTACCTTCCTGCTAATATTAGATAAAAGAGTTTTGTGTCATGCTAGACCTTGCAGCTTGCCACTCTGGAGGTATTGGGTGAACTGCCATCCCAAGGAGAGGATGAGTACTAAAACTGGGTCTTGGTGCTTCAGTAAGCACTCCATTAATTACTGCAAGGGGTTTTACATATTACAATTGAAGTGATACTATGCGAACTTAGAAGGAAATATGGCATGGATTAAATTTTCTAAATATAAAGAATCAATCTAAATGCTTTCAGTTAATGCAAGCTATTGAATAGCTTAATTAGTACCAGAACAATTGTTTCACCCTATTACCAGTTACTATAGTTCAACTATTGCATTTATCCTTACCTTATTTCCAACTATTTTGATAAAACCAACAAAAACATTTAATTATACAAATATATCACCACTGGTATTTCCTTGTCCATAACACAACTTGGTCTTCAAAATAGTCTACTTTCTGTTGTTTCAACTTAACACTAACTTTTTATTGTAATATTGACACCCCATTCTTTGGATTTGAGCATTGAAACTGGGTTTTGGTGCTACAGTCAGTGCTCTCCAGGGGTTTTATGTATTATAATTACACTGATACTAGGAAAATTTGGAAAGATAATATGGTTTAATTTTTTTAGATCTAAATACCAAATTTAGATGCCTATGCTTATTGAATGTTGACTAGGTTAGTAACTAGATCTACATGGCTATAGTAAATTTCATTTGGTTAGTATAAAACTTAGCCTACTTATGGACCAAGTCTTAAAATAAAAAAAAAACCAAGTTTTTATAGAAAGTACACCTTGTTCAAAGATCTAAGGTGTTTCCACAATCAAATCCCTAACATTATCTGTATGCACCTAGTTGGTACTAACAAAAACAATTCCTAACACAATCAATAAAGTCTTCAACGGTATTTTTAACAGATTCGGTACTCTTAAGCATAGTAGCATAATTCGGCGGTATTGGCATTTCACCTATGGAAATTCAGAACAAATTCGAATTGGCCAAATATTCGGTGTAAGTGTAATACGAATACAGATTCTTAGTTATGGAAAATTAAAGTTTGAAAACCAATTTAAAAAAAAAAACTTAAACACTATAAAGCATAAATACCATTCAATTTATACTTTCTTATTAAAATAACTATTAATAACTAGTTTATGTCACGCTTGCCATATGGTAGGTTGTTGAAATTATATTTTTTCGTTTTTTAAATATACTTGATTTTATTATATAAATTTCTATGTACATTTATGGTATATTTTTTAATACTCGATTAAAAAATATTATATATAAGCAGTCTACTTCCGTATTTTCTTCGTACTAGATTTTTTCATTACATATTTTTTCCGTAACTAATCGTAATTGTATCCATATTCGTACTCGAATTATGCTACTATGCTCTTAAGAACAAATTTATAGCATACTACCTACAAATTTGCATCATAGAAAATACTCAAAATAGAAGAACACAATTTATAATATTGGAATGAAAGAAAATTACACTATATTTCTTGAAAATAAAAGAAAAATATAATTTGCAAAGAGAAAAAATGGCATTATATTCCATCATTTAGACATCCTTTGGAGCAATTATATCACCATATGGGAATGGGAGAAATGATTACCCATCAACTTCAAATGCATACCTTACTTTAAGAAAATAGATCCATTTCCAAAATACATTATACATAGTTGAAAAGAATAGTTACAATGAAAATATCTATCTCAGAAGCTATAAATGTCAATTACCTAATCTAAACTGTCTAAAAACATACAAAATTAAAATGATTTCGACCCGCAGTCATTTTTACTATTACATAAATATAAATCTATTTCTCAGGAGGAATGCACAAATTCCTATTTATTTAGTACAGGTTGGGCATCTTGTCATCCCACAAATTTACTTTGCTTCACGCTATCAAGAAAACCATTTGCAATATAGACATATCAACTCAATTTACAAATACAAGATGACAGTTTTCTGGTGTAACTTTGGCTATATCACTATTATCTTCCTCTTTTATTTTGTATGGGTACTTGTAATGAACAGAGTAATCATTAGAATATTAAAAATGTATAAATTGCTTCGATAGCCTCTAGGCTCTACATTCTACATAAAAGAATGACTTTGTAAGATTTGAATTGAGGATAAGTCTGCAAATTCAGAATGTTCAAGGAACATTCTTTTGAGGAAAATAAAGTATTATGGGTTCTCCATTTCATTGGGAAATCTAACCTAAATGAAGTTTTAAGTTATAACCTTCTGAAATAGCAATATGAAAATATAGAATGCAGAGAGGCAAGTTGGAAACTCTTTTTGATATCCAGGAATTTGTATTGCTCATTAACCCTACTTTCTCTAGAGCTTCAAAGGAATATTTGTTGGATATGGCACATAAAAGTCTCAATGGATGGAAGAATATGTGTGGGGGAATTCTCCAGAGATACACACTCTTTCTATGTGCTTACTATCTCAAGTTGCTAGTTCCTCAATTGTAGAAAGGAACTGGTCCACATTTAGGTTATCCATAGTATTAAGAGGAATAGGAATACCTTTAAGAGAGTGGAAAAGCTGCATGATGGGATGTAGATCCCAAGGATGCTTCCTAATATCGATGATGAGGAATATGGTCGATTAAGAGGAATAGGAATACCTTTAAGAGAGTGGAAAAGCTACATGATGGGATGTAGATCCCAAGGATGCTTCCTAATATCGATGATGAGGAATATGGTCCATATATCCATGCAAGATTGAACAATGCACCATTAGATGACATTGAGTAATGAGTTGCCGTTACAAGAAATTGATGATGATGAGAAAGAAGAATGTGAAGCTAAGATATTTATGAATAGTATTAATGCAGAAGATTTGAATTTATGAGTAGCTTCAACCTTATGCTAGTATGGTCATTTGATTCAGGGACTCCCTCTTTTGTTATTTTTAAGGCATTTCACCATTTTGCATAGACTTTAGGTTTTATTTTGTGCATTTTTCAATTTGGGACTATCATCCATGCTTTATACATGACTCATCATTTTGGATAGTAATCTAGCGATAATCTATTCCTGACTCTTCAATATTAACTCTTTGTTATTATATATTTATATCATCATATGTAAAAAAAAAACATCTTCTATTTAAATTTTGAAACGATTTACGCATACAGTATTGTAACTTGTAAAATTTTCACCATTTTAGATTTAAAAGTTATAAACATTTTTCTTTGCAAGCCTTTGTAATGTGTTTTCAAATATTAAAACTTTAAAATCACATCTCTTTGAAAATGTCATTTACCATGGATGCACAAAATTTCCAAGACCAAGCTAAAGGAAATGAAAATCACTTGATGATGGCACACTCATGCTTATGATACTACTCAATGATCGATTGGCTATTTCCAAAATAAGCAACCTTTATAGGAAACTAGTAGAGAGAATATCATCATCTATTGGGTGACCTTAAGTCTAGGGTTATTCATGCATCTATTCAAGTGAATAGAATGCTGAAATTTCTCTGGAATAGAATATGATGTATTATATAGATATACTAAGCTTATCACTGAATAGCTTATTTGAAGTTTGTATTTGGTTTTGTAATTAGAATGTTGTCACTAATTCTAATTTATGTTCCAATGTTTATTAAATAGGTTATTTTAATTTTTTAGTTGATTTTGTAATTTGAATTTCATAACTAGTTCTAATTTCTATTTCAATATTCTTGATTGTAATAACTAACCTTCAAGTTTATGGTGTCTTCTGAATATTTATTATTATTATATATATGCTCTCTATCCCTCCCAAATAGTTGGAACCATGTCCTTCTCGTCCCCTATCCCTATAATTAGTGTGCAATAGGTCCAATCAACCAAAAAGATAGATAGCATGCCAAAAATGGCCACACAAAAAATAAATTACCAAAATAGGAATGGTAGTGAAATTCCCACTTTACATTGGCACACCATAAGAAAAAGAAAAGTCAAAATTTTAAGATAATTGAAAATGTTGAATGTGAGTAAAATAAAAGTACAGTACAAAACTACTAAAATAACACTAAGGTGTATCAATCAAAAAATCAGCAATGAAACATGCACATCAAAAATGCAAGGAAAAAATAGGAGTGGTAGCCAAAATGACTACACATCCATAACAAGATATTTCAGTCAAGATTAAAAACAGACACCATAAATGCTACATAAACTTTGCCAACTAATATTTATGCTTACCTAAGCTATCACTATTTATAATACGATATTTATGTCAAGATAGAAAATAGACACCATAAATACTCCATGAATTTTCAGCTTCTTCCAAGTAGTATTTCTCATTATCTAAGCTATACACTTTGGCCAAATTATAAAACATGTACACAATGTAAAATTGTGTTTTAAATTTCGTGGCAAGTGGTGAAAAATGATAAATGATGGGAATAATTATTAAATGATATTGTCAATTAGTTGTAGCTCATTTCATGAGAGGAAAGTTGATATCCTCCCCTCTTGGGTTAATCAATCACACTTCATGACATTCTTACTCTCTTCATAAAATTTTGGGGGTGCCATCACAAATCCCACAGACACATTTCCACATCCCTGCATCCTAAAAACTGGGTGAAACATTAGAAAATAATAATAAGACATATCACCTCTCATTCTCTCCCTCCTATTATGAGGAAAAGGTTACTCACTACTATTTAGTCCTTCAAACACAATTGAATTCTTTCAAATTTCCATAAGATTAAATTAATAAGCACCAACAAAATAGCATGTCAAAACTCCTATGAGATATTGGATCAAATGGGGAAAGGGTATATTATTTTACATACCCTAAATCTTTTAGCCAACACATGTTGATGTTTCAAATTAAAGGCTTGGATAGGTGTCTCTCAATACACATGCATGGTATAGTTAAGACCATCTCATGTGCTTATCCTTTACATTTATTTTCACTCAAGTCTATGTTTATGAAATCAATGGAAATGGGATGTCAGAAGTAGTGTGGCTTTGATCCAACCTTCTATTTTCTTCATTCCATTATGTTTCTCCCTCTGCAACGATGGTCTAGAAACTTCCTCACCATAGTTAACTTATTGGAAGTGGTTATAAATTCATTGGAATGGTTCCTTACAAGAAGCTTAAGGATCAAGAGAAGGCCCTTGGCCCTTGCTAGCTTGGGGATCCTCTCACCAAGTCCTATCAATAACCTTAAACTAAGAGGAAATTTAGAAGTTTTTTTGGGCAAATTTCCATGAGTCTATTCCATTGAATATATGCATGATCCTCTTGATTCTTCATATCTCATGTACATTCGTCAATGTGCTTGCTACCCATTATGTCCATAAGAAAAGTGGGCATCCACTGCAAATTCATTTCTTTGCTAAGGAAGAAGAGGGATCTCTATTTGGGGAGAATTTGAAGATTATGGTTTCTCATAGTCATTCTAGTAAATGTGTTCATTTCAACATCCAAAGAGCTATTCAACACTATAATAGGAACAATGAATATTTCCATGAATCCATGGCTAAGGTTCTAATAAAATGGGAGGCATGGAGGAAGGAGTGGGAACTCAATAACACAAGGGAAATAAAGACAATTAGAAGGAAAAAAATACTAATGAAATCTCAACTCGAAAGATATAATGGCAAAAACATTATGCTGGAAATAGACCATGGAAGTCATAAGAAAAGATTAGAGGAAGTCGCCAAGGTCAAGGAGCTTCATGACAAAGCTCATCATCTAGAACTGGAGCAGTGACTTAGGTAACCAAAGGTAGTTGTAATGGAAGAAGACGTTGTAGAACGAGCTTCATGACAAAGCTCATCATCTAGAATTGGAGCACCGACTTAGGTAACCAAAGGTAGTTGTAATGGAAGAAGATATTGTAGAATGAAAGACCGAAATAAAGAAACAATAATACCTTCCTAATAGATTGAGCATAGGTAAGGAGAGGCTCAAAATCTTGGGCAAGTTTAATTTACTTTCAAAATTTTGATGTTTTGTAAATTTGTAGTCTTAGAAGGACAATTCATAAGTTTGTACACCAACCATAACATGAAGAGGAAAGAGACATAGTAATAGTTCTTGGACTTTACTTTCTTTACAAGACTTTTTTGGACATATTTACTGCAGCTTTTTATGGGCAAGTTTAATTTACTTGTTAATTTGTATTGTTGTTAAGACAATTTGTAAGGTTATGATTGTCAGGAGTACGAAAGTTTGACCATGCTTAGCTCTTTACAGTGTTCCGAATCCAGCGACATTGTGTGGTACATTAGACGAAAAAGAAAAGATATTTAGATTCCCTCTTGCCTGTACCCGGCACAGAGTCCTGACCCAGCACGTGCACGTTCCAACGTATATGAGCTCCACGGGATGCATATTGATTATAAACCATCGTACTCTAAGCTGATAAATTACAAGACACATCTCACTTCTCTTGCTACAAATAAAATTATAAAGACACGGTGGGAGGAGAACATAGATATTTCAGTCTCATAATCAGCTACCTATATTTTGAATAAAAATGGCAAAGTGGTTGACGCAAATACAGTGACTGCTAAATTGTACAGCATAAACTGTTTTGGTGGCAGAGTTAGGAGCAGAAAAGTAATGTTTAAATAGTAGTATACAGGATAATTACTATTTAACACGTGAAGTGATTAGTAGAACAAGTTGCATAGAGGACTGCTTGTGGCAAAGTGATTGACGCAATATACAGTGACTGCTAAATTGTACAGCATAAACTGTTTTGGTGGCAGCGCAGGGCTGAAAAGTAATGTTTAAATAGTAGTATACAGGATAATTACTATTTAACATGTAAAGTGATTAGTAGAATAAGTTAGTTTTAATTAGGGTTTAATTTGGTGTGGATATTAAGTGAGGCTTTTATATATGAATGCATAGTTATCTGGGAATTCGATCCCGAAACTGTCTACTTATAACTTACAGCTCTTAACCACTTGAGCTAATCCACTCAGCTATAAATATTTAATAAATCTATTATTAACATAAACTTTAAATAATCACTTAAAATATATATTATACAATAAAAAATTAGAAGAAGACATGTTATATTTAGTAAAGTTGTGTATTATAGAGGTTTACTATTATATATATAATATACATATATGTGGTGCAAACCATTTTAAAATAACAAATAGTGTAAAGAAAGAAAAAAAAAAGAGCAACCATGTTAGATTTAACAAGGTTGTATTTTCATAATATGAAAGAAAAAAATATTGTATTTAACAATTTTATATTTTTATAAATAAATTCTTTTTAAAATATATTATTTTTACAATATTATCATTGTTTTTGTAATTTGTAATTTTGTAATTATTAAATATTTTAATGTTAATATTATTACATTATAATTATAATGTTGTTTATTTTTAAAATTGATTATTATTCGTCGATAGGTGACTATAATCAAAATTGTACCTTAAAGTACATTACACTCTTTTAATTTATGATTAGGGATGGGCGGCTAGGATGCATTGCTTTGGCATATAGTTGAAAGAAGATTTCGAGCACACAAATCTAAGGGCGGAGATTTGTTGTGGGTGGACATCCAACTGAAAGTTCAATTCCTAATCGACGGTTTTTTATTTTAATACAATTTTTTTTTTTTCAATACAAAAATGTTGCCATGTAGAGGAGTGAAATTTCGGCTTCATATGAAGTAATTTCAAGGTTAAAATTTAGTTATATGAAGTAAATTTAATTGTTAATCGTTTCGGGGTCACGCGGTTTGATCCAAGGAGCACTGATCACCAAGCGGTGCCCACTCATGGTTTAATCCCTTCGAAGCAGCTTTGTATCTTGAGTTTGGTTTTTGTCTCTCTCAATCCATGTGTAACTGCTTGGATGGTCGCTGAAAGAAGACATGAATGGGTGGATGGTTACTCCATTCTTATTTTTTTATTATATGCTTATGTTTCTGCTATTAATATTTTGATACTCTCTACAATGCAAATATGAGGAAGCATCGGTGAACCGAGTAGTTGAAGAGGTGGGTAAACTTTGTAAGGCACAGACCACTTGCCTTTGATTTAATACTACCTCTGTGTAAGGACCCTCCTAGGTCCTTGGTTTTAGTAATATAAATCTAATTTTGTTGACAATTTTCTTGGTCTTCATTTGCTCCTAAGATAATGTGTTTAATTCGGTTTCCATTCAATATCTGTTGTGCAAGTAGAATACAAATAAATTTATGCTCTAAGTATAGGTATGGATCATGTTTCTCAATACATGTGTATAATCAATTTTTTTGCATCATATTCTAACAGCATATTAAAGCAAGTTTATTTACAAAATATAACTTAACTAACAACAATGGAATACCTGTAGGATAGCCCATCCTTAGGAAACTTAACCACCCAAGTAGATCTGCCACCCTACCAACTAGGATAGTCTCGCCGACCACCCAACACCAAGAATTGATTATTGGACCTCCAAGCCCAAAACCTGAGTACAGTACAGTCCAACCAGTTAGAAGAGTTCTCCCCTTCATAAATTTATTCCCATAATTCTAGTCATGTGCCATATCATTACTACTTTCAGTTTGGTTATCCACAATACTATCATTTCACATTATTTTAAACAAATTCCCCAAAATATCAATATTTGGCATTGTAGGTATTGTGCTTTGTTCATTATTTCTCACCCACATACAATAATCATGACAATCAATCCATCTGATCCTCTGTTGGAACATCATTCCATGTTTTGAACAAATTTTTCTACCTAACATGAAGTGGGCATAAATCTCACTAACAGAGCAGCTCCCCAACTGACAACATGTCCTGGGTTCCATTCCCAACCTGTCCATGTTTTAACATTCTCAATTCAGAAAACATGGCGATATCAATTGTGACTTGGTACACATCAAATTTTCTTCCCAAGAGGTGGGCCTCTTAACTAGCCTCATCTGGAAGTATTCAACCCCCATTTTGAAGTTTTGGCAGACAATGAAAACAAAGGAGCAGCAGTGTATAGTGTGTTATTCATAAGCACAACCTTGTAATTACAGTGGTGTGTGTCTCTAAATATCTAAATATTTTTTCGAGGTTACAATTCAAGGACAATAATATATTCATTATAAGTTCAACGTGTCACATACATGAATACAACCTAAGTGTGTGTGAAAATGACTGTGTAAAATGCTTCTTTTTAACGATTAATTTTAGCAATAATATGCCTGTATGTATACACCGGGTTGTATAAATTGCTTATAATGTGGGTTTGTAGATTGTCGCTAAAGGGAAAGAAAGTATAATTAAAATTTAAATCCCTATGAACTCTCATTTCTTCCCAAGATAATAAGATCAATAAAAATTACCATAACAATAACATAGTCAACTTAAAGAAACCATGATGATTTCCTATTAAGGGACACGAAGAAAAAAATACCAATAACAATATTCATGGATAAAGGAGTTGCTAGGACATAGTGCTGTAATTATTAATATTTTGACAATTAAACTTATTATAACTTAAATTAAAAGTAACTTTACTATATTTCTTCATGTGCATTTTCTCTTCTAACACCCCCTCTAGCAAGTATACTTGTTGACAACTCCCCACGCAACTAAACACTTCTAGATGCTACCTCATAAAACATACACTTATTGTCAACAACTCTCCTTGCAACTAAGCACTTTCCATAAAGAAACTTCTCCGAACACACATACAACATCCTCCTCTAGCTTATGCCAGAAGTCCCTTTATTTGGCTCAAGATAAGATTTATTCATTTCTTCTATCTCTACAATGTACCTGAACTACCTTTATATGCTTCAAGGTAGGATTTATGTATTTCTTCCATTATTATAAGCATAAATAACTAGCTAGGACGGCCTTTTCTATGGACTACTCATGGTTCCCTACTAGTACTTGGAAGCTATGGAATCCTTTTCTTTTTATACTCTTTTTAAAATCCAAATCTACACTTGTTATTTCCCCCATGCTCATGATTCTCCCTCAAATTGCATTTCCATTGGCAGTGACAACATTGTTTCCTTTAGCATGAAAATTTTATCCTTATCTATAATTTTAGCAATGTTCCCTAGCCTCTCTTATCCTTTTCTTTTAATAATGTATTTCCCTTGTCTACAATCCTAGGAAATGTATCCTAGCTTTACACAATAATAACAATTTTCATGTATCCTTTTTGTCTTTAACACACACTCTCTCTCTATATAGAGGTCCTGCATATCCTTTATTTCCACATATCCCACTTATGCTTGGCTGGGTTGGGAATCAAATTGTGGATTTGATACCATGTTAAAATTAGAAAGAGCTAGAATTGAACCTAGGATTTACCCTTGATTAGTACAATGCTAAAACTTGGGTAGACTAGGAATTGGACCTAAAACTAACATAGAACTACATGCCCATTTGATGATGGGAAATATTATTTGGAGTGTGGATTGATTTTTGAATGCCCCAACTCAAGCCTAGGGTTATGGGAATTCCTAGCCACTTTACCAATTGCAACTTGAATGCCATTTTGGGAATTGAACAAACTAAAATACTTGCTAGTCGTTAGTTAGACTCAAAATTTGGGGTTTTGGAACTATACATCTTGGGTGGGGGGATGCTTAATACTTTATGTGTGTTTGTGAGAGAGAGAGTAGAAGCAAAAGGTGTAAACCTAAATGATTTTGCACTCTTGTACTATTTAATAAACATTGTGGATTACAGCTCAAGTTTTTTTTATCCATATTAATGCTAAAAAAAAATTTATCCTCAACAAAATATAAGTTATCATACATAACTACTTCGACATGTTGTTTCCAAGGAAAACCTTGCATTATATACCCCACCCTCATCCTTGGAATATCTAGATTAAGGGACTCGATTGGATTTGAACCTAGTGTCTTTGTTGAAAACATGAAATTAAGTGGTGAAACAAGTTTGTTCTCTAGTTTCCATTGTTGTGGTGAGAGTAGAATTTGTGAGATTAAGAATCTATTAGATCATAATTGAGAATAACCAAAAATGATTCTTCCCTCTTGGGCAAAAAATTATCTTTCTAGGTATTTAAATACCTCTTTGAATCTTAGTTTTGGTCTCCTTGATCATTCTCCACTTCTAAATTTTTATGTGTATTATTTTGAAAACACCTCTTCGTTGTTGATATATGGCTCAAGGTAAAAATGGTGACACAAAAGTTTAGTTTGACACACCTTGAAAAACAAGAGAGAAACACAACCATGTTTATTTCATTTGTATTATCAAATGCTTAAAACATGCATTCAAATAGTTGACATTGTATTTATGTAGTTACATAATGATATTTTAAGAGCATAGAGGCAATTGAACTAGTTCTAAAATACCACCTTAGCTCTAATCTAATTGAATATGCAATTGTCCTGCGAACACCCTAAACCTGAATTAAGAAAGAGGGTTATTGCTTTATCTTAATCTTGACCGAAAGAACTTCGTTTAATATGGGCCCTGATACCAATTCCTATGCACCACACAACATTATTTCTTATCTTTATTGGAACTCAATTTGGAGCTTCAAAACACATGGGACGCGAATCTCTTTTTTTGTTTGTAAAAGAAATTCCCCGCGTTATTATTGCAATGCCACTTACAATGGCACAACCGTCAGTCTTGCGACGAACCTTACAATGGATACAACCGTCAGGGATATGACCGAAACATCAGAACAAAAATGGTTAGTGTCACTATTGCGACATCCACGCTATCACAATAGAGAAGCCCAAACGTCGCAATTGTGACACCCCAGCATAGATCATAGATCCATGGCCTTAACATCGATGTCGCATTCCCGACATCGGGGAGTTGGAATAGAGACTCACTTTCGTCACAATAATGACGATTCTGAGTGGAATCCTAGCTGATTAAACTTATGGTTGACTAAATTTCCGACGACATAGATGTTGCAGTCACACCAAATGGTATTTTCTAGAGTGACGATTGTGTGCAGAATTTCGAGGAGGTTATTTCAATGTTGTGACACACGTTTGGTCACATGAGAGGCATACCTAAACGTCATAGGATACATCGCCAATCTTGCAATGACGACTTCTTCATTTGAAGAAAGAAATATTACATGGCACGTGTGTGCAATAAACATTTCCATTGAGATGATCAATCTATCGTCGGAAGAGAGACATCATGTGAAATGACGTTTTGAGAAACCATCGTTTGTCATTATCCAGACCGTATGAAGTTGGAAGGGCGATGAATCTGATGTGGCAATTTATCCCAAATGGCCTAGTGGGTGGTTAATTTTGCAGCACCCGTACCTTGAGAAGCTACCAGGGTCATTTCTAATGTGGGAAATCACAAACAAGGTGGTCCTAATATTGATAAACAAAACAAGTATTATGTAGATTCATATAGCACACTTTTTATTGATGAACCCCATCCATTGTCATAAATGAAATAAAAGGAGGCAATTTCTTGTTCAAAAAACTTCTACACACAACCTATGATTGTCTTTAAATGAATTGCATCAGCCATATGGGATCAAAACTTTTCCAAACTATTTGAAAATAAGTCTACAAAAGGTTGTAGGTCCATTGAAAGAGAAGGGAACTCGAACCACAAAGTGTAGTGGGTGTGTCTTCGACCCTCTAGACTAAAGTCTTTCCTCCATGATTGAACATAAGATAGAAAACCAACAATGTTCCATGTACCATATTGCAACACCTACATCGTAGAAGCATTAGACTTGAACAACAAACAAACATATTTAAACCCACTTTAAACATCAATCCCCAATAGGAGTTCAATGACACCATTTTTTCTTCACAATTAAGCAAGCACCATTTATTAAATGCATCTTCATCTAACATTCAATGATCACTAGCCCTGTTATGGTTCATGGATCCCAGGGGAAGAAGAGTACCCTTTGGGTACAGTATTGTGGAAACCAGTGGACCTATTGTGATTGGAAAATCAATGACATAACTTGTGTCGTATCATCGACGGCTACTTCAACCTTCGGAAACTACTTGATTTGACAAGTATTTTACAGTTAATGATTTCTAATTATTAATTGTCGTAGTGTTATTTGCTTTAAAATGTGGAGTATAGATGTATAGATATACTATTTGTGAATATGTTGCTTGTCTGAATCATGGATCTATTGTCTAACTAAGGAAAAAAAATTATCCTGATTATGGTTTAGATCTCTCTTGTGCATATTTACATGTTTACTGAGTAGTTTAGCCACAACGCCAGAGGGTCATTACACATTCTCATAGAGGTTTGGAAATTCAATACAAGCCACTTGGACCCATGATGAACCCATTTTTTACTATGAAGAATAATAAAGAACATGAAAAACATAAAAACCATGTCTAGATATCATTTCACCGGTTCTATTTTGGACCAAGAACCCTAAAAAAAGGGACTTATCATCTCTCACATCATTACAAAAGGGACCTACCAAATGCACTAGGAATGATTGGAATTTGTTGGAATACTTTTTCAAGGAAGTGTCACAATAAGTAGCAATGGTTGGTCCTGGTTACATCTAACCCCCAAAAATAGCACTTGGTAAACATGGAACTAGAGACATGCAACTGGCTCAGCGTGTCATTTGGGGGAAAGCCCAATTTCCAATTTCATTTTTCATATATGATTTATATCATGTCTTCCAATATATGCAACTTCACCAAATTTGGGGAAGCACTAAATATGGGAAGGACAAAGAAGGACACTAAAGACCTAAAATCACCTTTAGAGATCACAAAAAATCATCACTTCCAGGCACTACGCTAAACGCACAATGCATTTATCTTGACCTACTTTCCAACAAAATATATAACGCGAGAGAGAGCATTTATTTATATATAGATATCATTGCACATCTGTCCATGGAGATAATGGAACTTATTCTTCAATAGATATTCTACTTTCCATTATTTGAACTTAACACTATTTTTTCCTAACAAAAACTCCCCATTTTTAGCTAGAGTGGGGTCAATATACTGGGACATGTTTATCTTGAGATTCTTGGATAGATTCATACATAATGCTCTGTGAATTGAACCTGGGTTAGTAGTGGTAAACTTCCATGGGTCTACAACTGAACCACATCGTAACCAACAAATAAAAATGGAAATCATTTAAGAGAAAATGGGTCGGGATTGGGTTCTAATATGTGCACATGATTCATGACCTCCAAGTGCCATTGGTTCAAACTAATAAGTTTAAAAAAAATCTATCTTCCTGCTAATATTAGATAAAAGAGTTTTGTGTCGTGCCAGACCTTGTAGCTTGCTACTCTTGAGGTATTGGGTGAACTACCATCCCAGGGAGAGGATGAGTACTAAAACTGGGTCTTGGTGCTTCAATAAGCACTCCATTACTTAATGCAAGGGGTTTTACATATTACAATTGAAGTGATACCATGGGAAATTAGAAGGAAATATGGCATGGATTAATTTTCTAAATATAAAGACTCAATGTAAATGCTTTCAGTTAATGCAAGATATTGAATAGCTTAATTAGTACCAGAACAATTGCTGCACCCTATCACCAGTAGTAGTTCAACTATTGCATTTATCCTTTTCCTTATATCCAACTATTTTTATAAAACCAACAAAAACATTTAATTATACAAATATATCACCATTGGTATGTCCTTATCCATAACACAACTTGGTCTTCAAAATAGTCTACTTTCCATTGTTTCAACTTAACACTAACTTTTTATTGTAATGTTGACACCCCATTCTTTGTATTTGAGCATTGAAATTGGGTTTTGGTGCTACAGTCAGTGCTCTTCGGGGGTTTTACATATTATAATTATATTGATACTCGGGGAAAATTTGGAAATATAATAGGTTTAAGTTTTTTAAATCTACATACCCAATTTAGATGCATATGCTTATTGAATGTTGACTAGGTTAGTAACTAGATCTGCATGCCTATGGTAAATTTCATTTAGTTAGTATAAAAATTAGCCTACTTATGGACCAAGTCTTAAAATAAAATAAAAAATACCATTTTTTTATAGAAAGTACACCTTGTTCAGAGATCTAAGGTGTTTCCACAATCAAATCTCTACCATTATGTGTATGCACTTAGTTGGTACCAACAAAAACCAAACAATTCCTAACACAATCAATAAAGTCTTGAACGGTATTTTTAACAGATTCAGTACTCTTAAGAACAAATTTATAACATACTACCTGCAAATTTGCATCATAGAAAATACTCAAAATGGAAGGACACAATTTATAGTATTTGAATGAAAGAAAATTGCACCCTATTTCTTGAAAATAAAAGAAAAATATAATTTGCAAAGGGAAAAAATGGCATTATATTCAATCATTTAGACATCCTTTGGAGCAATTATATCACCATATGGGAATGGGAGAAATGATTACCCATCAACTCCAAATGCATACCTTACTTTAAGAAAATAGATCCATTATCAAAATACATTATACATAGTTGAAAAGAATAGTTACAATGAAATATATATCTCGGAAGCTATAAATGTCAACTACCTAATCTAAACTATCCAAAAACATACAAAATTTTAATGATTTCTAGCCTCGTTCATTTTTAATATTACATAAATATAAATTTGTTTCTCAGGAGGAATGCACAAATTCCTATTTATTTGGTACAGGTTGGGCATCTTGTCATCCTAGAAATTTACTTTCTTCATGCTATCAAGAAAACCATTTGCAATATAGACATATCAACTCAGTTTACAAATACAAGATGATAGTTTTCTGGTGTCACTTTGGCTATCGCTATTATCTTCCTCTTTTATTTTTTATGGGTACTTGTAATGAACATATTAATGGTAGAAAGTAAGCATGCATAAATTATTTCAATAGTCTCTAGGCTCTACATTCTACATAAAAGAATGACTTTGTAATATTTGAATTGAGGATAAGTCTACAAATTCAGAATGTTCAAGGAACATTCTTGAGGAAAATATGTTAGAAATAGTAATTACTTCAGTTAATTTAGCTTTAGCTTTATATTTTACTTGAGTTCCTATTTAGAAGTTCAGTTAATAAATGCAACAACATGATTTGCATGCTTTGCATGCATGCAAAAGCTATGTTAGACTTTTTAGGGTTTCCATAAGTGTTTAAATACACATTATATTTTGGTTTGTATCACACGAGTTGATCTTTCATTTATGAATAAAGATTGAAGAGCCGTAGCTCATTCTACATAATATTTTGTTTATTTCTTCCTCCAACCTTTAGTTTGGCATCAGAGCATCACTAGAAGATCATTGATCGGAGCGTGAGAGTGTCGGAGAAACCAAAGCCATAGCTTTGAAGGAATTAGCAAAAAATATTCCTTGCAGAAATTTTCGCGCCCCTCCTCTGCATAGAGGCACGAAAATATTTGGCTAACTTTCAAAATAAAAATAGAAGGGAATTTTTGCATCCTCACTATAGGCCAAAGTGTGAAAATTATTCCATCAAATTATCTTTTTACTTTCACAAAGTTAATTTTTTTTTACGAGATTCTTTAAGTAAGATTTTTTTTACAAAATTCTCTTACAAGAGTAAAAGAGATTTTGTTTTACAAAAGTATTTTTTATTCTTAAGGAAGTGAAGAGGAGGGAGTCATTAAAAAAAAAGGGAAGGAGATTGTATTTTAAAAAAAAATCTAGTGAAAGACTCTGCGGCGTCTATGGATTCTAGCAGCAACAATCAGTCTCAGATTTCTCCTCTTATAGGGAAAAAGGACTATGATTTCTGAGGCACAAGGATGGCGGTTTATCTTAGATCAGAAGATGTGTGGGATTATGTCGTGAATGGCTATTCCAAACCAGCAGATGACGTAGCTTTTCAAGCCCTATCAAATGCAGAAAAGGATGTCCTGCGAAACGCACAGGAAGAAGGATGCAAAGGCACTACATCTCATAAGGAACACTTTGGATAACAACGTATTTCCAAAGAAATCAGCTACATTACATGCCAAAGCAGCATGGGAAACCTTGGTGACTAGTTATGAGGGTGTTGGTAAGGTACAAACATCTACACTCCAAAACCTAAGAAGAGATTTTGAAGATCTGAAGATGGAAGAATCAGACTCAGTAAATTATTTCATGACCCAAGTCATGGGGATTGTTAATCAGCTGAATACCTATGGTGAAAATATCGAAGATCAACGAGTGGCTGAAAGGGTTCTGAGATCCCTAACCCACAAGTTTGATCCGAAAGTTATGGCGATTGAAGAAGCAAAGGATCTGAGTACTCTCTCTATAGATGAGTTGACCAGATCGCTACTATCATATGAATCCATAATCAATAGGAATGAAGAGTCCTCTTTGGAGAATGCTTTCAAAGCACAAGTCTCATTCTCGAAAGGTAGAGGAAGAGGTAGAGGCAGAGGAGGATCAAGAGGAAGAGGAAGAAGTGGCCGAAGTAATGGCAAGGAAGATCAAGATCACTATCATAACCATTAAGGCGGGAACTACGACAAAAAAAGGTCAGATAAATCTAATATTAAGTGTTATTATTGCAATAAATTTGGGCATTATGCTCATGAATGTAGAAAGAAAAAGTCTGATCAAGCAAATCATAATGCTAATGTGACTAATACCTATAAGGATAAAGAAGATATGTTATTTCTTACATGTCATGCTGCACACGAAAGCCCAAAGGGACTTTGGATTTTAGATAGTGGTTACAGTAACCATATGACAAGTGACAGAGGTCTAATTGCAGACCTAGATGGCTTAGTGAGGACAGAGGTCAAAGTCGGAATGGTTGAGGTAGTTCCAATTCTTGGAAAAGGAGTGGTCAACATTCTGACCAAACAAGGCCAACAGAAGAAAATCACAAATGTATATTGTGCTCCGGTATTGAAGCATAATCTGCTTAGCATTGAACAACTTACTGAAAATAAATACAGACTTGTCTTTGATGGATCAGACTATGAAATTTATGACAAACCCCCAAATAGACAGGTGATCATCAAAGTATAAGTGACTAGGAATAGGATGTATCTACTAGTCATGAATTGCAGTAGCAAGGTAACCTCTTTTGCTCAAAAAGCCACTTGCATGGATGGTTATTGGTTATGGCATTTTAGATATGGACATCTTCAGTTTGGAAGTCTCAAGTTTTTGCAGCAGAAAGAGATGGTAAAAGGATTACCCCCTATGAAAGAGCCAACAAGCAGTTGTGAGCATTGCATCATTGTAAAGAAACACAAGGATAGCTTTCCCAAAGGTATGTCTCGAAGGGAACATGCACCTCTAGAACTTATTCATACTGATCTATGTGGTCCAATGTAGAAACAATCAATTGGTGGAAGCTATTATTTTCTTACATTTATTGACGATTTCAGTAGAAAAACATGGGTGTATTTCCTTCGTCGGAAGTTTGAAACTTTTGGAAAGTTCAAGAAATTTAGGGCTCTGGTTGAAAAACAAAGTGGTTATCAACTCAAAGTATTGAGATCAGATGGAGGGGGAGAGTATGACTCAAAGGAATTTCATGATTACTACAAACATCATGGAATCAAGAGGCAATTCACTACAAGATATACACCTCAGCAGAACGGTATTGCATAACGCAAGAATAGAACCATCATGAATATGGCAAGGAGCATGCTGAAAGGAAGAAAATTTTCCAATGAATTTTGGGGAGACACAGTGGCTTGTGTTGTTCATGTGATGAACAGATCTCCCACCAAAATTTTGAAGAACAGAGTACCAGAGGAAGCATGGACAGGTATGAGTTGTAATGTTTCTCATTTCTCCCACCAAAATTGTGAAGAACAGAGTACCAGAGGAAGCATGGACAGGTATGAGTTGTAATGTTTCTCATTTGAAAATATTTGGTTGTGTTGCTTATGCTCATGTTCCTAAACAACTAAGAAAAAAATTAGACAACAAGAGTGACAAATGTATATTTCTTGGATACGGTGAATAAAATAAATCCTACAAGCTGTATAACCCTATTACCAAAAAGGTTATCCTCAGCAGAGATGTTTTATTCAAGGAGGAAGAGTCATGGAATGGAACCATAGACAAGGTTGTGGTAGATGCAATACCCCAACTAGAAGATGGAGAAGAAGAGGAGTTGATTGAACAACAGGGTCCAGTAGAAAATACTCTAGAAAGAACACCTAGAAACTCAGTTTGAGGTGAAGCATCAATTCCGCAATCAGGTAATGAATCTGATCACTGTAATAGAAGGACTAGAAGATTGGAAGATATTTATGATTAATTGGATGCAAATACCAATTATGTTTTTATTGCTAGTGAACTTGTGTTTTATGAAGAGGCTGTAAAACAAGAGCATTGGGTAAAAGCTATGGACGAAGAGATAGATTCCATTGAGAGCAATGATACATGGGATCTAGTTGACCTGCCAGAGAATAAGAAACCCATTGGTGTGAAGTGGGTCTATAAGACCAAACTCAATGAAAAAGGTGAGATTGATAGGTACAAGGCAAGGTTAGTAGCAAAAGGTTTCTCGCAACAACCAAGAATTGATTTTGGAGAAACTTTTGCACCAGTGGAAAGATTGGACACAGTAAGAGTAGTCCTAGCAATTGCAACCCAAAAAAAATGGAAAGTGTATCAGATGGATGTCAAGTCGGAATTATTGAAGAAGAAATTATGTGGAGCAGCTACACGAGTATGAAATGAAAGAACATGAAGATAAAGTTTAAAATTTGAAGAAAGATCTATATGGGCTCAAGCAAGCTCTAAGAGCTTGGTACAACAGAAATGATTCTTATCTGATAAAAAAAGGTTTTAGCAGAAGTAGCAACAAAACAACAGTTCACACAAAGGTAAATCAACACAAACAAATTTTGATAGTATGTTTATATGTTGATGATATGATTTTTACATGTGACCTGTCAGTAGATAAGTTCAAGGTAGCTATGAAGAAAGAGTTTGAGATGACAGACCTTGGATTAATGAAGTTCTTTCTTGGCTTAGAAGTAGAACAATCAGAAAAAAGGTATATTTATCTCTCAAAATAAATATGCTAATGAAGTTCTTAAGCAATTCAGAATGCTTAATTGCAAAACGACACCTACACCAGTGGAAATAGGTACAAAGTTGAGCAAAGAAGATGATAGTCCCAATGTAGATCCAACACTGTTTAAGAGACTTGTAATAAGTCTCATGTATCCACAGCTGCGAGACCATATATTATGTTTGCTCTCAGCTTGATTTCGAGGTTCATGGAGTCTCCCAAAGAATCGCATTGGAAAGTTGGAAAAAGGATCTTACGATATGTTGCAGGGACTTCAAGCTATGGAATTTTATACTCAAGCACTGAGTATGATGTTTTGACAGGTTTCACTGACAGTGATTTTGCAAGAATTTTGGATGACAAGAAGAGCACTTCCGGTCATGTTTTTCATCTTGGATCAGGTGTGATTTCATGGGCATCCAAGAAGCAGCCCATTGTGACACTTTCATCAACAGAAGTAGAGTATGCAACAGCAACATCAGCAACATGTCAAGTAGTCTAGTTGCGCAGATGTTTAGAAGGTCTTCAACAGAAACAAGAAGGACCAACAACAATCTATTGTGACAACAATTCAGCAATCGCTCTATCCAAGAACCATGTTTTTCACCAGAAAAGCAAGCACATTGATACCAGATATCACTTCATAAGAGAACTTGTGAACAATAGTGAAGTTCGTGTTGAGCATTGTAAATCGATTGACCAATTGGATGACATATTCACAAAGCCATTGACAAAAGAAATTTTTGAAACCCATAGAAATCATTTAGACATTGTAAAAGCTGCAGTAGTTAGCAGTAGTAATTAAGGGGGAGTGTTAGAAATAGTAATTACTTCAGTTAAGTTAGCTTTAGCTTTTACTTGAGTTCCTATTTAGAAGTTCAGTTAATAAATGCAGCAACATGCTTTGCATGCATGCAAAATATAGGTTAGACTTTTTAGGGTTTCCATATGTGTTTAGATACACATTACATTTTGGTTTGCATCACATGAGTGGATCTTCCGTTTATAAATAAATATTGAAGAGTCTTATCTCATTCTGCATAATCTCTTGTTTATTTCTGCCTCCAACCTTCAAAATAAAGTATTATGGGTTCTCCATTTCATTGGGAAATCTAACCTAAATGAAGTTTTAAGTTATAACCTTATGAAATAGCAATATGAGATATAGAATGCAGAGAGGCAAGTTGGAAACTCTTTTTGACATCCAAGAATTTGTGTTACTCATTAACCCCGCTTTCTCTAGAGCTGCAAAGGAATATTTGTTGGGTATGGCACATAGAAGTCCCAATGGATGGTGGAATATATGTGGGAAGAATTCTCCAGATATACACGCTCTTTCTATGTTCTTACTATCTCAACTTGCTAGTTCCTCAATTGCAGAAAGGAACTGGCCCACATTTAGGTTATCCATGGTATTAAGAGGAATAAGAATACCTTTAAGAGAGTAGAAAAGCTGCATGATGGGATGTAGATACCAAGGATGATTCCTATATCGATGATGAGGAATATCATCCATATCTCCATGCAAGATTGAATAATGCACCATTAGATGACATTGAGTAATGAGTTGCAGTTACAAGAAATTGATGATGATGAGAAAGAAGAATGTGAGGCTAAGATATTTATGAATAGTATTAATGCAGAAAATTTGAATTTATGAGTAGCTTCAACCTTATGCTAGTTTGGTCATTCAATTCAAGGACTCACTCTTTTGTTATTTTTAGGTATTTCACCATTTTGCATAGACACTAGGTTTTATTTTGGGCATTTTTCCATTTGGGACTATCATCCATGCTTTATATGACTCATCATTTTGGATAGTAATATATCAAAAATCCTTTCCTGAGTCTTCAATATTAACCCCTTGTTATTATATATTTATATATTCATATGTAAAAAAATAAATTCCATCTTCTATTTAAATTTTGAAATTATTTACGCATACAGTATTAAAAATTGTAAATTTTTCACTATTTTGGATTTTAAATTTATAATCATTTTTCTTTGCAGGACTTTGTAATGTGTTCTCAAATGTTAAAACTTTAAAATCACATCTCTTTGAACATGTCATTTACCATGGGGTTGGTGCAAGCTAATGCTGGCCACTCATGACGCGTTAGTCGCAATGGACTTCTAGAAAAACAGAAATCTGAACGTCAAAAAGCAATATTAGAGCTACCTACACACCTTTTTGGAATATGGTGCAAGAAGATGAAACGTAGACAATCGGATTACCTTACAGAATATATAAATATTATTTATGGAAATTAAGTATAACTCCCAAAAAATGGGGTTTTCTTAAGGTTGGCCTGTTATTTTTTTAAGAAAACATAATGAATATGTTTGCATTAGCCCCCTAGTTCGGTATTCAAATGGTGGATTTTTGTTAAAAAAATTATATGCAGTCGTAGATAACAGGCCGTTCTAGTGCAGGGCTATTTTTCCATATTTATTTATGTTAATTTTAATTTTTTTTTTAATTAAGGAAGTCAGCCCATCCCTAAAATGATTAGGCCAAGCGTTAGTCCCCGATATCATGGTCTTAACATAATCAATCAACATTGTTTTTAATTCCGATGTAGGTTTTTGTGTGTACTTGTGCGGGTTCTTTTTCGTTTTCAAAATAGATGAGCCAATAAAAAGTTATAGATGAAAGAAATAACCTACTTTTTGTGTAAGATTGACGTTAGTGCAATTGAAATTAACTAAAAAATAGGAACAAATAATAGATTTAATACAAAATTACATATTCAAAATCTGCACACATAGTTCTACAAGTGTATGCAATTTCATTAGCAGTGGACTAGTGTAGCATACGCAGAATCATGCTCGAAACAAAAGAAGTTATAGAATAAGATGTATTTTTTATAGTATTATATGTATTTTTGCAACCCGAACCTAAAACCATAGCAGCCAAGTCATCCACCACGTTGGTGGGAAATGAATTACCTGCCAAAACTTAAAAATTAAAATGGCGCGTGCGCGTTGATTTAAATAGCGCATACGCACTTAATAGTGCGTACGCACTAATAGCGCGCACGCGCCATTTATATTATCTTGAATTTATTTTAATTAAGTTTGAAATTTGTCAATGTGATTATATAATTTTATAAATTATATATTTTTTAATAATTAGTAATGTTTTAAATTGAATTAAATTAAATTTATATATAGTTTTTTATTATTAAGAAAATAATATAATTTTATAAATTATAAAAAAATAAAAATATTTAAGTGAATTAAGTTTAGTTTAAGTGGTTTGAAGGAATGATTATTATTCTCTTCAGCTATTTAGTAAAATCGGACCAAACCATAGCTCAAGCACATATGCATCCATACAAAAATCCTATTGAATGGATGAAGGTGATGATGATGAAGATGATGATGATGATGTTGATGATGATGATGAGGAAGAGGGTGATGATGATGATGATGACGATGACGATGATGATGATGTTGATGATGAAGATGATGTCCAAGATGATGAGGAGGAGGAGGAGGAAGTGGGTGATAACGATCATCATCATCATCATCATCATAATCGTCATCATCAGCATCATCATATTCATCTTTGTACTCATCTTCATCATCATCCATCATATTCATCATCATCATCATCTTCATCATCATCTTCGTCATCATCATCATTATCAATGATGATGATGAAGAAGATGATGATGAAGATGATGAAGATCATTATCAATGATGATGATGTTGATGATGATGATGACGATGATGATGATGTTGATGGTGAAGATGATGATGAGGAGGAGGAGGAGGAGGAGGAGGATGGGGATGATGACGAGGATGATGACGATGATGTTGATGATGAGAATGAGGATGATGATGATGACAAAGATGATTATGATGACGATGAGGAGGAGGAGGAGGAGAATGAGGATGAGGATGATGATCATATTCGTCATCATCATCATCATCATCTTCATCTTCATACTCATCTTCATCATCATCCATCACATTCATCATCATCATCATCTCCGTCATCATCATCATTATCAATGATGATGATGAAGAAGATGATGATGATGATGTTGTCATCATCATCATCTCCGTCATCATCATCATTATCAATGATGATGATGAAGAAGATGATGATGACGAAGATGATGATGATGATGTTGACGATGATGATGACGATTGAAAATGATGATGATGATGATGAAGATGATGATGATGATGATGACAATGATGATTATGTTGATGATGATGACGATGATGATGATGTTGATGATGAAGATGATGACCAAGATGATGATGATGATGATGATGATGATGATGATGGGGATGAGGATTATGATGAGGAAGTAGGTGATAACGATGATGATGATCATCATCATCATATTCATCATCATCAACATCATCATCTTCATCTTCGTACTCATCTGCATCATCATCCATCATCTTCATCATCATCATCATTGATAATGATGATGATGATAATGATGATGATGACGAAGATGATGATGATGATGATGATGAAGATGATGGATGATAATGAATATGATGATGATGACAATGATGATGATGATGTTGATGATGGCCAAGATGATGATGATGATGAGGATGACTATGGGGATGATGACAAGGAAGTGGGTGACAACGATGATGATGATGATGGAGATGATGATGATGACAAGGATGATGATGATGATGTGGATGATGATGATGAAGAAGATGATGATGATGCTGATGATGACGAAGATGATTATGATGGTGAGGAGGAGGAGGAGGAGGAGGAGGATGATGATGATGATCATATTCGTCATCATCAGCATCATCATCTTCATCTTCGTACTCATCTTCATCATCATCCATCATCTTCATTATCATCATCATCATCATCATCATCATCTTCGTCATCATCATCATTATCAATGATTATGATGAAGAAGATGATGATGATGATGATTGAAAATGATGATGATGACAAAGAAGATGATGATGATGATGATGATGACAATGATGATTATGTTGATGATGATGATGATGAGGAACAAGGTGATGACGACGACGATGATGATGATGGTGATGATGATGATGATGATGACGATGATGATGATGATGATGATGACGATGATGATGATGTTGATGATGAAGACGATGACTAATATGAGGATGAGGATGAGCAAGTGGGTGATAATGATGATGATGATCATCATCATCATATTCGCCATCATCAGCATCATCATCTTCATCTTCGTACTCATCTTTATCATCATCCATCATCTTCATCATCATCATCATTGATAATGATGATGATGATGAAGATGATGATGTCATCATTGATAATGATGATGATGACGAAGATGATGATGATGATGATGATGATGACGACGAAGATGATGGATGATGATGAAGATGATGATGATGACGTTGATGATGATGATGATGACGATGATGATGATGTTGATGATGAAGATGATGGCCAAGATGATGATGATGTTGAGGATGAGGAATTGGGTGATAACGATGATGATGATGATGGATATGATGATGATGACAAGGATGATGACAATGATGAGGATGATGATGATGATGAAGATGATGATGATGATGATGCTGATGATAACGAAGATGATTATGATGATGATGATGATGATGATCATATTCGTCATCATCAACATCATCGTCTTCATATTCGTACTCATCTTCATCATCATCCATCATCTTCATCATCATCATCATCATCTTCTTCGCTATCATCACCATTATCAATGATGATGATCAAGAAGATGATGATGACGAAGATGATGATGATGATGTTGATGATGATGATGACAATGATGATGATGTTGATGATGAATATGATGACCAAGATGATGATGAAGATGATGATGATGAGGAGGAGGAGGAGGAGGAGGAGGATGATGATCATATTCATCATCATCAGCATCATCATCTTCATCTTCGTACTCATATTCATCATCATCCATCATCTTCATCATCATCATCATCATCTTCGTCATCATCATCATTATCAATGATGATGATGATGATGAATATGATGGATGATGATGATGCCGATGATGACGATGAAGATGAGGATGAATATGATGACCAAGTTGATGATGATGTAGATGAGGAGGATGAGGATGATGATGAGGAAGTGGGTGATAACGATGATGATGATGATGATGGAGATGATGATGATGACGAGGATGATGACGATGATGAGGATGATGATGATGAGGATGATGATGATGATGCAGACAATGACGAAGATGATTATGATGATGAAGAGGAGGAGGAGGAGGAGGCTCCTTGTAGAGGGATAGTGTCATGGATTCTATGTGTTATTGATGACACGTGAGGTCTAGAATTTTAAATTAAGGCCTAGGTGGAATTCAATTGAGCTCAATATGCTTCAATAAGATCTCGAGGATCCTATTTTCATTCTTTGATGATGTTCAATGCTTTTCAACATATCCACGGTCTTGCATGGTAGGCTGAGGATGCATTCATGGCATTTGATCTTTACAAAATATGTTTTTTGCCAAAATGAAATTCAAATTGCCTCTTTGATGAGTCCTCCTCTACAAGACTTCATTTACTACATGAATGTCACAGACTCATGAAAACTCTAAACAACACTCAATGGCATGCAACTACAAATAATGGCATCCAACTATAACCAAAAACCAAGCAGAGGTTGATTTTATGCATTGATATAGAGAGGTGGCAGTAGGCACACAATATGGAGAAACAATGAGTTAGAAAAAACATTTGGACCAAAGTACCAGAATGGTTATTAATCAAATTTAAAAAAACAATTTTGGCTCAAGAATTGTCTTCAATTTGATGGGTGGCATGATCATGATCATGTAACCTCCCTCCGTACTTCAAAACATATGTGGTTTATCCCCACATTTCTCTTCGACACTCGCCATCAAAATATGTATAAAAATAACATGTCTTTACATCCTCTTCCATTTAAATCCTCATCGCACAGTCATAAATAAGGATTATTATGCATGCACATACTCACCTTACAATATCAATTGGGTCAAGGCGCATAGAAAACCATAAATTATCAAATGTGTCAAGACACAAAGAGTAATCCCTTCAAATAAAAATTAAGACCTACCCTTCAAACTTCATCACCAAGTCCAATTTATGCAAATATTTTTGAAGTGGGGGAAGGTTTGGCATTAAATGGTGTAAACGTTGTGGAATAAATGGTGTAAACGTTATACAGGGGCGCATGCACTTGTTTTAGCGCATGCATGTTGCTGACGTGTATGTGTGAAAAACATGCGTGCGTGTCCCTGTTACTAGTTAAAAAAAAACAGAGCTCTCTGTTTCCCGGGAATTCTACCAAAAGCATGGGTTTCATTTCTTCCGCGGGTTTGAAGCTCTTAGAGGCTTCTTATTGGCTCACACTCATTGATATTTTGGACACTCTTTGATCTATTAGACACAAAATCACCCTTTGAATCTAACAAACATCTTCAGTGGTCTTGGAATCTAGTGGATTCATTCAAGCTACCAGTTTCCATTGCAAATGGAGATCATTTTTATAGAGGTATGGTGAATTGTAAATAAGTCTTTTCATTCACAATATTTGAGATGAGCCTATGCCTTTTTGTTTTTATCATATTCCCACAACAATATCCATGCATAGACAACAATGAATTTGACAAGAATATTTCCCAAGTTCACACCTAAAAAAACTCATATGAACGCTAGACAAGATGAAGTATGAAACCTCCTCATTGTGTAATTAGTTACCAAATCAATTTTGTTCTTTTCACCTCATATTATGCTAGCAAAAAATACTACACACTCACTAAACATGACTAAAAATATCACTTCAACTCATCCACAAAACCTCAACTCTCTCATTTCTTATTCAATACCATTGTGTGGAATGAGGATATCTGTAAGTATATGCACCTTTCCTTTCTCTATGAATCTAAATATGATAATATTCATCCATATTTACCATCCTTACAATATCCCCTCACCTTTAATAATGATTTTTTTCCCAAAAACCAAGACTTTCCCACTTCATGCTCTATTCAACATGATCATTGTTGGTATAGTCCCTAATTCCCCACTCTCCAACACCTCCCCACCCTAGATATTGCACATTGAAAGGTCAAATTATATTCCCCCTAATCACCCTTCCCAAGATCATGATCCTTGTTAGGAACCTTTGCATCCTCCTTAAGGTTTTGCACAATACAAGGTATACATTCATTCTATTGTGATACATTGTTGAATTCAACCATGGGTATTTTAAACTCAAAATCACATTCTATCATATCAAGGTTTATAGATAACGAAATAGTTTGTTGTTGTTTCTTCAACTCCTTAAGGTGTTATATAACCTAGTAATTTATGATGGTAAAGGACATTGCCTCAAATGGAAGGATATACCATTCCACTATGAAGACAAAGCAATCAAACTAGGTGCAAAATTTAGAATTGATAACATTAAGGGAGAAAGAAAAAAATGCAACTAATTAAGGTTACCTTATTTGATGTAGAAAAACTATCAAACTATTCCCAAGGCATCTCTAGCCATTTCTATTGTAGGGTGTTACTACCATAATTTTTATGAATTCATGGCTAGGAAAGACACTAGTTTCTCCTCTCTACACTTGACCAACCATCATCTATATTGATTGGAATTGTAAGGGATAATGATGTTTATTCGAACACAAATAAACCACCATAGTTTGTAGTTGTATATGTTAATTTGTAAAGTGGTAAGTTATGTTGGAATGTGGCAGGTTCATTGTATAATGGCACTAATATCTTATTTGGTGTTTCTTTTGTAGGGGTAGGTCTGATAGTTGTGTTAAAGAGACTTTTGGAGATGGGAAACTCATGAAACGCAAAAAAAAATAGAAGGAATCTGCCCATTGAAAAGGTCAATGACTTAAGATAAAAGGCCAAGTTGGGAATGGAAAGATTGAGACATGGTCCTATCATTGCCCTGGATCCTTCCACTGATCCTAACATAGTTGTTGACATGAAAACCTCTTGTTCAGAACCACTAGTAAAGCGGCCGCGTCCAACGAACCCAACTCAAATTCCAACATCAACACAATCTCCAACCAACAATCCATCAACGAGTCATGCTGAAGTTCCTCACGACACAAGAATTTTGGGAGATGCTGCATGTGTAGAGATGGACATACAAGCCTTGCTTAGTTTGCAATCTCCCCAAGAAGACCACAACCATGTTGACCACACTTCCATTATGGCCCAATCTATGAACGAAGCACCACAACAAACAAGCTCAAGTATTCATGTCTCATGTCCACCCTCCCTACCTTGATTGTCCAGTGCAAGAAGAAGAATTCCAAGACCTATTCATGTGGATGAGAGTGCTATGTCGGGGCTTGAAGGCAAGTTGCAAAAACGCACTATCGAATGGCAATGCAACAAAATTGTCAAAGAATATTTTGAATCCAAAGGTGATGCAGGTAAATGTCAATTATTGCTATGTTTGTTAAAGTCGTGTTCTTTAGCTATTGTTAGGAGAATTTTGGGCATAAAGATGGTTAAAAGTTTAGAGGCCAACAATCATATTGTTAGAAGTCTTCAATCTGTATTTAATGCAATTGGGAAGACGTCTCGTACAAAAGATCTTTGTGCAGCTCATCGTGTTTTAGCAGAATCAGTTGTAAGCAAGTCCACAAGGCAACGTCGCCTGCTATCACACACTTCTCACATACTCACACACTTCTCACATACTCAAATTAAATAGAAAAACTATTAAAAAGTACTCTGTTATAAGAGAAAATATTGACACTCCGGGTGGAAACGATTGTTGGGATTTTGTTGGTAGGTTGCCTCGTACAAATAGGAAGCTAATTGATGATGTTAAGGAGTTACTACAAAATTTTTGTCATGATCATACTAGACCTTCATCAAACCAAAGAGACGTGCTAAATCTGAGAAAAAGTTCTATTGAACGTGAACCCCATGTTAAACACTTCCTTGACACCACACAGACTGAACTCTGCGAGAGATTTAGGAACGAGCACACACAATTGAACCTGGGCCAAAGGTCCTTTGAGAAATGCAAATCATGGTACGTTTGTATATGCATTGATTAGAACACTTGTTGTTGTAGATACCATGTAGAATATGAATATTATTATGACACATATAAACATATATTTTGTGATTTGCATACTAACATTGCGCAGGGCTGCAATGAATCCATACTACCACCGAATGCATCAAGAGACTTTATCCACAACATCATGTGTCCAAGGCCCAAAGGACAAAAGTATTATGAAAAATCGTGTCTATATGGGACATGTTCTAGGTGCAGTGCGTTTTCTGTTTTGAACCATTGCATTCATGAAAGCAAGGAGCATGAATTTGGCATGATGGGCGTGGAGATGCAAAGCTTCAAGTACGTGACCTATAAATTAGACAGTGTCAGAGAAAGTAAAAAGATTGCATTGGTGAAGTCACAGGTACAAATGAATATTGCATATTTTTCATATTACACGTTCAATTTATGACATATACATTTTTCCAAAGGCTACATTGTAATATTTCCCTTGTTTCCATGGTAACAAGTACCGGTATGTGACTTCTTGATGGAGTTCTACGAGAAAACAAATTAGTATGTTCAACATGTGCATGTAGCGCAATGGCAAGATGATCAGTACAGAAAATGAAGGGACACATTTCCCATTGGAACCATAGTGTCAATCGTGGATTTTGCACAAAATTACACCCTTCAGCCACAAAATGAATCCAGAGTCAATACTACCATTCAGACCAAGTCAGCATCATGGTACATATTATGTATAGGCATGGGCCAGAGAGTAGCAATGACAAGAGGATAATACTGAAGGAGACAAACTTTTACATAAATGATGTTAGAACCAATGATCTGCATTATGTGCAACATTGTTTTCGAATTTTCTATGATCAGTTGAAGGAGAGAGATATACAGATGGATCAACATTGGATATGGTCGGATGGTTGTGCGAGCCAGTTCAAAAATTCCCGAGTATTCCAATGGATGAATACTTTGCATAAGACTTATAATGTGTTGCATATCTGGAACTATTTTGAGACTGAGCATGGCAAAGGTGAGCATGATGGGGCTGGTGCATGCATAAAGACTGCACTACAAAGGGAATAGATGAGGTTTGACAAGGAACCTCATATCCGAGATGCAGAATCCACAGTTCAATGGTGCTTCGCAACAATGTCAGACCGAGCAAGAGATCAACAAACATCATCAGTGGTAGGACGTGTGGTGAGAAATTTTTGGTTAGTGGTTGACATAAATCGATCGCGTTCCTATAGTTGCAGCACAATACAAGGAACACGTGGATTTCATTCAGTTTGAAGCTCAAACAACCCCTTAATTGAAATATGGATGCGAAAGATTGCATGATTTTGCAGCCCTTGCAGTAGTGGTAAATGGGATGAATGCGAATGCATGGACTGGGTTGATGAATGGGATTGTGTGTCACTTGCAATAGATCAACGTGCAGTTGTTGAAACAACCCAGTTAAAGGAGGGTCAGTCAGTGATTTCGGCATACTACAACCATATCTCAGATCTTGTACAACCAGGACACATATACGCAGTTGTTGCACTAAAAGACAATGAATGGGGTGCGGATTATTGGTTGGCACAGTGCATCCAAGGTAAGCAAACCCTCTACGGATCATTAATCGATGATGAAGGAATTGAATTTCCTACTGGCTCGATGGTGGTTAAGGGGGAATATCTTACACTAGATGGGAAGTCAAGAAAGACTAGTGGGCATGTATTCATGGATTACAAACCATGCCCTTTAAAAGAATTTTTTATCTTTGAGTGTGATATGGGTGCCAACATGAGGTTTTGACTACTAAAGATGGATCTTGGTGTCTTGACCATGGTTGAGGTGATGACAATGAGGTTCATATGAATCCAATGAATATTCCATGGATCATGGGGTAAAATGATGTCTTGAACCATTGAGTTGACTATGTTCAATAGGTGTCTTAACCTCAAAAAATCCAAGATACTTAAATTACAAAGAGTGATTATCAATATTACCAAAACATTGAAGACATTATTAACACTAAGGGTCTATGCCAACTTGTGCAAGTAGTAGTTCAACACATTAACCATGCTTTCATTAAAGTCACATACTAACACACAAAGATCGATCCATATGTAACTGCATTAACAATTCTATTTTATTGTTCAATCCAATTGCACCTATGCACACCCCTCATGTTTGAACTAATTCAAGTGATATGGTTAACCCTTCCATCCAAGCACACATATGAACTTCTCATATATCTAGGTTAATTTGATATAATATGTGATGCAATGCTTGTTAGAATTGACTATTATAACCATTACAAGGTTAGGTATGGAAGAAATCATCATCTCCTTTTTTTTTTTGTATCCCTAAAGTCACAACACTTTGTAATGTAAATATCACTCCTTAGTTTGCTTGGCTAGGTATGTTGTTGCTGAAAGGAAAAGATGCAAGACCCATTCAAATACAAGGGACTCTTATTGAGGTCACTTGGTGTCTAGAAATAACATCTATATGTATGTGAGAACTTTTCCATAACATTCTTATCGAAGACAAAATCATGTATGCAAAAATGTAATCAAAGACAAACTCATATACACAAGTGCAGATCCATCTATTAATATGCAAAAATGATCCAATCATGTAAATTTTTTGGAAAAATGGAACATTGTTCCCAGCGTTTATATAACGGCAACTCGTGCCCCATACAAAAAAAGGAAACTTGTGCCCTATACAAAATATGGCCCATGGTGCCCTATAAAAAATATGGCAACTCGTGCCGAAAATGACACATCGTGGCTAGTGTGCATATGAGGGCCTCTCAATCCTCCTACCCACCCTCGGAGCTCCCAGGTGCATCTCCAAAATCAATCTTCCTCTTCTTCGTGCTAGAGGAAGCTGGGTCCTTCCGACGTCTTGGAGCATGTCCCCCTGAGCCCTGAAATGACAACAATAATATGTCAACTTTTCCTAGAAATTATACAAGTATAAAACATAATTTCAAAATAAAAATAGTTTTCAAATCTTGGATAAATCACCGCATGCGAGACTGTAAGTCATGAGGGGGTCTCCCTCCTCCGTGATCCTAGTCTCTCGACAATGCCACCCTGCAACATTTAGAACAATCAAATAAATGCTGAAACTAGATGCATATAGTAATTTTCGTTGAAATTGAACAAGATTTTCATAAACTAGTCAATCTCACCGTGAACACAATCGGCTGGTCTTCAGGGCTAGTGGATGGAGCAGTCGGCTAGAAAGCCTGCTCTGATGCTAGGGTGGACGGTAAAGGGGAGGATGTAGCCACATCAATGGTTGCTACACCACTAGGGGTAACAGTGGAAGAAGGGGGGTGGAAGAAGGAGGCATGGACTAGTGTGGGCGAAGGGGAGATGCACGTCTAGGGCTATAAACCCCAGCTGGCTGTTGTATGGATCGGCGCACCCTGGAAGGAGAAGCGAGTGTGGTGGGGGAATGTGGGGGGGGGCAAGGTCTGTGTTGCGGTAGAGGGATGGGTGAATGTGTATGGGTGGTGTGCTGTGGTCAGATGGGGGAGGATGGGAACATGGGAAACTGATACGGAGGTGGAGCTAGATATGAAACGTAAGGGGGATCTGGATGTAACTGTGGTGCTATATAGGAGGGGGGGGCTGGATGGAAGGGGGTGGGGAATGGGGCATGTATTCCATGGGATACAACTGGAATATAAGGTGGCCGAAAGGTCGGGGAGGGAGGAATAACGGCACTGCCAGGCCGAGGTGCTCGCACCTACATACACATTTATAACCTCATAGTTTAATATAGAAAAATATAAATATACACGGACAAGACATCATATTTGAAATTAAATTTATGCTTTAATACACACGATACCTGCGCACATGGAGAACTGCTGGTCCCCAGTGGCAGTGGCTGGTCGCTGGAGCCTGCAGACACTTATGCGAACACTACAATTTTTAGACTGAATTTATAAAAACAATATTAACAATATCAAACACAATGCCAATGAGAATGACAACGATAGTACTTAAAAAACATGACTGCAATTAATTTATATTCAAGTTAGATGATAGTGGTTTGATGGGATTTGGATATTATATAACGTTTTTATTGTATTGGTGCAGTCCATTTGTTCAAGACTTGGTAAAGAACATGGTTGTGGGGATCGAGTCCTTTGACCCACAATGGATTGGGCCCATGATAGGAACAAATGACCCATTATGTGGTCATTCATTGAAGATAATGTGGCAAGGAAGGTTGACAATTTATGCTTGAAGTGTTTGATGGGAAAAATTGTCATTGATATTCAATATTATGGAAGGATAGAAGGTGGCATGGCATGAAATTAAAATTAAATAAGGTGACAGGGCACAGGAGGTGACATGGTGAGCTTTTCCTTTTCTAGAGTCATCCCCATGAGTAGGTGAGCTTTTCCTTTGGCCCTAGAGAGATGTGCAATGCCTCATAAGTGAATGGAATTCATGTCCATTTACAAATTTGAATTGGAAACCTATGTAATGTGTTTGGGTTCTTGATGAAGAGTTCCTAGGTTTTGATGTCTTCTTATAGATTTGTAGTTTCCTACAAGCTTGATTCACCCAGTGGAAAAGTATTTGCATCCCTAGAGTGAGGATATTGAGTCCCTTTATTTCCATAACATTTACATCATCAAATAAAATGGCATCTCATTGTTTCAATTTGCAAAGAGGTGCTAAATAGCAATTAAGTTAGTGTACATGTTATTTAATACACTTTAGAGTGTTGATCGTTAGAAAAAGGAAGAAAGATAAATCTTTTTCATGATTAACTTACTTACAAGATTGAATGTGCCATGTTCTTTTACATTGAATGAGTAATTATGTGTTCTTGATTGAATAGCTATGTTGTCAGAATGATATCACTTGATTGAAATCATAGAAATCTTGAGTGAAATGAGTTAAATGAGTATTCTTGATGCCAAATGTTTTATCAAGTTGTATTTGAACCAAGATAATAGCAAGGCCCCATAGACCATATTTGTAATATTATCGCTCTTCCTTATGGCCCTTACATCATTTTCAAAAAATTTAGTGACAATACATGTGATAAGTTGTTTTACGTTGTTTATATGTCTTTCCTAATAGCATGTTCTAGGAGTAGTAGTATGATTACTTTCAGTCTCAAATATTAGAATAAATTGGAAATCCCGTGATAATAAACTAGGGTAATAAGGACATGGGAAACATCAGGTTCTTGAATTTCTAGAAGCTTGGCCACTATGATTCTCTTTTTCCCAAGAGTTTTGCACAATGTAGTGAAAATTCATAGCAATAAATAGTTTTCCTATTGGTCTCGATGGATGCAAAAGTGACAAGTACAACATCTCAGTGAACTCAATTGATGCAACAAAGTTAGTAGAAGCATAGAAGTGATTTGACCACCTTTACCATTAAAAGAACTTATTAGTAAAATACGGGGAAAGTGATAATTACCATGGTAATATATTCTTAAAGTTTAAGCTTGAAGAACACATGGCATAAGGGCATGGCAGCAAAGGTTGATTTGGTGGACAAAGTGATGGGCATTGGAGCCATTGGCACACCTATTGAGCCAAGAGTCAAATGACCCATACTGTGGTCATTTGAAGATGATTTGGACAAGGAGAGTACATGGAAAAGATAACTTGGATGACATGGTGACAAATGGAAAAGCAACAATAACACACATGACATTGGTAAAACATGGGAAGAGCAAGCAAGCATTGGATGGTAGTCTGAGGATGAAGGACATTGCAGGCATCACGAAAACCCCAGCCGCGGGCTCATCATTGGTCAAGTAAGAATGACATATTTTGGAATTTTCTCTCCCATTTCTATAATCATTAGAGGTCTAGGATGCCTAAAGTGAACATGGACAAATGTTTCTAGTTTTCTTAGGTTTTCATGTTTTATAAAGTTTCATTTTTGTTTGGTTGGATTATATGAATTTATAGCTCTCAAATAATTTAGACAATATGATAAACACTACTGTAAAATACGATGATAATATGGTAATTACTCAATGCTAATTAATTTGTAATTACTTAACATAAATTACTGGTAACAGGATCTAATTATTTAAAGTAAAGAAGTTACCTATGTGTATGGTGCTGCAATCTCCTCTGCTGCTACCATGGCTCCATCGAGGTCAAAGGAACTGACATCCTCCCACCTGGGGGATGGAGACCCGACCCCGAATAACTATACATTAAAACAAATAAATTCAACAATGTGTAATTCAAAGTTAAATATATTAAACAATACGATATCAAATAAAATACAACAAATACTTGAAATTAAATAAAATAATAGAAAATATTATCCATGAAGCTCCCTGTGGCATGCTGCCGCGTATCACCATGGAAAGAATGACCACAGTGAGAACAACGATGTGCCATTGTTCCAGCAGAACTAGAAGGCCCCACCTGGGTTCCACCTGTACTCGACATGTCCCGTCCACCACCCATAGACTGTGCAATTGTATGTGTCTCATTGATGTCCTCTCGGGTTTGTGAAGACATGGACAAAAATATGGTATGTCTAAGCAAGTGATGTGCGACACGTCTAACGGAGACATCAATCTCATCTAGGCCGCTACCAAACCTCGATGGCTGAGGAAGGGGGTTTGGCTCTCTCTTGGGTGCAGGAGGTCCTCTAAGTGGGTTGTGGTGCGCCTGAGGTCGATCTTGGGTAGAGCCAAGACCGACACCCTGAAAGTCAGTGATGTCAAAATAGTTGACATGGTACCCTATCTCAAACTCATCCCACAAATTTCCGAAGGAAATACTGTGGGACCTCCAAATATTTGCACGGGGGCCTGTCAACACCATGAACCACCTCTTTCTCCAGTTATCTCTCCATGGCTGGTAAATGCACCAGTCCATGAAAACCCGAGGCCTCGTCACAACTGTAGGTTGTCCTATCGAGGGAACTATGAACTTGCTATACAACTGGGATTTGGTGATGTTGAGGTATTTTATCTACTCTTTGGACAACCCAGTGGAGTAGTGTTCCCTCGTACGAGCCCTATATTGGCTCAAGTTTGTTATCTCACTGTGTGCAATATTGATTGATTCAATAATATTTTGCAGTGATGAAGCCAAGGAAACCTAAGAGGGTTCCTTGGTGTTGTTCAATTCATTACTTAGTGCCCTCAATTGATTTAAATCTTGGTGTAATTGATCTTCGGGGTTTTCATTCGGTTCATTGTTAGTTCCCATGTTGTCTTCTGAAGGTCGGGTTTCATTGGTTTCATCGGATGGTTCAGGTGTATTTGACATCTTGTTAGGTGTAGATGGCCTGCAATGAATTTTTTTTGGTTTTTTAATGGATTGTAATTTTTTTTTAAAATTAAAATTGAATTGGAAAACAAAAAAACAAAACAAAAATAACAACAAATTTGTGCTTTGAGTAGCACCTACCTGGAGAAATTGTTGGCAAGGAGGTGTAGGGAGATTTGTTGGCGTTATGGGGGCCTTGTGTGCTCCAGGACGCGCTCGCAGGGTGCCACTGTGCGCTCGCGGGATGCTTTGTGCGCTCACGGGTTTATCAAAAATGACAAACCCGTGAGCTATGTTTTTTTTTAATAAAAATAGGGGAGCGCACGCGTCATTGAAGTGTGCGCGCCATTTTGTGCGTACACGTCAATGACGCGTGCGCACCCCTTTTGTCCACGTGGGCTCAACCATGTGGACATTCGACCTTGCTGAAGCAGTGACGCGTGCACGTCGCTTTGTTTTTCCCGCTCCTGCACTGCTGTTGCGGCCATTTTGGGTACCAGCTTCGTGCGGGTACCCCATGGATGCACAAAATTTCCAAGACCAAGCTGAAGGAAATGGAAATCCCTTGTTGATGCCATGGAAAATTTTAAGGGTGAAATTTCGCCAATTGGCTATTTTGGGGGCCTTTTTTCAAAAAATAAATTCACTATTTGGTCTTTTTTAGTATCCAATATCGCCTATATTTACATAAAATATGTTTTTATATCATAATATTCGCTAAAATTTACAAGTTTCAATAGTAAATGATATGTTTCATATTTAATATTCGCCTACCAATTTATATTTATATTTTCTTGAATCCAAAATAATTGCCTAGAATACTATACTTACGTATACTTTTATAATCCTTAATAAATACCGTGGGTGACTCGATGCTTAAATGATACTACTCAATGAACGATTGGATATTTCCAAAATAAGCAACATTTATAGGACACTAGTAGAGAGAATATCATCATCTATTAGGTGACCTTAAGTCTAGGGTTAATTCATGCATCTATTCAAGTGAATAGAATGTTGAAATTGCTCTGGAATAGAATATGTTTAGTTTGGACAGTGGAAAACGATTATTGAACAATATGATGTATTATATAGATATACTAAGCTTACAACTGAATATCATATTTGAATTTTGTATTTGGTTTTGTAATTAGAATTTTGTCACTAATTCTAATTTATGTTCCAATGTTTACTAAATAGGTTATTTTAATTTTCTATTTGATTTTGTAATTTGAATTTCATAACTAGTTCTAATTTCTATTTCAATGTTCTTAATTGTAATAACTAACCTTCATGTTTATGATTCTTCTGAATATTTATTATTATTATATATATGCTCTCTAGCCCTCCCAAATAGTTGGAACCATGTCCTTCTCGTCCCCTATCCCTATAATTAGTGCGCAACAAGTCCAATCAACCAAAAAGGTAGATAGCATGCCAAAAATAGCCACACAAAAAATAAATTACCAAAATAGTAATGGCAGTGAAATTCCCACTTTACACCGACACACCATAAAGAAAAAGAAAAGTAAAAAATTTAAGATAATTGAAAATGTTGAATGTAAGTAAAATAAAAGCATGTACAAAACTACTAAAATAACACTAAGACCGTATCAATAAAAAAATCAACAATGACACATGCACATAAAAAATGCAAGGAAAAAATAGGAGTGGTGGCCAAAATGACTACACATCCATAACAAGATATTTCAGTCAAGATTAAAAACAGACACCATAAATGCTACAAAAACTTTCAAGTTCTGCCAACTAATATTTCTGCTTACCTAAGCTATACACTATTTGTAATAACATATTTATGTCAAGATAGAAAATAGACACCATAAATACTCCATGAATTTTCAGCTTCTTCCAACTACTATTTCTCATTATCTAAGCTATACACTTTGGCCAAACTACAAAACATGTACACAATGTAAAATTGTGTGTTTAATTTCTTGTCGTGGAAAATGATAAATGATGGGAATAATTATTAAATGATATTGTCAATTAGGTGTAGCTCATTGCCTGAGAGGAAAGTTGATATCCTCCCCTCTCGGGTTAATTAATCACACTTTATGACATGCTTACTCTATTCATAAAATTTTAAGGGTGCCATCACAAATCTCGCAGACACATTTCCACATCCCCGCATCCTAAAAACTTGGTGTAACATTGGAAAATAATAATAAGACATATTACCTCTCATTCTCTCCCTCATATTATGAGGACAAGGTTACTCACTACTATTTAGTCCTTCAACACAATTGAATTCTTTTAAATTTCCATAAGCTTAAATTAATAAGCACCAACAAAATAGCATGTCAAAACTCCTATGAGATATTGGATGAAATGGCGGAAAGGGTATATTATTTTATTACCCTAAATCTTTTAGCCAACATATGTTGATGTTTCAAATTATAGGCTTGGATAGGTGGCTCTCAATCCACATGCATGGTATAATTAAGACCATCTCATGTGCTTATCCTTTACATTCAGTTTCACTCAAGTCTATGTTTATAAACTCAATGGAAATGGGATGTTGGAATTAGTGTGGCTTTGATCCAACCTTCTATTTTCTTCGTTCCATTATGTTTCTCCCTCTCCAACGATGGTCTAGGAACTTCTTCACCATACTTAACTTATTGGAATTGGTTATAGATTCATTGGAATGGTTCTTTATAGGAAGCTTAAGGATCAAGAGAAGGCCCTTGGCCCTTGCTAGCTTAGAGATCCTCTCATCAAGTCCTATCAATAACCTTAAACTAAGAGGAAATTTAGAAGTTTTTTGGAAAATTTCCATGAGTCTATTCCATTGAATATATGCATGATCCTCTTGATTCTGCATGTCTCATGTACATTGGTCAATGTGCTTGCTACCCACTATGTCCATAAGAAAAGTGGGCATCGACTCCAAATTCATTTCTTTGCTAAGGAAGAAGAGGGATCTCTATTTGGGGACAATTTGAGGATTATGGTTTCTCATAGTCATTCTAGTAAATGTGTTCATTTCAACATCCAAAGAGCTATTCAACACTAAATAGGAACAATGAATATTTCCATGAATCCATGGCTAAGGTTTTGATAAAATGGGAGGCATGGAGGAAGGAGTGGGAACTCAATAACACAAAGGAAACAAAGACAATTAGAAGGAAAAAAATATTAATGAAATCTCAACTCGGAAGATATAAAGGCAAAAAATTTATGCTGGAAATAGACCATGAAAACCATAAGAAAAGATTAGAGGAGGAAGTTGCCAAGGTCAAGGAGCTTCATGACAAAGGTCATCATCCAGAAAGTGACTTAGGTAACCAAAGGTAGTTGTAATGGAAGACGACATTGTAGAACGAAAGACAAATAAAGAAACAACAAGACCTTGGGCTCAAGATCTTGGGCAAGTTTAATTTACTTGCAAAATTTTAATGTTTTGTAAATTTGTAATCCTATAAGGACAATTCAGAAGTTTGTACACCAACCATAACATGAAGAGCAAAGAGACATAGGAATAGTTCTTGGACTTTACTTTATTTACAAGACTTTTTTGGACATATTTACTGCAGCTTTTTATGGGCAAGTTTAATTTACATGTTAATTTGTATTTGTTGTTAAGACAATTTGTAAGGTAATGATTGTCAGGAGTACGAAAGTTTGACCATGCTTAGCTCTTTACAGTGTTCCGAATCCAGCGACATTGTGTGGTACATTTAGACGAAAAAGAAAAGATATTTAGATTCCCTCTTGCCTGTACCCGTCACAGAGTCCCGACAGAGCACGTTCCAACGTATATGAGCTCCACGGGATGCATATTGATTATAAACCATCGTACCCTAAGCTGATAAATTACAAGACACATCCTGTACAAACTTATGAATTGTCCTTTGGTTACCTAAGTCACTGCTCCAGTTCTAGATGATGAGCTTTGTCACTGCTCCAGTTCTAGATGATGAGCTATATTTTGAATAAAAATGGCAAAGTGGTTGACGCAAATACAGTGACTGCTAAATTGTACAGCATAAACTGTTTTGGTGGCGGAGTTAGCGGCAGCGCAGAGCTGAAAAGTAATGTTTAAATAGTCGTATACATAATACATGATAATTACTATTTAACACGTGAAGTGATTAGTAGAATAAGTTGCAGAGAGGACTGCTTGTAAGGGTAGGACACCACAACACTATTACTTGTTTGGGTTATTAGCTTGTCACTGAAATTTGAACCTTGAAAGGATTATTTGGGAGGGGAACACACATATTTCAATCTCATAATCAGCTATATTTTGAATAAAAATGGCAACGTGATTGACGCAATATACAGTGACTGCTAAATTGTACAGCATAAACTGTTTTGGTGGCAGCGCAGAGCTGAAAAGTAATGTTTAAATAGTAGTATACAGGATAGTATACAGAATAATATAAATATATGTGGTGCAAACCATTTTAAAATAACAAATAGTGTAAAGAAAAAGAAAAAAGAGCAACCATGTTAGATTTATACAGGATAGTATACAGAATAATATAAATATATGTGGTGCAAACCATTTTAAAATAACAAATAGTGTAAAGAATAAGAAAAAAGAGCAACCATGTTAGATTTAACAAGGTTGTATTTTTATAATATGAAAATAAAATATTATATTTAACAATTTTATATTTTTATAAAAAAAATATTATGAATAATATATAGGATTTAATGTGAATGCCATTTGTTATAAAAAAATTTAAAAAATTATTCTTATGTTATCTAATTTATATATATAAACAAATTCTCTTTAAAATATACTATTTTTACAATATTATCATTGTCTTCATAATTTTTAATTTTGTAATTATTAAATATTTTAATGTTAATATTATTATATTATAATTATATTGTTGTTTATTTTTAAAATTTATTATTATTCGTCGATAAGTGACTATAATCAAAATTGTACCCTGAAGTAGATCACGCTCTTTTAATCTATGATTAGGGATGGGTGGCTAGGATGCATTGCTTTGGCATATAGTTGAAAGAAAGATTTCGAGCAAACAAATCTAAGGATGGAGATTTGTTGTGGTTGGACATCCAACTGAAAGTTCAATTCCTAATCGACGGTTTTTTATTTTAATACAAAAATGTTGCCATGTAGAGGAGTGAAATTTCGGGGTCACGCGGTTTAATCCAAGGAGCACTGATCACCAAGCGGTGTCCACTGATGGTTTAATCCCTTGGAAGCAGCTTTGTATCTCGAGTCTGGTTTTTGTTCTCTCTCAATCCATGTGTAACTGCTTGGATAGTCACTCAAAGAAGACATGAATGGGTGGATGGTTGCTCTATTCTTATTTTTTTATTATATGCTTATGTTTCTGTTATTAATATTTTGATACTCTCTACAATGCAAATATGAGGAAGCACTGGCGAACCGAGTAGTTGAAGAGGTGGGTAAACTTTGTAAGCACGGTCCCCACTTTCGTTGCAATGGGGGCACGCTAGCGGAAAAAAAAATGGCGCGTATGCACCTAAGGAAGCGCGCACGCGCCGCTAGGTTTGGTACCGAACCAAGGCGCATGTGCGTCCCTGGAGCGTACACATCTCTAGCGTGTGCGTGCAACAGTGGTGTGCACACGCCTCTGTTAAAATAAAATAAAATAAAAACAGTGCCCAATTTCCACATTGTTCAATTGGTCGGCCGGATGCGCGACTTGCACCTCCACGTACGCGTGACTTGAAGCACTAAAGTTGCCCAAATCAACGTCAAAACCACCCCACAACACCCACTAACTCATCAACAAGGCGATTGATAGGTAAATATCAAGTTTTGTTTTCATTTTATTCATTCTTTGTATCAATTTTTTGATTTTTTTTGTTTATTTAATTGTAAATAATTCTCAAATTTTGAAAACAATGAACCAATTTTCTATTGCAGATTGTAAACTGAGACAATGAGTGAACAAGATGTTAACCACGAGTCCGGTGGAACATAAGAAAACCCAAACCTTGGACCCAATGCCGAAGAAAACCGTGAACACAATCCAAATGCCGAACAAAACCAAAACCCACAACCTAATTTTGAACAAGATGGCATTAACCACTATATAAATGAAATGCGAGTGCACACTCACGAACTTAGAAACTCGGGTGAACCATTTCGATTGTCTCTTGCCACATCAATTGAGAACTCAATCGACTCCCTCATACATGCACACTAGCAATTGACAGACATGACTCAATTTAGAGCTAGGATGCGGGAGTACTACTCCATGGGCATCTCCAAGGAAGCAATAAAAGATTTGAACATTTCAAAAGCCCAATTATATAGTATGTTCATCGAGTTGAAAACAGGCCAACCACCGAACATTACAAAGCCACGTGTCTGCATGGATTGGTTTTATTACCAATTATGGAGGGACAATTGGATGCAGAGGTGGTTCATGGTGTACGATAAACCTCCATACAATAATAGGGAGGTTCCACAGTACTTCCTCCGCCAACTGTGGGCTGAGTTTTGCCACGGTTTACATGTCAACTATTTTGACATAACCGAGTTCCAGGGTGTTGGGCGTGGCTTTGCCCAAGATTGACCTGCTGCCAGGAGGAACCCACTGAGAGGGACACCACCTCCGAGGCGCGACCCCAACCCCTCTCCCCAGCCACCTCAGTTGCCCCATAAGATTGATCAGATCGAGGTGGCAATGAGGAATGTTGCACGTGGTCTCCTCAGACACACCTCCTTTGTAGCAGCGACTACAATGGAGAGGTCGGGTGACCTTGATAGAGATCCAGGTGTAGGGCCTTCACGACAGGGCCAGGATAGACCCACGACCGGTGGTAGCCATGCTGGGCTTTCTAGTTCGACGGGGACAATGCCACATCTTTGTCCCCATTGCGGGCACACTTGCCCTGGCCAATCGAGGGTTGTTATATGGATCAGGCCAGCAATTTTTTAATGTGTTTTCAATCATCACTTTATAACTTGTGTTGATTTATATGTAACTTCGGAATGTATTTCATCTATTTATTTCATATATATTTATTGCACCCTTATTAGAGATGTGTTATTCCTCTATAAGGAGTGTTGTCATGTGGATTGACAAGTGTCGCAAGTGTGTGTACTTGCCGATGGTTATTAGACCACCATGTGTGGGGTCAGCCCTGAAATATATATATTATATTGTGGATGTACCTAGCTAGACAAGTCGGCCCCATAAGGTCACTGGGAAAATAGGTTAGTATAAATAGATATCGGGAGATCTCTATTTTGATCATTCGGAAAGTCACACTTCTCTCACTCAGAAAGTGGCGCACTAGTGAGGAGGAGGATCATTTGCTACTAGGAGACTATCTCAAGTGTATTTTGGTTGTACTTTGGTTGAGCCATTGCTCTCTCTATCTAAGGAAGTTGTGGGGTTTTTCACCTTAGGGTTTTCCCCACGGAAACTCTGTGTCTCTTGTCTCTCATGCTTTTGATTCTTGTGATGCTTGTCATGCTTATTGTGATTTTTATGCATTGATATACTGTATATGTTATTCTCTCAGTAAAGATCCAAGAGTATTGTGAATTAATGCTCAAAATTTAACATGGTATCAGAGCTAACCTGAGAAGAAGACATTTTGTAGTGACGGAAACTTGAGTTTCCTGTTTATTGGGTTTCTCTCCACAAATTTTGGAAAAGCAATATAGTAGATTGACTCTACTCATCAAGAAGAATCTATTTGTCCAATCAGAATTCAATTTTGAGCATTTTCAGATTTGGCCCTAAACATTAGGGTTTCCACAAAAATAGGAATTTATGGAATCTGAAGACATAGCTGGAAGCTCCTTGCAAAAATCGAAGTTAGAGCTTTGGATCGATATTTTGGCTGGGTATATCTTCGGGAAACTCAAACCCTAATTCAGGGCTCTCCCTAGTGAACCCGGGAGGACAAAAGGACAAAATCTGAAGGGTAAACTTTTGCTGATCTCAAATTCTGAATGCATTAGGCTGATCAACTCATCAAGGCACATCTTTCTATCCTTTCAGAAAGTTGAAATTCACATTTTGAATTTTTAAGGTTTTTTCGACAAACCCTAATCCGGGACTAGATCCAGTTTTCAGCATTTCAAGTGGTAAGACCTAAATCTTTTCTATTTCCATTTGAAGTACTCTTTAAGATGTCTCACCACACCAAGCTTGAGGATAAGCTTGAAGAGCCTGATAACTTCTGAGCTTGGAAGTATAGGATTGGCTTAATCCTGGAAGAGAATGAGTTGGACTCATATATAAAAGAAGACATCCCTATCCCAGAGGATGAAGAGGCCAAGGTATTGCATAAGAAGAACTTGGTCAAGGTAAAGAGAATCATTGTTGATTCTATCAAAGACCATCTCATACCCCATGTGTCTTCTCTAAAGACACCCAAGGAGATGTTTGACTCTTTGACCAAGCTATTTGAAGGGAAGAACATAAATCGGAAGATGACTCTGCGGAATCAATTGAAAGGGGTCAAGATGTTGAATGGAGAAACCATTCAATCTTACTTCTCCAAGGTCTCTCAGATTAAGGAGCAACTTGAAGCTGTGGATGAAGTAGCGGACAATGGTGAAATTGTTATGACCACTCTGAATGGCCTATCTAGGTCATGGGACTCCTTTATTCAAGAAATCTGTGCAAGAAAGAAATTGATCTCTTTCAGTAAACTATGGGAAGAATGCTCTCAAGAAGAAGCTAGACTTGTAGCTCGTGAGGAAAAGATGGGAGGTGAATATCAAGCTCTTGCAACTCACACCAAAAGAAGCAAGCCCAATAAGGAGCACTCTCGCTACAAGAGATCCTATCAAAAGAATAAGAAGGATCTAAGATGCTTCACATGCAATGAGAAGGGTCACTTTGCTTCAGATTGTCCAAGAACAAAAGGGATAATAACAACAACTCCAGCAAGAAGAAGAAGGGAAGCAAAAGAAAGTTCCATGCTCATGTTGCCGAGGATGATAAACCTCCAAAGAAGAAGGCTAGGGCAGAAAGTGATGATAGTGATGATGACTCATCAAGTGAAGAAGAGTATGTTCTAATCTCTGCTCTCACAGGTACTATCTCCCATGGTTGTAATGATTGGTTGATTGATAGTGGGGCTTCCAAACACATGACTGGGTTTAAGGAATCTTTTGTGAATCTATCTGAACATGGATCACCCCATAAGGTGAAACTTGGGGATGATTATCAATACCCAATCAAAGGAAGTGGTGAAGCCTCCTACAACCTAGATTCTGGAAAATATTTGAAGATGAAAGAAGTCCTTTATGTACGTGGGCTCAAGAAGAACTTACTCTCCATCTCTGCATTTGATGCAAAAGGTATGAGGGTTGCATTTGTGAATGGCCAAATCCTAATGTGGCCAAAGGGAAAGACCATAGATGATGTAGTAGTGATTGGAGAGCAAGAGGGAGGTTTGTATAAATTGAAAGGACAACCTGAACATGCCATGGTGCATGAATCCATGGAGCCAAGTGAACTTTGGCATAGAAGACTTGCTCATATGCACTATAGGGCACTTCCAATTGCAAGCAAGGTTGTAGAGGATCTTCCTGAAATCAAGACCAAACATGAAGGTGTTTGCAAAGGATGTGCAAATGGTAAAAATATTAAGAAGGATTTCCCAAGCAGTGAAAGCAAGGAAAAAGATATCCTAGAAATCATCCACTCGGATGTATGTGGTCCTATGTCATCCAGTTCTCTAAGTGGGTATGTTTACTATGTCTCTTTCATAGATGACTTCTCCAGGAAGACTTGGGTCTACTTCTTGAAGAACAAAGATGAGGTGTTTGATAAGTTCAAGGAATTCAAAACCTTGATGGAGAATCAAATTGACAAGAAGATCAAAACATTCAGATCTGACAATGGTGTAGAATTCACCTCAGGTGACTTCAAGAAGCTTTGCAATGATTCAGAGATTAAGAGGGAGTTGACTGCTCCTTACAATCCACAACAGAATGGAGTTGTAGAAAGGAAGAACAAAACAATCATGGAAGCAGCAAGAGCAATGCTACATGACCAAGATCTACCTATGCATCTATGGGCAGAAGCAACTAGAATAGCTGTATATGTGCAGAACAGAACACCCCATAAGATATTGGACAACAAGACACCAGAAGAGGTCTTTTATGTTAAGAAACCTAAAGTCAGCCATCTCAGAATATTTGGTTGTCCAGTATACACTCATGTCCCAAAGGAAAAGAGGACTAAACTAGATCCTTTAGGAAAGAAGGGTATCTTTGTGGGTTACAGTGAAAGCTCGAAGGCTTACAGAATATACTTTCCAGGGTTCAAGAAGATTGATGTCAGCAGGGATGTAACATTTGATGAAAACTTAGCATTCATCAAATGAAGGAAGGCACCTTTTGAAGTTTATGAAGAACCTAAGGAAACTAGATTTCAAGACACTACCATGACTGAAGCAGTTCCAGAAGTTGTTCGTGAGTTTGAAGATCCGCAAGAACCTGTAGATCCACCCCGTGAGGATAACTCTCAAAAGAGGAAACCTGCATGGGCTAGAGAGCTCATTCAAGATGCAAAAAGATTTGGCATTCCAGAAGAAGAACACAGAGTAAAGAAGAGAACCAGATCACATACCAGCTATGTTGCTTTACTCTATGACATTATGAACAAAGAGCCTTCCAATTATGAAGAAGCAGTGGAAAAGAAAGAATGGAAGGATGCCATGGTTGAGGAATACCAATCAATAATGAAGAATTATGTTTGGGATGTTGTCCCAAGACCTAAAGAGAAGTCTGTTGTGACTTCCAAATGGATCTACAAAATCAAGCATGCTGCAGATGGTAGTGTAGAGAAACAAAAGGCAAGATTCATAGCTCATGGCTTCTCTCAGAAAGAGGGAATAGATTAGGAAGAAAATTTTGCACCTGTAGCCAGGTATACTTCCATCAGAATAGTACTTGCCCTGGCTACAGTAATGAAATGGAAAATACACCAGATGGATGTCAAGACTGCTTTCTTGAATGGTGTAGTTGGAGAGGAAGTATATGTGGAGCAGCCACTTGGTTTTGAAATACATGACAGGGAGTCATATGTGTGCAAATTGAAGAAAGCCATGTATGGCTTGAAACAAGTTCCCAGAACCTGGTATGGTAGGATGGACAGTTTCCTATCTAGTTTGGGCTTTACCAAGAGTAAAGCGGATTCCACCCTTTACTACAAGGTTGAAGAAGGGAATCCTGTGATTCTACTCCTGTATGTGGATGACTTATTTGTAACAAGAGATGACAGATTGATTGCAGATACTAAGAGGAAGCTTGTTGCTAAGTTTGATATGAAAGATTTGGGAATGATGCATTATTTCCTAGGTATGGAGGTGTGGCAGAGTGCAGGTGGGATCTTCCTTGGTCAAGGGAAGTACACAGTAGATATCCTGAAGAGATTCGGGATGATGGATTGCAAGGCCATGGACACACCTATGGCATTGAATCTGAAGCTTCTATGTGATGCTTCATCTGAGTCGGTTGATGTCTCTATGTATCGTCAGATGATTGGGTCCTTAATGTACCTGACAAACATGAGACCAGATATTTGCTTTGCTGTGAACACATTGAGCCAGTTCCTGACTGATCCGAGGAGTGTTCACCTGGTTGCTGTAAAGCATGTTTTGAGGTACCTGAAGGGTACAGTGGATTATGGGCTCAAGTATGAAGCGAATCAAAATTTTAACCTGTAGGGTTATGTTGATTCGGATTGGGCTAGAAATGCTGCAGATAGGAAGAGCACATCTGGGTGCTACTTCAGTATGGGATCAGGTGTGATCTCTTGGTTTAGCAGGAAGCAATCCTACGTAGCACTGAGTATAGCTGAGGTAGAGTATGTTGCAGCCTGTTCAGCTAGTTGTGAGGCAGTATGGCTATGGAAGCTACTGTCTGAGTTATTTGATCTCCTGTTGGATGCTACTGGTATCTTCTGTGATAACCAGAGTTGTGTGAAGCTGTCCGAGAACGCAGTGTTTCATGATAGGTCAAAACACATAGAGATCAAATATCACTATATCAGGGATATGGTGTAGAGAGGAGCTGTGAAGCTTCTGTATGTTGCGACGGACGAGCAAATTGCAGATGTGCTGACGAAGCCACTAGCCAGGGTGAAGTTCGAGTAATTCAGAGAGAGGCTTGGTATTCTTCAGATTGATGACACTTTAAGGAAGAAGTGATGGACAAATTTTCTGAAGCCATTCCAAGCATGTTGGAATGAGGATCCTTCACATGGCTGTGGATGTAAGCGCTGGATGATGAGGATCAAGAAGATGTTCTGGCTTCTGCTTTGTATGATCAGTTGGATCATTTTTATATGTATGTATGCATCATGTTGGATGTTGGATATGATCAGTTGGATCATTTATATGTATATGTATGTACGCATCATGTTGGATGTTGGATATGATTAGTTGGATCATTTATATGTATGTATGCATCATGTTGGATGCTGGATATGATCAGTTGGATCATTTATATGTATGTACGCATCATGTTGGATGCTAGATATGATCAGTAGGATCATTTGTATGTATTTTGTATATGCATCATGTTGGATGCTTGGACCATGTATCTATATATGTATCAGGTGGATACATTGTATGATCTGGTGGATCATGTATGGTGATATGTATCATGTGTTTGTATTTGTATCAGGTGGATACACTGTATGATCAGGTGGATCATGTATGATGATATGTATCAGGTAGATACTTGGTATGCATCAAGTAGATGCATTATATGATCAGGATGATCATGGATGACGAGCTTCAGGATGTTGCTCCAGATGACATGCAACAAGATGTTGCAGTGATGATGATTAGGATGATCATGTGTACATCAGGATGATGTATGGTGAGTATCAGGTTGATACTCTATGGCCATGGATCAGGTTGTGCAGATGAGCATATAATTTGGCCCTGGGAGATTTGCAGATAGTCTTTTGAGGTTTTTCCTATGGCATATAATTTGGCCCTAGGATATCTAGAAAATGCTCTTTCGAGGTTTTGCTCTGGGAGGACATATAATTTGGCCCTGGAAGATCTGTAGATAGTATTTCGAGGTTTTCCCTATGGCATATAATCTGGCCCTGGGATATCTGGCAGATGCTCTTTCAAGGTTTTTTCCTATGGCATATAATATGTCCTTGGGAGATCCGATAGGTTGAGCTGTGTGCTCGTAATAAGTCTTGGGATGCTGTTGTGAGGTTTTGCCATGACCACATATAATATATCCCTGGGAGATCCTATAGGTAGAGCTGTGTGCTCGTAACATCCTGGGATGCTCTTGCGAGGTTTTGTGGTGACCACATATAATCTGTCCCTGGGAGATCCTATAGGTAGAGCTGTGTGCTCGTAACATCCTGGGATGCTCTTGCGAGGTTTTGTAGTGAGGTCACATATAATATGGCCCTGTGAGATCCTATAGGTAGAGCTATGTGCTCGTAACAGCCTGGGATGCTCTTTTGAGGTTTTGTGACGCACGTAATAAGTCCTGAGGATTCCACAATATGGCCAGTGATGACGAAGACCTGCAGGTGGTGGGCCTACATCCAGTATGAAAAAGGACTGGCTCTGTAGAACTTCCTATGACGAGTAGAGTCAGAGATTGGTTGAGATAGCAATAGCAGTGACGATGATGATGACGATGATCCCGACAAGAAGACTTGTCTAGTAGATCTGTGTCGAGAAACACCTTCCTAGTTAAGAGGGAGTGTTGATGTATATGTAACTTCAGAATGTATTTCATCTATTTATTTCATATATATTTATTGTACACTTATTAGAGATGTGTTATTGCTCTATAAGGAAGTGTCGTCATGTGGATTGACAAGTGTCGCAAGTGTGTGTACTTGCCGATGGGTTATTAGACCACCATGTGTGGGGTCGGCCCTGAAATATATATATTATATTGTGGATGTACCTAGATAGACAAGTCGGCCCCATAAGGTCACTGGGCAAATAGGTTAGTATAAATAGTGATCGGGAGATCTCTATTTTGATCATTCGGAAAGTCACACTTCTCTCACTCAGAAAGTGACGCACTAGTGAGGATGAGGATCATCTACTACTAGGAGACTATCTCAAGTGTATTTTGGTTGTACTTTGGTTGAGCCATTGCTGTCTCTATCTTTGAGGAAGTTGTGGGGTTTTTCACCTTAGGGTTTTCCCCACGGAAACTCTATGTCTCTTGTCTCTCATGCTTTTGATTCTTGTGATGCTTGTCATGCTTATTGTGATTGTTATGCATTGATATACTGTATATGTTATTCTCTCAGTAAAGATCCAAGAGTATTGTGAATTAATGCTCAAAATTTAACAACTTGTAAAGTATTTTTGTTTGACTTAAACTATTATTTCAATGTACAGTTAGTCAGAGCTGATACACCGAGATGGGAGAACGTAGAATCTCTCAACCTGGATGCAGCAATGGTAGCTGCAAATGAAATTGCGGCACCCCACACAGAGGTATTTTCAGTGCCTGACACAATTTTGTTATTACTTATGTAATTTATATTACTGAAGTATTTATATTTATGGCATACACGTTGATAGTTCGTACAATGTTTTTGAATATCTTGATTTCCTAGATAATGAATTATTTAACATGTTCATAACATGCATGCATTTTGTTGTCCACAGGTGTTTCGTGACTACGGTGATCAGCCACCCCCGCCAAGGACTGGCACATCACCGTATACACAGGTACAATGTAGTTATAAGCATGCTTTTAATTTGATTTGTTACGACTTACTATGGTTTAATTTATTGTTTGTTTACTAAATTGTGATATTACAAATGTATATGTAGGTTCCACCAGCAGCTGCATCTCCGCATTTTAGTCCTGTGTATCCACCCTCTCCCATGAGTCCCCCCCCTTGCTTTCATCTAGACCCCTCCCTACGTCCACCCCCTCCCTTCCGTCCATCCCCCCCATCTTCGACCATACTCCCCCCTCCATCCATCCTCCCCCACTCGCCCACCCCCCTACATCCATACATCCCCCCCAATTTATCCATGCCCCCATGTCTATACATCCTCCCCCATTCGTCCATGCCCCCCCTTCCTTCCACCTTCCCCTCTTCGTCCACAACCTCCCATTTGTCCATCCTCCTCCCTCCATGCAGGACTGCCCTCCCATGCACCATCCCTCAGCACCGTCCATAGCCCTTTCCGTTCGATACCCTCTATTCTACAGCCAACAGGGATTCATAGTCCACATGGTTCTCCTCCACCCCATACCACCGTGTCTTCTCCCACCATATCATCCCCACTTCCCGTCACTATTATTTCATCTACTCTTTCTATATCCTCATCAGTATCTCCAGTGGTTGCACCTATAGTGGCTGCCACTACATCTGCGCCCCCCCCCCCCCCCCCATCACTGCATCAAAGTTGGTTGTCCGGCCATCTACTCCACCTGCTAGCCCAGAAGGCCAGCCATGTCCATCGCCGGAGGTGTTCACGGTGAGAATCAAGTTAATTTATGAAAATATTTTGATGCATTAACAAAAATTAATTTAAGCAATTATGACTTTTCAATGAAATGATTGTTTTAAATGTTGTAGGTTGGAATTTCCGAGAGGCTCCGCAGATCTAGGACACCTACCCAACATTTCCCACTCATGTCAGAGGTGATTTATTTAAGGTTCGAATTCTACATTTGTTTTATAAATGTGGTAAATTTTGCAAATGCTTGAAAATGACGGTATCTTATATCATTTGTTCTAGATCCCGGAGAGACGGTCTACTCCTAGACGGACCAAGACCCAAGGCACCGGTACCTGAAAGACTAGGAAGATCGACTTTGGATCTGCACCTAGGAGTGACGGCGGTGGTCACAATGCTTGACATGCCACGTGTTATGTACATTAGCCATGATGTGGCACTTTTGTGCACCATTTTTGATGTACTTTGTATCTATGGCACGAGTTGCCATGTATTTTGTATCTACGACATGAGTTGTCACATTTTGTGTAGGGCACGAGTTGCCATTGTACGTACATTGGGAACCATGTTCCACTATTCGCCAGAAATTGTATATGTTTGGATGAGTTTGGTAGCCTCGATGTACATGGATTTTCAGTTATGTGATTTATATATCTCATTGTCTAATGCGGTTGTCTCATGTTGTGTGTATCATGATATGATGTTGTGTAAATTTGGGTTTTACCTAGATCTTAGAAGAGAAGTTGGATATCGTAGTTCAGCTTGGTTTATCTTTCCACATGTAAAAGCTTCTAACAGTATCTATGTTAAGAGAACATTGTAAACATAGGCTAACTCAAACAAAATCATGTGTGAGAATTAATCTAAAAACAAACGGAATAAATGGATGGACAAATCACACCTCATGGCACATAAGATATATATTGGGAACTTGAGTACTAGGAAAAGAACACTTAAAAATAGAAAATGTCCATTGTCGTCAAAAGGTTAAAATGAGATCCAACATGATTTTTAATAGCTCTACATAATGAGATCCAAAAAGGCCATACTCTACATAGTGAAATGTCATCACTAGTATTTATTTTGACCATTTTGTCCACTTAAGATCATGCAACAAATTAATAACCAAGTTATGGAATCATTTCTTAATCAATTGTCACCATACAAATAGGACAACCTTGAGCACGATGTATAGCTAGCTCATTAATTCTCACTCACAGATATAGCCACCTTTGATTTGATGACCATCACATCCACTACCATTTACAATTAGGACTTCCTTAATTTATCATTATGTGATAGCGATCTAATTTTATGTATGCATATATGTGTATAGTGTTTTGGATTCAAATGTATGCAGATGAATATATATGTACAATGAAAATGATTTAATCTTTACATGTATTATAATTTAGGGCTAGATCTTAGGATACATAATAGGGTTTCTTTGTGATTAGAATACAAACTAGGGTTTATGCTACCAACTAGGGTTTTTAGGCTAGGCTCTCGTGTTACTAGGCTAGGATCCAAGCTCCAGGGTCACCATATTAATGTTTAATTCCACTATCATGTCATCATTCTCACCAATACCATGCCCACTACTACAATCACCATCAAGCCTCTCAATCCCACTTTGAACATTTCCCATACTTCCAAGTTAAAATTGATAGGTCTTGTTGCTAAAATCTTTTCACTTATCTATTCACATAGACAAATCCACTCCTGTGAAATATTTGTTGTATCTTGGTGTGCAAGTTCACATGCAATAATACTTGAGAGATCATTTTACCCCATGATCCATGGAAGATTCATTGGAGTCATATGAACCTCATTGTCATCACCCCAACCATGGTCAAGATGCCAAGATCCATCCTTAGTAGACAAAACCTCATGTTGGCACCCATACCACACTCAAAGATAAAAAATTATTTGAAAGGGCATGTTTGGGGGTTGAGGGAATCTTGATTTTTTTATAATCACACATGAGAGGTTCTTAGAGTCAAATACATTGGATATAAATAAATTACCCAACGCATTCATCATCTTCATCATCATCTTCATCACCATCGCCATCATCATCAACGCCTTCATCATCATCACCATCACCATGACCATCAACCTCACCACCATCACCATCATCGTCAACTTCACCATCTTCATCATCATCACCATCTTCGTCACCATCACCATCTCCATCTTTTACATGCGAGACGAAACCATCACCATCACCATCACCATCAACCTCACCACCATCACCATCATCATCAACGTCACCATCTTCATCATCATCACCATCTTCATCACCATCACCATCTCCATGTTTTGGATGCAAGACGGAACCATCACCATATTCATCATCACCATCACCATCACCATCAACCTCACCACCATCACCATCATCATCAACGTCACCATCTTCATCATCATCACCATCTTCATCACCATCACCATCTCCATCTTTTGGATGCGAGACGAAACCATCACCATATTCATCATCACCATCACCATCACCATCAACCTCACCACCATCACCATCATCATCAACGTCACCATCTTCATCATCATCATTGACCTCGTCATCATCACCATCTCCATATTTTGGATGCGAGACGGAACCATCACCATCTTCATCATCACCATCACCATCACCATCAACCTCACCACCATAACAAAAATGAGGGAGTACCATCACATCACTAATTGCCTCCAATCTTAGTGATGAACGAAGTCAACACTATGTGGACCACACATGAACTCCATAAGATCTGACGTATGGGAAATCACAAGTGAACATTGAAGTGTGCATCAACTGTATCTCTGAAATTTACCCAACTACACCTTGAGAACCATCCTCTCAAAGCATCTCCCCATCTATTCCACCATCGTACCATGCATATCTTTTTGTTGCTCATCTTGTGTGGACCTTCAATACAAGTAGGCTCATGAGATACAACCTCTTCCTCGATCATGTGATCAACCTCATGAAGTACAAGTGGTGAGGATGATATTGGTCTTACTTCTTCTTCCACTGCTACAAGGTCTTCAAGAACATGAAAATGTAAGCTTGTAGTAGGATCTCCAATGTAGATATCCATGTCACCAACATAGAAAGAATGACATCCATCAGTAGATGTATCACATGAACTTGAGAAATATTCAATAATTTATCTTTGATCCATGTCTAGATGATCCTTAGCAAACCCTCACCCAAACCCTAGCACTAAGCCATCTTCTCCATCCTCACCATCACCATCACCGTCACCATCACGTCTTCATCATCACCACCATCTCCATCATCATCATTGACTCTACCTCTAACCCTAATTCAATTTCCTTCTATAACCATAGCCCTAACCCTCACCCAAACCCTAGCACTAAGCCATCTTCTCCATCCCCACCATCACCATCACTGTCACCATCAACGTCTTCATCATAACCACCATCTACATCATCATCATTGACTCTACCTCTAACCCTAATTCAATTTCCTTCTATAACCCTAGCCCTAACCCTCACCCAAACCCTAGCACTAAGCCATCTTCTCCATCCTCACCATCACCATACCATCACCATCAACGTCTTCATCATCACCACCATCTCCATCATCATCATTGACCCTCATGTGCAAAAATTGCACACTCCCTACTGAGCAAAACCCAAGTTTCCAAGATGGACGTACAAGACGAGGGCGGGGCCACCGGGCTAGAGAGGAGGGCACCCTTAGCACTATTCCGGTGTGTTGAATCCAACGGAGTCGATGGTTCGTCGATCTGAGCCATGGTATTCATTCTATGGCTCATCCCATCTCGCTGCCAGAAGGCCTTCAGGGACCCCTAGCCCTATTAACCTAATCTAGCCCTAGAATCCATGACCCACCACACGTATCCTCAATAGGGGGTATTTGGACTCCAAGTGGGATAGGATCACTATTAGAAGGGTTTGTTACCCAATCTATTAAGGGCCCAAGTCACATTGAGTCATTTCCAATCTTATATAGCCTATATGCCACCAATCAAATGCCAAAAAATCCACCTGGGAGAACACTTGTTATCTTACACACTCTAATTAACCTCTAGGCAAAGCAACGACCATTGCTTTGCAACCTGTGAAGGTTGTGCAAGAAAAAAACTAAGTGCTACTAATCAGAGGAGGGTAGTTGTCACTAGATTGGGAGTAGTCACTTCCTTTGGTCATGATCCAGTTACTTTATAGGGAAATCTTCTTCAGGGACAGAGTGGTATCGGTGATATTGAGAGCTTTGATTGCTCTGATTTTGCAAGTGTAATTGGCATCAATGCGATTCATTTGCTTCCTCTCATTTACACCTCTTTTGAATTTTTCTACTTGACTTGTAAATGTGGAATAGTCCACCAAGTCAAAGGGTTTTTTGTCATCATGATCTCACCAAGAGCCACATACACAAAACCCCCCCCATATATTATAGTTATTCTTCACAGGTGCAAAAATTGCACACTCCCTCACTGAGCAAAAACCTAGTTTCCAAGATGGACGTACAAGACGAGGGTGGGGCCATTGGGCCAGAGGGGAGGGGCACCCATAGAACTATCCCGGTGTGCTGGATCCAACGGAGTCGACGGTTCGTCGATCCGAGCCACGGTCTCCATTCTATGGCTCGTCCCGTCTTGCATCCAAAAGGCCTTCAGGGACACCTGCTGGATACCTGCCGATGTCGTAGAACTCCAACTGTGCAACAAAACCAGGTTCCAGGGAGTCCTGCAAGTGTGTCTAGGCAGGTTCCGATCGGGAACGCTAGCCACAAGTGCCCGGTGGGTGATTTTCCAGAGTTGACCCCCATGTGCAAAAATTGCACACTCCCTCACTGAGCAAAACCCTAGTTTCCAAGATGGACATACAAGATGAGGGCGGGGCCACCTAGCCGGAGGGGAGGGGCACCCCTAGCACTATACTTGTGTGTTGGATCCAACAGAGTTGACGGTTCGTCGATCCGAGCCACTGTCTCCATTCTATGGCTCGTCCCGTCTCACATCCAAAAGGCCTTCAGGGACACCTGCTGGATACCTACCGGGGTCATAGAACTCCAACTGTGCAACAAAATTGGGTTCCGGGGAGTCCTGCAGGTGTGTCTAGGTAGGTTCCGGCAGGGAACGCTAGCCACAAGTGCCCAGTGGGTGATTTTCCAGATTTGACCCCAGTGTGAAGGCCATGCCAAATTCGCTAAAGGGGGCCATTTCTCGACCGGAGGCCCCCTGGCGTGCGTGGCCACTGTGGACAGGTCTGCAATGGCCAGGTGGACCTGTGGGAGGTAATGGAATCCAAGTCCTCTCGCCGGTTTGGGTTGTGTGGATCCGGGTCAAATCCTCCAAGTGTCCCTGAACGACCCCGGGGTGCTTGACTAGAATTCCTGTAGCACCCGAACCATGGCTCGGTTCGTGAATCCGTCAATTCTGGTGGGTCCAAGATGGCAGTTTTCAGCTAGGGGACCCCCCACAGCATCCCCTGAAGACCCAGAAGCGGTGCCAACGGGCCATCTCCAGAGCTAGGGTTTTGCTTAGTGAAGGCCATGCCAAATTTGCTAAAGGGGGCCCTTTCTCGACCGGGGCCCCTCGGGCATACGTGGCCACTGTGGAAAAGTCCGCAATGGCCACGTGGACCTGGGGGAGGTGACAAAATCCAAGTCCTCTTGCCGGTTTGGGTTTCGTGGCCCTGAGTCAAATCCTCCAAGTGTCCCTGAACGGCCCCCGGGCGCTCGACTAGAATGCTCGTAGCACCCGAACTGTGGCTCTGTTCATGAATCCATCAATTTTGGTGCGTCTGGGATGGCGGATTTCAGTTAGTGGACCCCCCACAGCATCCCTCGAAGACCCAGAAGTGGTGCCAACAGGCCATCTCCGGAGCTAGGGTTTTGCTCAGTGATGGGGATTTGCTCCAGGGCCACAATACCCAAACCGGCGAGCGGACTTGTATTCCGTCAGCTCCCACAGGTCCACGTGGCCATTTTGGACCTGTCCACGGTGGGCATGCATGCCCAGGGGCCTCCGGATGAGAAATGGCCCCCTTTAGCGAATTTGGCATGGCCTTCACTAAGCAAAACCCTAGCTCCGGAGATGGCCCGTTGGCATCGCTTCTGGGTCTTCGGGGGACGCTATGGGGGGTCCCCTAGCTGAAACCCGCTATCCCGGACCCATCGAAATCGATGTATTCACAAACCGAGCCATGGTTCGGGTGCTACGGGCGTTCTAGTCAGGCACCTCGGGACCGTTAAGGGACACTTAGAGGATTTGACCTGGGGACACGCAAACCAAACTGGTGAGAGGAATTGGATTTCGTCGCCTCCCACAACTCCACTTGGCCATTGCGGACTTGTCCATAGTGGCCATGCACGCCCGGGGGCCTCCAATCGAGAAATGCCCCCCTTTAGCGAATTTGGCATGGCCTTCACTAAGCAAAACCCTAGCTCCGGAGATGGCCCGTTGGCACCACTTCTGGGTCTTCGGGAGACACTGTGGGGGGTCCCCTAGCTGAAACCCGCCATCCTAGACCCACTTGAATCGACATATTCATGAACCGAGCCATAGTTCGGGTGCTACGGGCATTCTAGTCGGGCACCCCGGGGCCGTTCAGGGACACTTGGAGGATTTGACCAGGGGCCACGCAACCGAAACCGGCAAGAGGACTTGGATTCCGTCACCTCCCATAGGTCCACCTAGCCATTGCGGACCTGTCCATGGTGGCCACACATGCCAGGGGGCCTTCGGTCGAGAAATGGCCCCCTTTAGCGAATTTGGCATGGCCTTCACACTGGGGTCAACTCTAGAAAATCACCCACTGGGCACTTGTGGCTAGTGTTCCCAGCCGGAACCTACCTAGACACACCTGCAGGACTTCTCGAAACTCGATTTTGTTGCGCGGTTGGAGTTCTACGACCCCGGCAAGTATCCAGGAGGTGTCCCTGAAGGCCTTTTGGATGCGAGACGGGACGAGCCATAGAATAGAGAATGTAGCTCGGATCGATGAACCGTCAACTCCATTGGATCCATCACATTGGGATAGTGCTAGAGGTGCCCCTCCCCTCTAGCCTGGTGGCCCCGCCCTCATCTTGTATGTCCATCTTGGAAACTAGGGTTTTGCTCAGTGAGGGAGTGTGCAATGTTTGCACCTGTGAAGAATAACTGTAATAGATGGGGGGGTTTTTGTGTATGTGGCTCTTGGTGAGATCATGATGAGAAAAAACCCTTTGACTTGGTGGACTATTCCACATTTACAAGTCAAGTAGAAAAATTTCAAAAGAGGTGTAAATGAGAGGAAGCAAATGAATCACATTGATTCCAATTACACTTGTAAAATCAGAGCAATCAAATCTCTCAATATCATCGATACCACTGTGTCCCTGAAGAAGATTTCCCTATAAAGTAACTGGATCATGACCAAAGGAAGTGACTACTCCCAATCTAGTGACAACTACCCTCCTCTGATTAGTAGCACTTAGTTTTTTTCTTGCGCAGCCTTCACAGGTTGCATAGCAATGGCCGTTGCTTTGCCTAGAGGTTAATTAGAGTGTGTAAGATAACAAGTGTTCTCCCAGGTGGATTTTTTGGCATTTGATTGGCGGCATATAGGCTATATAAGACTGGAAATGACTCAATGTGACTTGGGCCCTTAATTGATTGGGTAGCAAACCCTTCTAATAGTGATCCTATCCCACTTGGAGTCCAAATACCCCCTATTGAGGGTATGTGTGGTGGGTCACGGATTCTAGGGCTAGATTAGGTTAATAGGGCTAGGGGTCCTTGAAGGCCTTTTGGCAGCGAGATAGGATGAGCCATAGAATGAGACTGTGGCTCGGATCGATGAACCATCGACTTCGTTGGATTAAGCACGCCGGAATAGTGCTAGGGGTGCCCCTCCCCTCTGACTCGGTGGCCCCGCCCCATCTTGTACGTCCATCTTGGAAACTAGGGTTTTGCTTAGTGAGGGAGTGTGCAATTTTTGCACCTGTGAAGAATAACTGTAATAGATGGGGGGGTTTTTGTGTATGTGGCTCTTGGTGAGATCATGATGAGAAAAAACCCTTTGACTTGGTGGACTATTCCACATTTACAAGTCAAGTAGAAAAATTCAAAAGAGGTGTAAATGAGAGGAAGCAAATGAATTGCATTGATGCCAATTACACTTGCAAAATCATAGCAATCAAAGCTCTCAATATCACTGATACCACTCTATCCTTGAAGAAGATTTCCCTATAAAGTACCTGGATCATGACCAAAGGAAGTGACTACTTCCAATCCAGTGACAACTACCCTCCTCTGATTAGTAGCACATAGTTTTTTTCTTGCCCAGCCTTCACAGGTTGTAGAGAAATGGTCGTTGCTTTGCCTAGAGGTTAATTAGAGTGTGTAAGATAACAAGTGTTCTCCCAACCGGATTTTTTGGCATTTGATTGGTGGCATATAGGCTATATAAGACTGGAAATGACTCAATGTGACTTGGGCCCTTAATAGATTGGGTAACAAACCCTTCTAATAGTGATCCTATCCCACTTGGAGTCCAAATACCCCCTATTGAGGGTACGTGTGGTGGGTCATGGATTCTAGGGATAGATTAGGTTAATAGGGCTACATTAGGTTTCTAGGATTCTAGATTAGTTTCTAAGGGTTAAATTAGTGTTTCTAGGGTTAGTTTAGCTTTCTAGGATTTCTAGGGCTAGATTATATTTCTAGGATTCTAGATTAGTTTCAGAGGGTTAGATTAGTGTTTCTAGGGTTAGTTTAGCTTTCTAGGATTTCTAGGGCTAGATTATGTTTCTAGGATTCTAGATTAGTTTCTGAGGGTTAGATTAGTGTTTCTAGGGTTAGTTTATATTTCTAGCATTTCTAGGGCTAGATTATGTTTGTAGGGTTATATTAGTGCTTCTAGGGTTAATCATACATGAATAAACAATCACATGGCTATAAATCATAACTTAATCATAACTCAGACATCAAATAAACGATATAAGATAACGATATTAAATAAACCATCTAACATGAATAACATTAATTGTGCATGAATAAACAATCACATGGCTATACTATGTACCTTAGTCAATTAGGCCTTCTGGATCCTCTTAGTTTTTTATTGTCTCGAACAATCTCTCATGCTCCGCATGAGTTAGTAAGTAGCATACCTTGTTTGATGACTTCGTTGACATTGTCTGTACTTGGATGTTTGTACCCACGATCAAGTGCATAAAGTGATACACCCCCAACCCTGGTCTATAATCTGTGTATGTGTAGTCATTGCTCTTTGGTCCCTTTCCATCCACTGTAAGATATTCCCCCTGAACAACCATCGAGCCAGTCGGAAAGGTAATGCCTTCACTATCCGTTAATGATGCGAGGAGGGTTTGCTTCCCATGGATGCATCGTTCCAACCAATAATTCGTCCCAATTGCACTGTCTGTCGGGGCGACTACTGCGTAGATGTGTCCTACAAAAATGCATTTTAAGGTCATATTCCAACAAGCAGTGGTTTGATAACTTGGATAATTACAAAAACAAGGAGGGAACCAGGATATGCATGCAGAAATGTTTACCTGGTTGTACAAGATCAGATATATGATCATATTCATTCAAAATAGAGGATTGGCCTTCCTCTAACTGGATTGTTTTAGCAACTACACGTGGGTCTACTGCAAGTGATACATGATCCCATTCATCAACCCAATCCATTCATTCGTAGTCATCCCACTCACAACTGCTGCAAGACCCACAAAAGCAAGCAAGTTTTCGCATCCATATTTCAAATAAAGGATTGTTTGAGCTTCGAACCGAATGAAATCCACGAGTACCTTGCACAGTACTACAACTATAAGAACGTGATCGATCTATATCAACTACATTCCATAAATTTTTGACAACATGTCCTCTACCTGTTTGTATGTGTTGCTCCGTGGTTCGATCTGACATTTTTTCTTTTCACCATCGAACTGTGGATTCGGCATTTCGAATATGAGGGCCTCCCATGCACCTCATCTCCTCCCTTCGTAGGGCAGTTCTGAGACATGCTCCAGCCCCGTCGTGCTCTCCCTTTCCATGGCCGGTCTCAAAATAGTTCCATACATGTGTCACATCATAAGTCTTGTGCAACATACTCAACCACTAGAAAACACGTGCATTTTTGAACTAGCCTGCACAACCATCTGACCATATCCAATGTTGATCCATATGTATCCCTCTCTCCTTCACCTGATCATAGAAAATTTTGAAGCAATGCTGCACATAATGCAGGTCGTGGCATTTGTTGTCATTGATGTAGAAGTTGGTCTCTTTCAATATTATCCTCATGTCATTGCTGCTCTCTGGCGCATGCCTATACGTGATATGGACCATTATGCTAACTTGGTCTAAATGGTAGTATTGACTTTGAATCTCATTCTGTGTCTATAGGCTATAGTTTTCCACAAAGTCCACAACCGACAATATTGTGCCCTTGGGAAAGGTGTCCCTGCACTGTCTGTACTGTTCATCCTGCCATCGTGCTACATGGACGTGCTCTACATAATGCTTGGTCTTTTGGTAGAATTCCTGCATGAAATCACAAGTTTGTACCTGGGGCCACAAAACCAAGGGCATTAATACAACGTAAAATTTTCAATCTGAATATATATGTACAAATTCAACATGTGCAATATGAAAGCATGCAAACTTAGATTACCCGTGGCTTCACCAATGCAATTTTTTTGCTTTCCTTCGAACTATCTACTTGATATGTTATGTATTGGAAGTTATGCATTTCTACTGACATCCTCCCAAATTCGTGCTCCGTGGTTGCGTGGATGCAACGGCTCAATAATGAAAATCCACTGTAACTGGAACATGTTCCATATAAACATGATCTTTTGTAATATTTTTGTCCTTCAGGCCTTCGACACATTATGCCATGTATAAATTCTCTAGATGCATTCGGTGGTTCTAACGAAGGACAATCCTGCACAATGTTAGTATGCAAACCACAAAATATATGTCTATATGTATCATAATAGTACTCAAATTCTACATGGTATCTACAACAACATGTACTGCGATCAATGCAAATTCTAACATACCAGGGTTTGCATTTTTCGAAGGACCTTTGGCCCAAGTTCAATTGTGTGTGCTCATTCTTGAACCTCTCATAGAGTTTTGTTTGTGTGGTGTCAAGGAAGTGCTTGACATGGGGTTCACCCCCCCTAACACCTTTTCTGAACTTTAAAACATCTCTTTGATTCGATGACGGTCTAGTGTTATCATGCCAAAACTTTTGCGCTAGTTCTTTAACAGCATCAATGAGCTTCATGTCTGAACGAGGTAACCTACCAACAAAGGCCCAACAATCTTTTTGGCCTGGAGTCTCAAGTTTTTCTCTAATGGTAGAATACTTTTGAAGATTCTTTCTATCTACTTTAAATATTTTACACATGTGTGATAGTAGGCGACGTTGCCTTATGGATTTGTCTACAATCGATTCCGACAGTACACGACGGGCCGCATTAAAATCTTTTGTGCGAGAAGTTTTTCCAATCAAATTAAATGCAGATTGTAGATTTCTAACAACATGATTGTTGGCCTTTGAACTTCTAACTACCATTATGCACAAAATTCTCCTAACATCAGCTAGACAATGTGATTTTAACAAAGCAAGAAACAATTGACATTTTGCTGCATCGGTTTTGGATTCAAAAAAAAATTGATTATCTTGTTACAATGGAAATCAATAGTGCATTTCAGCATCTTACCTTCAAGTCCTGAAAATGAACTTTCATCCACATGAATACGTCTAGGAGTTCTTCGTCGTCCGGTTGATAGTTGAGGCAAGGGATTCGACAAGGAAGTACGAGTCTCATCAACGGTTTGTTGTGGCCCTTCGTTCAGTAATTGGTCCTGCAATGGAGTGTGTTCGCCAGGTGGGTGCTCTTCTTGGGGTGGTTTCCAGTTAAGAACTTGTTCAACATCCATCCCTTCATACTCGACATCAGGTAATATTTGATTGACTTCAACCACTTCGTCATTGCTTGTTGATGGATCTAAGGCACTAACATTTTGATTTTTATGATTTTGCATATACAACCTGGCCTTTTCTCTTATCTCATGGGCCTTTTCAGGGGGAAGTGGCCTCCTTCTAGACTTTCTTTGATTATTACGTCTGTTGCCCATATTCAATGCGCTTTTGGAAAAACAAAAATATGACCCCTGCAAGAATGAACAACAAACAAGATATTAAAACTCGATGTGCATGATTATTAAAGCTCGATGTAGAAATTGATTATGTACAACAACATCTAGTGATAATGTTTTCATAATATCTTAAAAGCTATTGGGAATGCCCTACATATAAAGTTACAACATCACATCTAGGAACTCAGTAGGATGGTATTGGATGGTGGTATGGGATGTTAGTAGTCCAGCAGATTCCCTACAAGGGAGAAGCTCATATTGACTTCATTTTCATGGTATGGATGAGGGAAAATAGCCCCAAAAGACTAAGAGTTTTCAATTGTTTAGGTGTTTGTGTGAGTTGTTGTAGTGAAACCATGAGGAATTCAACATATGTTTGTCTACTAGATGGAGGAATGTGATTATGAAATGTTATTGGTGGTGATGCAAGTAATTTTTTTTTATTATCTTCATGAAAGGTTGAAAGCATTGCTTGGTGCATGTTGTAGTTTTTTTTTGGTAGGATGTTTTTATTGTCTATGTCGAAGATTAAGAAGACTAGAATAGATCTATCATACAATTCATGAGGAAAAACCAAAATAGATGCCATTCAAACAAGTGAATGAAGACTAAATTACATTTAACAAGATCAAATTTTCACCATTCCTCAAGGATTATGATTGCTCTTTGCTTCAAATGTCAAATGCTCTTTTGATGTGTCCACTATATGTAAGAAGGCTTCATGTGTATCCAAGTAGCATGAGAATTCAATCGAAGGTGCCAAATAGAGTCCAACTGTTGTGTATTCACTCAATTGATCCAAATAGAGCCCAATAGGTGTGTATTCAATACAAAGAGCCAAATAGAGTCCCAAATATTGTGTATTTTATCCAAATGGTGTATGAATTCAATCTACCATGAAAATGCTTGTTGGACTGTGCGTGAAACCAGCGAACAGAACGCGATGAATGAAAAAAAAATGCGGGAGAAAGAACGTGAGTGATTTTCTAAATTTTATGTTAAACAGTGACGCACACGCTCCTTGCTGAATGTTGCAATGGTTGGTGGGTAACATTCATTGTATTTATTTCCAAACAGATATAAATGTGTCGGGTTATGCCTAGAGCCCCTCCCCATAAAGAGCCCCCTTTAGGACCTCTTCTAACTAGTGATCAAATTTGAAGGGCGGGTCTTAATTTCAATTGGAAGGGAATTTGTTCTTGGAGTGCTTCAAAGATGAAGGGCAATATAAATAATTGTACTTCAATTGACGAGTATAAACTAACTAAACCCTTCTCCCAAAAATGTAAAAAACAAATATTGGCCATCTAAATTTTTACAATCTTAGTTAGTTAATATCTAAATGAAAAAAATGGTATCTTTTCAATAAAACCTAATTTGAACACATTAATTTGACATATATGTAACATTAATTTTACATCTCATTAAAATAACAACAATTTAGTTGTATTTTCCATGTTGGAGCACACTTCATTATACATAAAAACTACTAAAACTATGAAATAACCATATTGGGGCATCCACGTGATCTTAGGCATAGTGTAGGACGTAACTAGATATAGTCTTAAAATAAAACTAGAACCATGAGAAAATTACTTATTGTTAACTATGTACAAAAGGAGACCACTAAGAAAAACGAGGCTATAATAAACCTACAACCAAAAAATACATATAAAACCAACCAAAAACTTAATTCAAACCAAAGAGAGGGTAGCCATTCAATCCTAAGAGATGTAAGAATGATGGACATTGGGTGCCTAAGAAAAAATAATACATAGCTTAGAAAACATTAAACAAATTCCTCCATACCAATTAAGTTAGCAATGCTAGCATCACAGGGGTTGGGGAATGAAATTTTGTTGTTCAACACTTGTTGCGACAACATACAAGTATGGAATGGAGGGGAAATAGAATCAAGCCTAAGTCAACTGGAGCCTTGCAACTTGCTGCATGTTTGAGTCTCGATAATATGCCTTTTAAATTGAACCAAAACACCAAAGGAAGTTTGTTAATGGCTCAATTTGAGAAAATTCTAGATGTGAATAATTAAGAGCTCGAAGCTCTAAAATTTCCTTTGTTTTGTAACAATCCACGATTCGATGAATTCGTAGTCACTGGCATGAAATTTAAGTTATTTTATTAAAAGAATTAATGTATCTACCTCTATGTTGAAACCGTTTTCAATGTTGATGCGGGCCACTACACTCCTTATTGTCTTACCAAAAAGGACGAGAATGAGGAAGAAGACTTAAAATTATGGACTTGACCTTCAAAGAGTGCCTTATAATCACATTGGTAAGGAGTGATAAGAAGATCACAACAATCCAACGTGTCAAATCTTAGTTGATGGTGTCAGTGCCTTGTAGTCTTCAATGTTCACTCATCATCTTGCACAATTGAGGAGTGAGTGCATGATGTGAATGAGTGAGTGATTATAATTTATGATATTTCTAATATTTTGAATAATGAGTCGATTTTTATGCATAAGAATTTCAACATAGAAATTATTTAATGTGAAATTTATAGGGATGGGTAATTTCAAATGTTACCCTTCTTTTGAAATGTTGATCTAAATTATTTCCTTCTTGATTGGAAGGGAAAAATTCAGATTTTAATTTTTTTTTGAAGGGCAATTTTAACTTTACACTTCTAGGAAGGGCTAGAACCCTTTAGAAGGGCTCAAAAGGGTTCAAATTTGAACGTTGATTCCAACCCATAATCCCTAAGTGCATTTAAGTGCTTCTAGATGTTTGGGGGTTTAAGGGTATATTTACAAATTTGTGTATTTTGATTTCAAAACATTAATTTAATTTCTAGTTAGAAACATATGTATTACATCAAGAATAATTAAATACATAGTAGATATATATTAATGTTGTATAAAGATTGCTCGGAGGTGCGATTATTGTGAGATCGCAGTATGTTAGATTTGTTCATAATTACCATCAGATTGTATTCTCTTAGGGCAATGCAGATGTGACAAAATGCACTTTGATGGTTAGTTTTATTTGCTGGGAAATATTTGCCCGGTTAATTTATGGGGAAGGATAACAGTCTTGATACTCCCACCCCTATGGAAAGCTAGAAAAGCATAGCACACAAGGTATTTAAGCTTGGCTTCATGTAATATGCAGAGCACTCTTCTTTACATTGCTGTATTAATCAAAATCTAAGGCACCTGTTATTTTTTGTCTCAGTGTAGGATGAAGATGATGAGATGTAAAGGATCTAATCAAGTAGTCATGGAGGGCCTCCTCATCGTGGAAGATTTTACGAATAGTGTTCATCTGCTGTAAGTGGAATCACAATTGCAATAAAATAAGGTTTTTCGTCATGATGATCTGATGATGATGATGATGAAGATCATGACGAAGATGATGATGATGATGATGAAGATGGTGATGATGATGATGACTAATGGAGATGATGATGATGATGATGATGATGATGTTGACGATGATGTTGACGATGATGAAGATGATGACGAATATGCAACACATCATCCTCATCATCATCATCATCTTCATCATCATCAACAACATGATCATCATCATCACCATCATCATCATCATCATCTTCATCATCAACGTCATTGTGAGGATGAGGATGATGATAATGATGATGATATGATGATGATGATGATGGTGGTGGATGATGATGAATATGAGTACGATGATGATGATGATGATGATGGTGATGATGACGATGGTGATGAAGATCATGATGGTGATGAAGATGGTGATGATGATTGATGATGATGATGATGTTGATGATGAAGATGATGACGAATATGTAGCACATCATCATCATCATCTTCATCATCATCCACAACATGATCCATAGCATGATCATCATCATCATCTTCATCATTGTCGTCATCATCATCATTGTGAGGAAGAGCATGCGGATGATGATGATAATGCAGATGATGATGATGACGACGATGATGATGAAGATGATGACTAATGGAGATGATGATGATGATGATGATGATGATGTTGATGATGAAGATGATGACGAATATGTAGCATATCATCCTCATCCTCATCATCATCTTCATCATCATCAACAACATGATCATCATCATCACCATCATCATCGTCATCATATTCATCATCATCATCATTGTGAGGACGAGGATGGTGATGATGATGATGATATGATGATGATGATGATGACGGTGGATGATGATGAATATGAGTACGATGATGAAGATGATGATGATGATGATGAAGAATATGATCATCATCATCAAAATCATCATATTCATTGTCATCATCTTCATTAGTCATCATCATCGCCGTCTTCATCATCCTCACCATCACCATCATCATCATATGATCATGGTCACGATGATCATTGTCTTTGTCATCATAATCGACATCTTCATCATCCTCATCATACTCATCATAGCCATCTTCATCATCATCATCATCATCATCATCATCATGAAGATGATGATGAAGATGATTATGACGATGAGGATGATGTGCAGCATATTCGTCATCATCTTCATCATCAACATCATTATCATCTCCAGTAGTCATCATCATCATCATCACCATCTTCATCGTCATCATCATCATCATCACCATCTTCATGATGATGATGATGATGATGATGATTATGATGATGAGGATGAGGATGATGTCCAGCATATTCGTCATCATCTTCATCATTGACATCATCATCATCTCCAATAGTCATCATCATCATCATCACCATCTTCATTGTCATCATCATCACCATCTTCATCGTCGTCATCATCATCATCATCATCATCATCATCTTCGTCATGATGATGATGATGATGATGATGATGATGAAGATGATGATGATGATGAAGATGATGATGATGATGATGTTGATGATGATGATGCTAACGATGATGACTAATGGAGATGATGGTGATGATGATGATGATGATGATGATTATGATGTTGATGATGAAGATGATGGCGAATATGCAACACATCATCATCATCCACAACATGTTCCACAGCATGATCATCATCATCCACAACATGATCCACAACATGATTATCATCATCATCGTCATCATCATAATTGTGAGGACGAGCATGAGGATGATGATGATGACGACGTTGATGATGATGACGATGATGATGAAGATGACGAAGATGTTTTTGGAGATGATGACGAATATGCAACACATCATCATCGTCTTCGTCGTGATGATATGATGATGTTGATGATGATGGTGGATGATGATGAATATGAGTATGATGATGATGATGACTAATTTGGAGATGATGATGATGACGGTGATGATGATGATGATGAAGATGACGAGGAATATGCAGCACATCATCAACAACTTCATCATCATCATCAACTTCCTCCTCCTCCTCATCATCATCATTGTGAGGATGCGGATGATGATGAGGATGATGAAGATGATGATCATATGATGAAGATGATGATCATATGATGATGATGATGATGATGATAGTCATCATAATAGTCATCTTCATCATCCTCATCATACTCGTCATCACCATCATCCTTATCATGATGATGATGATGATGCTGATGAAGACGATGATGATGATGAAGATGGTGATGATGATGATAACTAATGGAGATGATGATGATGATGATGATGAAGAAGATGACGAATATGCAACACATCATTCTCATCATCATCATCATCTTCATCATCATCAACAATATGATCATCATCATCACCATGATCATCATCATCCACCACCATTATCATCATCATCATCTTCATCATCATCATCATTGTGAGGACGAGGATGACGACGATGATGATGATATGATGATGATGATGATGGTGGTGGATGATGATGAATATGAGTACGATGATGAAGATGATGATGATGAGGATGATGATGATGAGGAAGAGGGTGATGACAAAGATGATGATGATGATGATGGTGGATGGTGATGAATATGAGTACGATGATGAACATTATGATGATGTTGATGATCATCGTACTCATCATCAACATCGTCATCATCATCTTCATCATCATTGCCATCAATGTTGATGATGAGGATGATGATGATGATGACGTTGACGATGAAGATGATGACCTAGATGTTGATGAAGATGAGGAAGAAGGATGATGATGATGATGGTGTTGATGATGACAATGATGATGATGACGAAGATGATGATGATGGTGGTGATGAGGATGAAGAAGATGATGATGATGGAGATGATGTTGATGTTGATGAGGATCGTGATGAAGATGATGATGATGAAGAAGATGACGATGGTGGAGATGTTAATGAGGAAGGGGGAGATGACAATGATGATGAAGATGTTGATGATGATGGTGATGGTGATGATGATGATGATGATGATCATCATCATCATCATATTCATCATTATCATCATCATCATATTCATCATGATCATCATCATCATATTCATCATGATCATCATCATCTTCATCACCATCATGATCAGATCATCCTCGTCACCATCGTCCTCCTCCTCCTCATCATCACCATCATCCTCATCGTCATCTTCATCATCATTGCCATCATCATCATCACCATCACCATCATCTCATCATCATCACCATCATCCTCATCGTCATCTTCATCACCATTGTCATCATCATCATCATCATCACCATTGTCATCATCATTATCATCACCATCACCATCATCTCAGCATCATCATCAACATCTTCAACATCATTGTCATCTCCCCCTTCCTCATCAACATCTCCATCATCGTCATCTTCTTCATCATCACATATTCATCAACTTCATGTATCCCCTTGACAAAGGAAATTAAATAAACCATACAAAGGCATACAATAGCGCGTACACGCAAGGACGCGTGCGCGCTGTTATTAATGCGTGCACGTTTTCAATCACGCGTGCGCGTGTTTGCGCGTGCTATTAGTTGCGTGCATGCGTGTTTGAATTCAATTGTTTTTGGTGCCCTTGCAGGCTTGGAATTAGCTTCGGATTGTACCTTTAGGCTCGATCTGATTTATCCTTGATTTATAGCAGAAAACATCAAACACTGTAACTTCCTGTTTTTCACAGCTAGTTTTGCATAAGCTCCACAAGTGCACTACAGATGAAATTGCACACACTTGTCGAGCTCTGTGTGCAGATTCCAAATATATAATTTTTGAATAGATCTGTTGTTGTTCTCTATTTTTAATTCATTTTAAACTGCACTCATGTCAAATTCGTAAAAAACATAGGTCGTTTATTTGGCCTATAACTTTTGATTGGCTTACCTATTTCAAAAACAGAAAAGAACCCACGTAAGAGCACGAAAATACCTACAACATAAACAAAACAAAAATGCATTTTTATTATTTTTAGACCATGTTATGGTGGATTAAAACTTGACAATGTTGTTTTAGGGCTTCACTAACTTCGGTAATTTAAAAAAAATATAAAATTGAATTTTAAAATTTTGGAAAAATAGCCCCGCACAATATTTTTTTGTTGCCTACGCCTCTACATATTTTTTTTCTCGTAAATTGAAAATTTACATAGCAAACAGGCGGGTCAAAAAAAACATGTGCATTATGTTTTAGATAAAAAATAACATACCAATCTTCGAATAATGACATTTTGGGGTGGTTATACCACTTTTCCATAAATAAAAATTATATATTCCGGAAGGTCATCCGTTTTTCTATGTTTCATATTTTTACACCTAATCGAAAAAAATTTTGTAGGTACCTCTAACAATTGATTTTAATGACAATATTTCTGTTTTTCCAGAATGTCATTGCAACTAACATGTCATAATTGGGTATCATTACCTTGCACCAGCCTGTAAGGACCCTCCTAGGTCCTCGATTTTAGTAATATAAATCTAATTTTGTTGACAATTTTCTTGGTCTTCATTTGCTCCTAAGATAATGTGTTTCATTCGGTTTCCATTCAATATCAGTTGTGCAAGTAGAATACAAATAAATTTTTGCTCTAAGTATAGGTATGGATCATGTTTCTCAATACATGTGTATAATCAATTTTTTTCCATCATATTCTAACAAGATATTAAAGCAGGTTTATTTACAAAATGTAACTTAACTAACAACAATGGAATACCTGTTCGATAGCCCATCCTTTGGAAACTCAACCACCCAAGTAGATCTGCCACCCTACCAACTAGGATAGTCTTGCTGACCACCCAACACCAAGAATTGATTCTTGGACCTTCAAGCCCAAAACCTGAGTACAGTACAGTCCAACCAGTTAGAAGAGTTCTTCCCTTCATAAATTTATTTCCATAATCCTAGTCATGTGCCATATCATTACTACTTTTAGTCTGGTTATCCACAATACTATCATTTCACATTATTTTAAACAAATTCTCCAAAATATCAATATTTGGCGTTGTAGGTATTGTGCTTTGTTCATTATTTCTCACCCACATACAATAATCATGACAATCAATCCATTTGATCCTCTGTTGGAATATCATTCCATGTTTTGAACAAATTTTCCTACCTAACATGAAGTGGGCATATATCTCACTGACAGAGCAGCTCCCCAACTGACAACATGTCCTGGGTTCGGTTCCCAACCTGTCCATTTTTTAACATTCTCAATTCAGAAAACATGGCGATATCAATTGTGACTTGCTACACATCAAATTTTCTTCCCAAGATGATGCAGGAGCATTGGGGCCTAGGCAGATCAATCGAGGTTGATCGACAGGAGGAAGCCAACTAGTGGGAGTGTCGATGACCACTAGTGCGGAGAGTAGGTTGACTTGTCGAAGTCAACAAGTTGAGCAGAAGCAGTCAGAATGCGACCGATTGAAGCAACACAGCAGATGCTGTGTTAGGTTGAGAATCGACAGGTAATGGTCGATAGATGACAAGTGGAGTAAGATGTCGGGTAGTCGATGAGTGGTTGAACTACGACATGACAGGTTTGGTGGAGCCAAGCGCAGAGGAAGGGGAGGACTGGCGAACTGCAGAAGGAGAGAAGTAAGCCGACAAGAAGGTCGAGATGTGACCGACTACTATAGTAGTGTCGGAAAGGCAGAAAGTCAAGGGACTGTACCTGGTAGCCGTTCAGGGTTGCTGAGGAAGTTAATATAGTTATTGCGAGTAGGTGAAAGACATGACAGGTGATGTCATGTACAGAGGCTGTGTAGCACTGTTGAGAGATGATAGTTGCAGGTCTGCAGGGTTGGGAAGGATCGGCATACAGGAGGATGCATGTCTCGTGGATTGCAATAATCTCAGGAACAACAACAACAGGGTAGAAGATAAAGGAGAGGAACAAGAAGATAGAGAAGATCTTCAGTCTTTGATTAGCAGCATCAAAGCATAGAGCCGAGAGGTGTTGTGAAGAGTCACACCGGCCGAAGAAGAAGAGAGTTGAGATCGAGCCATAGCTCAAAGTTCCGAGGTGAACCAGGAGAGGGTGAGGTCGACACACAGGGAGAATGCACTACAGTTACTTCTAAGTTGTAATGGCTGAGGCCGATTGTAGTTAGTTATTTGTTTACAGTTATTCCGCATTGCAACTAAATTTAGAGAAGTAATATAAAGCCACTTCTGGCATCCTGTTTCACACCTGGTTCGTGTAAGCATTGTGGTTTGTGTCGTGTGTATAAGCAAGAACATATTCCAGTAAGGTGACTTGTGTCACAAGAGGTGGGCCTCTTAACTAGCCTCATATGGAAGTATTCAACCCCCATTTTGAAGTTTTGGCAGACAATGAAAACAAAGGAGCAACAGTGTGTAGTGTATTATTCATAAGCACACCCTTGTAATTACAGTGGTGTGTGTCTCTAAATATCTAAATATTTTTTCGAGGTTACAATTCAGGGACAATAATATATTCATTATAAGTTAAATGTGTCACATACATGAATACAACCTAAGTGTGTGTGAAAATGACTGTGTAAAATGCTTCTTTTTAACCATTAATTTTAGCAATAATATGCCTATATGTATACATCTGGCTGTATAAATTGCTTATAATGTGGGTTTGTCGATTGTCACTAAAGGGAAAAAAAGTATAATTAAAATTTAAATCCCTATGAACTCTCATTTCTTGCCAAGATAATAAGATCAATAAAAATTACCATAACAATAACATAGTCAACTTAAAGAAACCATGATGATTTCCTATTAAGGGACACAAAGAAAAAAATACCAATAACAATATTCATGGATAAAAGAGTTGCTAGGACATAGTTTTGTAATTATTAATATTTTGACAATTAAAGTTATTATAACTTAAATTAAAAGTAACTTTACTATATTTCTTCATGTGCATTTTCTATTCTAACACCCCCTTTAGCAAGTATACTTGTTGACAACTCTCCATGCAACTAAACACTTCTAGATACTACCTCATAAAACATACACTTATTGTCGACAACTCTCCTTGCGACTAATCACTTTCCATAAAGAAACTTCTCCGAACACACATACAACATCCTCCTCTAGCTTATGCCAGAAATCCCTTTCTTTGGCTCAAGATAAGATTTATTCATTTCTTCTATCTCTACCGTGTACCTGAACTACCTTTATATGGTTTAATGTAGGATTTATGTGTTTCTTCCATTATTCTAAGCATAAATAGCTAGCTGGGATAGCCTTTTCTATGGACTACTCATGGTTCCCTACTAGTACTTGGAAGCTATGGAATCCTTTTCTTTTTATACTCTTTTTAAAATCCAAATCTATGCGTGTTATTTCCCCCATGCTCATGATGCTCCCTCAAATTGCATTTCCATTGGCAGTGGCAACATTGTTTCCTTTAGCATGAAAATTTTATCCTTATCTATAATTTTAGCAATGTGCCCTAGCCTCTCTTATCCTTTTCTTTTAATAATGTATTTCCCTTGTCTACAATCCTAGGAAATGTATCCTAGCTTTACACAATAATAACATTTTTCATGTATCCTTTTTGTCTTTAACACACACTCTCTCTATATATAGAGGTCCTGCATATCCTTTATTTCCACATATCCCACTTATGCTTGGCTGGGTTGGGAATCAAATTGTGGATTTGATACCATGTTAAAATTAGAACAAGCTAGAATTGAACCTAGGATTTACCCTTGATTAGTACAATGCTAAAACTTGGGTAGACCAGGAATTGGACCTAAAACTACCATAGAACTACATGCCCATTTGATGATGGGAAATATTATTTGGAGTGTGGATTGATTTTTGAACGCCCCAACTCAAGCCTAGGGTTATGGGAATTCCTGGCCACTTTACCAATTGCAACTTGAATGCCGTTTTGGGAATTGAACAAACTAAAATACTTGCTAGTGGTTAGTTAGACTCAAAATTGGGGGTTTTGGAACTATACATCTTGGGTGGGGGGATGCTTAATACTTTGTGTGTGTTTGTGAGAGAGAGAGTAGAAGCAAAAGGTGTAAACCTAAATGATTTTGCACTCTTGTACTATTTGATAAACATTGTGGACTACACCTCAAGTTTTTTTATCCATATTAGTGCTCATTTTTTTTTTTATCCTCAACCAAATATAACTTATCATACATAACTACTTCAACATGTTGTTTCCAAGGAAAACGTTGCGGGATATCCCCCACCCTCATCCTTAAAATATATAGATTAAGGAACTCGATTGGATTTGAACCTAGTGCCTTTGTTGACAACATGAAATTAAGTGGTGAAACAAGTTTGTTTTCTAGTTTCTATTGTTGTGGTGAGAGTTGAATTTGTGAGATTAAGAATCTATTAGATCATAATTGAGAATAACCAAAAAGGATTCTTCCCTCTTGAGCAAAAAATTATCTTTCTAGGTATTTGAATACATCTTTGAATCTTAGTTTTGGTCTCCTTGATCATTCTCCACTTCTAAATTTTTATGTGTATTATTTTGAAAACACCTCTTCATTGTTGATATGTGGCTCAAGGTAAAAATGGTGACACAAACGTTTAGTTTGACACATCTTGAAAAACAAGAGAGAAACACAACAATATTTATTTCACTCGTATTATCAAATGGTTAAACCATGCATTCAAATAGTTGACATTGTAGTTATGTAGTTACATAATAATATTTTAAGAGCATATAGGCAATTGAACTAGTTCTAAAATAGCACCTTAGCTCTAATCTAATTGAATATGCAATTGTCCTGCTAACACCCTAAACCTGAATTAGACACAAGAAAGAGGGTTATTGCTTTATCTTAATCTTGACCGAAAGAACTTAGTTTAATATGGGCCCTCATACCAATTCCTATACACCACACAACGTTATTTCTTATCTTTATTGGAACTCAATTTGGAGCTTCAAAACACATGGGACGCGAATCTATTTTTTTTTGTCAAAGAAATTCCCCCCGTTATTATTGTGATGCCACTTACAATGGCACAACCGCCAGTGTTGTTGGATACAACCATCAGGGATATGACCGAAACATCGGAACAAAAATGGTTAGTGTCACTATTGCGACATCCATGCTATCGCAATAGAGATGCCCAAACATCGCAATTGTGACACCCCAGCGTAGATCATAGATCCATGGCCTTAACATCAATGTCGCATTCCCGACGTCGGGGAGTTGGAATACAGACTCAATTTCGTCGCAATAATGACGATCCTGAGTGGAATCCTAACTTAGTAAACTTATGGTTGAATAAATTTCCGACGACATAGATGTTGTAGTAACACCGAATGGTATTTTCTAGAGCGACGATTGTGTGTAGAATTTCGAGGAGTTTATTTCAATGTTTTAACATACGTTTGGTCACATGAGAGACATACCTAAATGTCATAGGATACATCGTCGATCTTGCAATGACGGCGTATTCATTTGAAGAAACAAATATTGCATGGCACGTGTCTGCAATAAATGTTTCCGTTGAGATGATCAATTTGTTGTTGGAAGAGAGACGTCATGTGAAATGACGTTTTGAGAAACCATCATTTGTCGTTATCCCAACAGTATGAAGTTGGAAGGGTGATGAATCGAATGTGTCAATTTGTCCCAAATGGCCTAATGGGTGGTTAATTTTGTAGCACCCGTACCTTGAGAAGCTACCAGGGTCATTTCTAATGTGGGAAATCACAAACAAGGTGGTCCTAATATTGATAAACAAAACAAGTATTATGTAGATTCATATAGAACACTTTTTTTTATTATTATTGATGAACCCCATCCATTGTCATAAATGAAATAAAAGGAGGCAATTTCCTGTTAAAAAAACTTCTACACACAACCTATGATTGTCTTTAAATGAATTACATCAGCCATATGGGATCAAAACTTTTCCAAACTATTTGAAAATAAGTCTACAAAAGGTTGTAGGTCCATTGAAAGAGAAGGGAACTCCAACCACAAAGTGTAGTGGGTGTGTCTTCGATCTTCTAGAATAAAGTATTTCCTCCATTATTGAACATAAGATAGAAAACCAACAATGTTCCATGTACCATATTGCAGCACCTGCATCGTAGAAGCATTAGACTTGAACAACAAACAAACATATTTAAACCCACTTTAAACCTCAGTCACCAATAGGAGTTCAATGACACCATTTTTTCTTCACAAATAAGCAAGCACCATTTATTATGATTACAGAACTTGTGTCGTATCATCGGCAGCTACTTCAACCTTAGCAAATTGTGTGATTTGACAAGTATTTTACAGTTAATGATTTCCGATTATTCATTGTCATAGTGTTATTTGCCTTAAAATGTGGAGTATAGATGTATAGATATACTATTTGTGAATATGTTGCTTGTCTAGATCATGGATCTATTGTCTAACTAAGGAAAAAAAATTATCCTGATTATGGTTTAGATCTTTCTTATGCATATTTACATGTTTACTAGGTAGTTTAGCCGCAACCCCAGAGGGTCATTACACATTCTCATAGAGGTTTGGAAATTCAACACAAGCCACTCGGACCCATGAGGAACCCATTTTTTACTATGAAGAGTAATAAAGAACATGAAGAACATAAAAACCATGTCTAGATATCATTTCACCAGTTCTCTTTTGGACCAAGAACCCTAAAAAAAGGGACCTATCATCTCTCACATCATTACAAAATGAGGCATGAAAGTCATCCCCTACCAAATGCACTAGGAATGATTGAAATTTATTGGAATACTTTTTCAAGGAAGTGTCACAATAAGTAGCAATGGTTGGTCCTGGTTACATCTGACCCCCATAAATAGCATTGGTAAACATGGAACTAGAGACATGCAACTGGCTCAGCGTGTCATTTGGGGGAAAGCCCAATTTCCAATTTCATTTCTCATATATGATTTATATCATGTCTTCCAATATATGCAACTTCACCAAATTTGGGGAAGCACTAAATATGGGAAGGACAAAGAAGGACACAAAGACCTAAAATCACCTTTGGAGATCATAAAAAAGCATCACTTCCAGGCACTACGCTAAACGCACAATGCATTTATCTTGACCTACTTTCCAACAAGATATATAATGCGAGAGAGAGAATTTTTTTATATAGAGATATTATCGCTCATCTGTCCATGGACATAATGGAACTTATTCTTCAATAGATATTCTACTTTCCATTATTTGAACTTAACACTGTTTTTTCCTAACAAAAACTCCCCATTTTTAGCTGGAGTGGGATCAATCTACTGGGACATGTTTCTCTTGAGTTTCTTGGATAGATTCATACATAATGCTCTGTGAATTGAACCTGGTTCAGTAGTGGTAAACTTCCACGGGTCTACAACTGAACCACATCGTAACCAACAAATTAAAATGGAAATTGTTTAAGAGAAAATGGGCCGAGATTGGGTTGTAATATGCGCACATGATTCATGACCTCCAAGTGCCATTGGTTCAAACTCATAAGTTTAAAAAAAATCTATCTTCCTGCTAATATTAGATAAAAGAGTTTTGTGTCGTGCTGGACCTTGCAGCTTGCTACTCTTAAGGTATTGGGTGAACTACCATCCCAAGGAGAGGATGAGTACTAAAACTGGGTCTTGGTGCTTCAGTAAGAACTCCATTACTTACTGCAAGGGGTTTTACATATTACAATTGAAGTGATACTATGGGAAATTAGAAGGAAATATGGCATGGATTAAATTTTCTAAATATAAAGACTCAATGTAGATGCTTTCAGTTAATGCAACCTATTGAATAGCTTAATTAGTACCAGAACAATTGTTGCACCCTATCACCAGCAGTAGTTTAACAATTGCATTTATCCTTACTTTATTTCCAACTATTTTGATAAAACCAACAAAAACATTTAACTATACAAATATATCACCACTGGTATGTCCTTGTCCATAACACAACTTGGTCTTCAAAATAGCGTACTTTCCATTGTTTCAACTTAACACTAACTTTTTATTGTAATATTGACACCCCATTCTTTGTATTTGAGCATTAAAATTGGGTTTTTGTGCTACATTTAGTGCTCTTTGGGGCTTTTAAGTATTATAATTACATTGATACTCGGGGAAAATTTGGGAATATAATAGGGTTTAAGTTTTTTAGATCTACATACCCAATTTAGATGCATATGCTTATTGAAAGTTGACTAGGTTAGTAACTAGATCTGCATGCCTATAGTAAATTTCATTTAGTTAGTATAAAAATTAGCCTACTTATGGACCAAGTCTTAAAATAAAAAAAACCAAGTTTTTATAGAAAGTACACCTTGTTCAGAGAACTAAGGTGTTTCCACAATCAAATCTCTACCATTATGTGTATGCACCTAGTTGGTACCAACAAAAACCAAACAATTCCTAACACAATCAATAAAGTCTTCAACGGCATTTTTAACAAATTAGGTACTCTTAAGAACAAATTTATAGCATACTACCTGCAAATTTGCATCATAAAAAATACTCAAAATATAAGGACATAATTTATAATATTTGAATGAAAGAAAATTGCACTCTATTTCTTGAAAATAAAAAAAATATATAATTTGCAAAGGGAAAAAATGGCATTATATTCAATCATTTAGACATCCTTTGGAGCAATTATATCACCATATGGGAATGGGAGAAATGATTACCCATCAAATCCAAATGCATACCTTACTTTAAGAAAATATATACATTTACAAAATACAGTATACATAGTTGAAAAGAATAGTTACAATGAAAATATATATCTCGGAAGCTATAAATGTCAATTACCTAATCTAAACTGTCCAAAAACATACAAAATTAAAATGATTTCTAGCCTCGTTCATTTTTCATATTACATAAGTATAAATTTGTTTCTCAGGAGGAATGCACAAATTCCTCTTTATTTGGTACAGGTTGGGCATCTTGTCATCCTAGAAATTTACTTTCGTCATGCTATCAAGAAAACCATTTGCAATATAGACATATCGACTCAATTTACAAATACAAGATGATAGTTTTCTGGTGTCACTTTGGCTATCACTATTATCTTCCTCTTTTATTTTTTATGGGTACTTGTAATGAACAGATTAATGGTAGAAAATAAGAATGCATAACTTACTTCAATAGTCTCTAGGATCCACATTCTACTTAAAAGAATGACTTTGTAAGATTTGAATTGAGGATAAGTCTGCAAATTCAAAATGTTCAAGGAACATTCTTGAGGAAAATATGTTAGAAATAGTAATTACTTCAGTTAACTTAGCTTTAGCTTTTACTTGAGTTCCTATTTAGAAGTTCAGTTAATAAATGCAACAACATGCTTTGCATGCATGCAAAATCTAGGTTAGACTTTTTATGGTTTCCATAAGTGTTTAAATACACATTATATTTTGGTTTGTATCACATGAGTTGATCTTCTGTTTATGAATAAAGATTGAAGAGCCGTAGCTCATTCTTCATAATATTTTGTTTATTTCTTCCTCCAACCTTTAGTTTGGTATCAGAGCATTGGTAGAAGATCATTGATCGGAGCGTGAGAGTGTCGGAGAAGCCAAAGCCGTAGCTTTGAAGGAATTAGCAAAAAAAATTCCTTGCAGAAATTTTTGCGCCCCTCCTCTGCATAGAGGCGTGAAAATATTTGGCTAACTTTCAAAATAAAAATAGAAGAGAATTTTCGCAGCCTCACTATAGGCCAAAGCGTGACAATCTCATCAGAAGCGCGGAAATTATTCCATCAAATTGTTTTTTTACTTTCATGAAGTTAATTTTTTTTACGAGATTCTTTAAGTAAGATTTTTTTTACAAAATTCTCTTACAAGAGTAAAAGAGATTTTGTTTTACAAAAGTATTTTTTATTCTTAAGGAAGTGAAGAGGAGGGAGTCATTAAAAAAAAAGGAAGGAGATTGTATTTAAAAAAAAAAAGCCAGTGAAAGACTCTGCAGCGTCTATGGCTTCTAGCAGCAACAATCAGTCTCAGATTTCTCCTCTTACAGGGAAAAAGGACTATGATGTCTGAGCCACAAGGATGGCAGTTTATCTCAGATCAGAAGATGTGTGGGATTATATCGTGAATGGCTATTCCAAACCAATAGATGACGCAACTTTTCGAGCCCTATCAAACGCAGAAAAGGATGTCCTGCGAACGCATAGGAAGAAGGATGCAAAGGCACTGCATCTCATAATGAACGCTTTGGATAACAACGTATTTCCAAAGATATCATCTTCAATACATGCCAATGTAGCATAAGAAACCTTGGCGACCAATTATGAGGGTTCTAGTAAGGTACAAACAGCTACACTCCAAAACCTAAGAAGAGATTTTGAAGATCTGAAGATGAAAGAATCAGACTCAGTAGATTCTTTCATGACCCAAGTCATGGGGATTGTTAATCAGCTAAATACCTATGGTAAAAAGATCGAAGATCAAGAGGTGGTTGAAAGGGTTCTGAGATCCCTACCCCACAAGTTTGATCCAAAAGTTGTGGCGATTGAAGAAGCAAAGGATCTTAGTACTCTCTCTATAGATGAGTTGACCAGATCGCTACTATCATATGAATCCATAATCAACAGGAATCAAGAGTCCTCTATGGGGAATGCTTTCAAAGAACAAGTCTCATTCTCGAAAGGTAGAGGAAGAGGCAGAGGCAGAAGAGGATCAAGAGGAAGAGGAAGAAGTGGCTGAAGTAATGGCAAGTAAGATCAAGATCACTATCATAACCATGAAGGTAGGAACTATGACAAAAAAAGGTCAGATAAATCTAATATTAAGTTTTTTATTGCAATAAATTTGGGCATTATGCTCATGAATGTAGAAAGAAAAAGTCTGATCAAGCAAATCATAATGCTAATGTGACTAATACCCATAAGGATAAAGAAGATATGTTATTTCTTACATGTCATGCTGCACACGATAGCCCAAAGGGACTTTGGATTTTAGATAGTGGTTGCAGTAACCATATGATAGGTGATAAAGCTCTAATTGCAGACCTAGATGGATCAGAGAGGACAGAGGTCAAAGTCGGAAAGGATGAGGTAGTTGTAGTTCTTGGAAAAGGAGTGGTCAACATTCTGACCAAACAAGGCCAACAAAAGACAATCACGGATGTATATTGTGCTTCAGGATTGAAGCATAATCTGCTTAGCATTGGACAACTTACTGAAAAGAAATACAGACTTGTCTTTGATGGATCAGACTGTGAAATTTATGACAAACCCCCAAATAGACAGGTGATCATCAAAGTACAAGTGACTAGGAACAGGATGTATCCACTAGTCATGAATTGCAGCAGCAAGGTAACCTCTTTTGCTCAAAAAGCCACTTGCATGAATGATTATTGGTTATGGCATTTTAGATATGGACATCTTCACATTGGTGGTCTCAAGTATTTGTAGCAGAAATAGATGGTAAAAGGATTACCCCCTATGAAGGAGCCAAAAAACAATTGTGAGCATTGCATCATTGCAAAGCAACAAATGGATAGCTTTCCTAAAGGTATGTCTCGAACGACACATGCACCTCTAGAACTTATTCTACTGATCTGTGTGGTCCAATGCAAAAATAGTCAATTGGTGGAAGCTATTATTTTCATACATTTATTGATGATTTCAGTAGAAAAACATGGCTGTATTTCGTTCGTCAAAAGTCCGAAACTTTTGGCAAGTTCAAGAAATTTAGGGCTCTGGTTGAAAAACAAAGTGGTTATCAACTCAAAGTATTGAGATCAGATGGAGGGGGAGAGTATGAATCAAATGAATTTCATGATTACTGCAAACATCATGGAATCAAGAGGCAATTCACTACAAGATATACACCTCAGCAGAACGTTATTGCATAACGCAAGAATAGAACCATCATGAATATGGCAAGGAGCAGGATGAAAGGAAGAAATTTGTCTCATCAATTTTGGGGAGATGCAGTGGCTTGTGTTGTTCATGTGATGAATAGATCTCCCACCAAAATTGTGAAGAATAGAGTACCAGAGGAAGCATGGACAGGTATGAGTTGTAATGTTTATCATTTCAGAATATTTGGTTGTGTTGCTTATGCTCATGTTCCTAAACAGCTAAGAAAAAAGCTAGACAACAGGAGTGAGAAATGTATATTTCTTGGATACTGTGAAGAAACTAAATCCTACAAGCTATATAACCCTATTACCAAAAAGGTTATCCTCAGCAGAGATGTTTTGTTCAAGGAGGAAGAGTCATGGAATGGAACCATAGACAAGGTTGTGGGAGATGCAATACCCTAATAAAAAGATGGAGAAGAAGAGGAGCTGATTGGACAACAGGATCCAGTAGCATCTTCACCAGTAGAAAATACTCCAGAAAGAACACCTAGAAACTCAGTTCGAGGTGAAGCATCGAGTCCGCAATTAGGTAATGAATATGATCATTGTAATAGAAAGACTAGAAGATTGGAAGATATTTATGATGAATTGGATGCAAATACCAATTATGTTTTTATTGCTAGCGAACCTGTGTTTTATGAAGAGGATGTAAAACAAGAACATTGGGTAAACGTTATGGACGAAGAGATAGATTCCATTGAGAGAAATGATACATGGGATCTAGTTGACCTGCCAAACAATAAGAAACCCATTGGTGTGAAGTGGGTCTATAAGACCAAACTCAATGAAAAAGGTGATATTGATAGGTACAAGGCAAGGTTAGTAGCAAAAGGTTTCTTGCAACAACCAGGAATTGATTTTGGAGAAACTTTTGCACCAGTGGCAATATTGGACACAGTAAGAGTAGTCCTAGCAATTGCAGCCCAAAAAAAATGGAAAGTGTATCGGATGGATGTCAAGTCGGAATTCTTGAAGAAGAAATTTATGTGGAGCAGCCACACTGGTATGAAATAAAAGAACATGAAGATAAAGTGTAAAAGTTGAACAAAGATCTATATGAGCTCAAGCAAGCTCTAAGAACTTGGTATAATAGAATTGATTCTTATCTGATAAAAAATGGTTTTAGCAGAAGCAGCAGCGAACCAACACTTTACACAAAGGTAAATCAACACAAACAAATTTTGATAGTTTGTTTATATGTTGATGATATGATTTTTACAGGTGACCTGTCAGTAGATGAGTTCAAGGAAACTATGAAGAAAGAGTTTGAGATGATAGACCTTGGATTAATGAATTTCTTTCTTGGCTTAAAGTATAACAGTCGAAAAAAGGTATATTTATCTCTCAAAATAAATATTCTAATGAAGTTCTTAAGCGATTCAAAATTCTTAATTACAAAATGACACCTACAACAGTGGCAACAGGTACAAAGTTGAGCAAAGAAGATGATAGTCCCAATGTAGATCCAACACTGTTTAAGAGACTTGTAATAAGTCTCATGTATCTCATAGCTAGAAGACCATATATTATGTTTGATGCCAAGTTGATTCTGAGGTTCATGGAGTCTCCCAAAGAATTGCATTGGCAAGTTGGAAAAGGGATCTTACGATATGTTGCAGGGACTTCAAGCTATGGAATTTTATACTCAAGCACTGAGTATGATGTTTTGACAGGTTTCATTGACAGTGATTTTGCAAGAAGTTTGGATGACAAGAAGAGCACTTCCGTTCATGTTTTTCATCTTGGATAAGGTGTGATTTCATAGGCATCCAAGAAGCATCCCATTGTGACACTTTCATCAGTAGAAGCAGAGTATGTAGCAGCAACATGTCAAGCAGTCTGGTTACGCAGAGTTTTAGAAGGTCTTCAATAGAAACAAGAAGGACCAACAACAATCTATTGTGACAACAATTTAGCAATCGCTCTATCCAAGAACCATGTTTTTCACCAGAAAAGAAAGCACATTGATACCAGATATCACTTCATAAGATAACTTGTGAACAATGGTGAAGTTCGTGTTGAGCATTGTAAATCGATTGACCAATTGGCTGACATATTCACAAAGCCATTAGCAACAAATTTTTTTGAAACCCATAGAAATAATTTAGGCATTGTAAAAGCTGCAGTAGTAATTAAGGGGGAGTGTTAGAAATAGTAATTACTTCAGTTAACTTAGCTTTAGCTTTTACTTGATTTCCCATTTAGAAGTTCAGTTAATAAATGCAACAACATGCTTTACATGCATGCAAAAGCTAGGTTAGACTTTTTAGGGTTTCCATATGTGTTTGAATACATATTACATTTTGATTTGTATCACATGAGTGGATCTTCCGTTTATAAATAAAGATTGAAGAGTCGTAGCTCATTCTGCATAATCTTTTGTTTATTTCTATCTCCAACCTTCAAAATAAAGTATTATGGGTTCTCCATTTCATTGGGAAATATAACCTAAATGAATTTTTAATTTATAACCTTATGAAATAGCAATATGAGATATAGAATGCAGAGAGGCAAGTTGGAAACTCTTTTTGACATCCAAGAATTTGTATTGCTCATTAACCTTGCTTTCTCTAGAGCTGCAAAGGAATATTTGTTGGGTATGGCACATAGAAGTCCCAATGGATGGTAGAATATGTGTGGGAGGAATTCTCCAGAGATACACGCTCTTTCTATGTACTTACTATCTCAACTTGCTAGTTCCTCAATTGCAGAAAGGAACTGGTCCACATTTAGGTTATCCATGGTATTAAGAGGAATAAGAATACCTTTAAGAGAGTGGAAAAGCTGCATGATGGGATGTAGATACCAAGGATGATTCCTATATCGATTATGAGGAATATCATCCATATCTCCATGCAAGATTGAATAATGCACCATTAGATGACATTGAGTAATGAGTTGCAGTTACAAGAAATTGATGATGATGAGAAAGAAGATTGTGAGGCTAAGATATTTATGAATAGTCTTAATGCAGAAGATTTGAATTTATGAGTAGCTTCAACCTTATGCTAGTATGGTCATTCAATTCAAGGACTCCCTATTTTGTTATTTTTAGGCATTTCACCATTTTGCATAGACACTAGGTTTTATTTTGGGCATTTTTCCATTTGGGACTATCATCCATGCTTTATATGACTCGTCATTTTGGATAGTAATCTATCACTAATCCTTTCCCGACTCTTCAATGTTAACCCCTTGTTATTATATATTTATATCATCATATGTAAAAAATTAAATTCCATCTTCTATTTAAATTTTGAAATTATTTACGCATACAATATTAAAACTTGTAATTTTTTCACTATTTTGGATTTTAAATTTATAATCATTTTTCTTTGCAGGACTTTGTAATGTGTTCTCAAATGTTAAAACTTTAAAATCACATCTCTTTGAACATGTCATTTACCATGGATGCACAAAATTTCCAAGACCAAGCTGAACGAAATGCAAATCCCTTGTCGATGCCATGGAAAATTTTAGGGGCGAAATTTCGCCAATTGGCTATTTTTGGGGCCTTTTTTCAAAAAATAAATTCACTATTTGGTCTTTTTTAGTCTCCAATATCGCCTATATTTACATAACATATGTTTTTATATCATAATATTCGCCTACCAATCTATATTTATATTTTTTTCAATCCAAAATAATCGCCTAGAATACTATACTTAAGTATGCTTTTATAATCCTTAAAAAATACCGTGGGTCACTCGATGCTTAAATGATACTAGTCAATGAACGATTGGCTATTTCCAAAATAAGGAACATTTATAGGAAACTAGTAGAGAGAATATCATCATCTATTGGGTGACCTTAAGTCTACGTTTAATTCATGCATCTATTCAAGTGAATAGAATGTTTAAATTGCTCTGGAATAGAATATGTTTAGTTTGGACAGTGGAAAACGATTATTGAACAAAATGATGCATTATATAGATATACTAAGCTTACCACTGAATAGCTTATTTGAATTTTGTATTTGGTTTTGTAATTAGAATTTTGCCACTAATTCTAATTTATGTTCCAATGTTTACTAAATAGGTTATTTTAATTTTCTATTTGATTTTGTAATTTGAATTTCATAACTAGTTCTAATTTCTATTTCAATACAGTTCTTACTTGTAATAACTAACCTTCATGTTTATGGTGTCTTCTGAATATTTATTATTATTATATATATGCTCTCTAGCCCTCCCAAATAGATGGAACCATGTCCTTCTCGTCCCCTATCCCTATAATTAATGAGCAACAAGTCCAATCAACCAAAAAGGCAGATAGCATGCCAAAAATGGACACACAAAAAATAAATTACCAAAATAGTAATGGTAGTGAAATTCGCACTTTACACTGGCACACCATAAAGAAAAAGAAAAGTCAAAATTTTAAGATAATTGAAAATGTTGAATGTAAGTAAAATAAAAGTACGTACAAAACTACTAAAATAACACTAAGACTGTATCAATAAAGAAATCAACAATGAAACATGCACATAAAAAAATTCAAGGAAAAAATAGGAGTGGTAGCCAAAATGACTACACATCCATAACAACATATTTCATTCAAGATTAAAAACAGACACCATAAATGCTACAAAAACTTTCAAGTTCTGCCCACTAATATTTCTGCTTACCTAAGCTATACACTATTTATAATAAGATATTTATGTGAAGATAGAAAATAGACACCATAAATACTCCATGAATTTTCAGCTTCTTCCAACTAGTATTTCTGATTATCTAAGCTATACACTTTGGCCAAACTACAAAACATGTACACAATGTAAAATTGTGTGTTTAATTTATTGTCGTGGAAAATGATAAATGATGGGAATAATTATTAAATGATATTGTCAATTAGGTGTAGCTCATTTCCTAAGAGGAAAGTTGATATCTTCCCCTCTCGGATTAATTAATTGCACTTTATGACATGCTTACTCTATTCATAAAATTTTAGGGGTGCCATCACAAATCCCACAGACACATTTCCACATCCCCTCATCCTAAAAACTTGGTGTAACATTGGAAAATAATAATGAGACATATCGCCTCTCATTCTCTCCCTCATATTATGAGGACAAGTTTACTCACTACTATTTAGTCCTTCGACACAGTTGAATTCTTTTGAATTTCCATAAGCTTAAATTAATAAGCACCAACAAAATAGCATGTCAAAACTCCAATGAGATATTGGATGAAATGGCGGAAAGGGTATATTATTTTATATACCCTAAATCTTTTAGCCAACATATGTTGATGTTTCAAATTAAAGGCTTGGATAGGTGGCTCTCAATCCACATGCATGGTATAATTAAGACCATCTCATGTGCTTATCCTTTAAATTTAGTTTCACTCAAGTCTATGTTTATAAACTCAATGGAAATGAGATGTTGGAAGTAGTGTGGCTTTGATCCAACCTCCTATTTTCTTCATTCCATTATGTTTCTCCCTCTGCAACGATGGTCTAGGAACTTCCTCACCATACTTAACTTATTGGAATTGGTTATAGATTCATTGGAATGGTTCTTTATAAGAAGCTTAAGGATCAAGCGAAGGCCCTTGGCCCTTGCTAGCTTAGCGATCCTCTCACCAAGTCCTATCAATAACCTTAAACTAAGAGGAAATTTAGAAGTTTTTTGGAAAATTTCCATGAGTCTATTCCATTGAATATATGCATGATCCTCTTGATTATGCATGTCTCATGTACATTGGTCAATGTGGTTGCTACCCACTATGTCCATAAGAAAAGTGGGCATCGACTCCAAATTCATTTCTTTGCTAAGGAAGAAGAGGGATCTCTATTTGGGGACAATTTGAGGATTATGGTTTCTCATAGTCATTCTAGTAAATGTGTTCATTTCAACATCCAAAGAGCTATTCAACACTAAATAGGAACAATGAATATTTCCATGAATCCATGGCTAAGGTTCTGATAAAATGGGAGGCATGGAGGAAGGAGTGGGAACTCAATAACACAAGGGAAACAAAGACAATTAGAAGGAAAAAAATATTAATGAAATCTCAACTCGGTAGATATAAAGGCAAACATGTTATGCTGGAAATAGACCATGAAAGCCATAAGAAAATATTAGAGGAGGAAGTCGCCAAGGTCAAGGAGCTTCATGACAAAGCTCATCATCTAGAACTAGAGCAGTGACTTAGGTAACCAAAGGTAGTTGTAATGGAAGACAACATTGTAGAACCAAAAAACAAATAAAGAAACAACAAGACCTTCCCAATGGATTGAGTATAGGTAAGGAGAAGCTCAAGATCTTGGGCAAGTTTAATTTACTTGCAAATGCAAAATTTTAATGTTTTGTAAATTTGTAGTCCTATAAGGACAATTCATAAGTTTGTACACCAACCATAACATGAAGAGGAAAGAGACATAGTAATAGTTCTTGGACTTTACTTTCTTTATAAGACTTTTTTGGACATATATACTGCAGCTTTCTATGGGCAAGTTTAATTTACATGTTAATTTGTATTGTTGTTAAGACAATTTGTAAGGTTATGATTGTCAGGAGTACGAAAGTTTGACCATGCTTAGCTCTTTACATGTTCCGAATCCAGCGACATTGTGTGGTACACTTAGACGAAAAATAAAAGATATTTAGATTCCCTCTTGCCTGTACCCATCACAGAGTCCCAACCCAGCACGTTCCAACGTATATGAGCTCCACGGGATGCATATTGATTATAAACCATCATAATCTAAGCTGATAAATTACAAGACATATCCTTATTCAGCTCGGACATGTCACTTCTTCTTCAGCTCGGATATGTCACTTCTCTTGCTACAAATAAAATTATAAAGACACGGTGAGAGGGGAACATAGATATTTCCGTCTCATAATCAGCTATATTTTGAATAAAAATGGCAAAGTGGTTGACGCAATATACAGTGATTGCTAAATTGTACAGCATAAACTGTTGTGGTGGCAGAGTTAGCAGCAGCGCAGAGCCGTGTTTAAATAGTAGTATACAGGATAATTACTATTTAACACGTGAAGTGATTAGTAGAATAAGTTGCAGAGAGGACTGCTTGTAAGGGTAGGACGTCACAACACTATTACTTGTTTGGTTGTTTGGGTTATTAGCTTGTCACTGAAATTTGAACCTTGAAAGGAAAGGTTTTCCTTTAAAAAAAACAAAAATTTTGAAAATTAGGAAAGGTTTTCCTTAAAAAACAAAAAATTAGAAATTTTCTAATTTTCAAATAATGGTACAAAATGCAAAAATGGAGTTAACGTGAGTTTATGAAAATGATGCTAAAATTTGTGATGCAAACTACAAAAAACGAACTTAATTAGATTATAATTTATAGTGCAAAATATCAAAGCTAATCTTACATCAATTGAAATGGGTAGTTACATCAAAATTAAAATTAATATATAAGTATAAGTATAAGTATAAATATATATATATAAACTTTAAATAACCGTTTAAAAATATATTGTGCAATAAAAAATAGAAAAAACATGTTATATTTAGTATAGTGCAAAATATCAAAGCTAATCTTACATCAATTGAAATGGGTAGTTACATCAAAATTAAAATTAAAATTAATATATAAGTATATATATATATATATATATAAACTTTAAATAACCGCTTAAAAATATATTGTGCAATAAAAAATAGAAAAAAACATGTTATATTTAGTAAAGTTGTGTATTATAGAGATTTACTGTAATGCAAACCATTTTAAAATAACAAATAGTGTAAAGAAAAAAAAAAGCAACCATGTTAGATTTTAAAAGGTTTTATTTTTATAATATAAAAAACACATATTGTATTTAACAATTTTGTATTTTTATAAAAAAATAATTATGAATAATATATAGGATTTATTGTGAATGTCATTTGTTATAAAAAAATTAAAAAATATTTATTCTATATTATCTCATTTATATATATAAACCATTTATTTTTAAAATATATTATTTTTACATTATTATCATTGTCTTTCTAATTTATAATTGATTTTATTATATAATTTTTAATTTTGTAATTGTTAAATATTTAAATGTTAATATTATTATATTATAATTATAATGTTGTTTATTTTTAAAATTGATATTATTTGCTCATAGGTAATTATAATCAAAATTGCATCCTTAAGCACATGGTTCTCTTTTAATCTATGATTAGGGATGGGCGGCAAGGATGCATTGCTTTGGCATATAGTTGAAAGAAGATTAGTCGAGCACACAAATCTACAGGAGGAGATTTGTTGTAGGTGGACATCCAACTGAAAGGTCAATTCCTAATCGACGGCTTTTTATTTTAATACAAATATGTTGCCATGTAGAGGAGTGAAAGTTCGGCTTCATATGAAGTAATTTCAATGTTAAAATTTAGTTATATGAAGTAATTTCAATCGTTAATTGTTTCGGGGGTCACGCAGGTTTGGTCCAAGGAGCACTGATCACCAAGCAATGCCCACTCATGGTTTAATCCATTGGAAGCAACTTTGCATGTTGAGCTTGGTTTGTGTTCTCTCTCGATCCATGTGCAACTGCTTGGATGGTCGCTCAAAGAAGACATGAATGGGTGCATGGTTGCTCTACTCTTACTTTTTTATTATATGCTTATGTTTCTGCTATTAATATTTTTATACTCTCTACAATGCAGATATGGGGCAGCATCGATGAAGCGAGTGGTTGAAGAGGTGGGTAAACTCTGTAAGACACAGACCACTCACCTTTGCTTTAATACTACTTCTGTGTAAGGACCCTCCTATGTCCTTGGTTTTAGTAATATAAATCTAATTTTGTTGACATTTTTTTTGCTCTTCATTTGCTCTTAAGATAATGTGTTTCATTCGGTTTCCATTCAATATATGTTGTGTAGGTATATGTTGTGTAGGTATAATACAAATAAATTTATGTTCTAAGTATAGGTATGGATTGCGTTTCTCAATACATGTATAATCAATCTTTTTACATCATATTCTAATAGCATATTAAAGCAGGTTTATTTACAAAATATAACTTAACTAACAACAATGGAATACCTGTAGGATAACCAACCCTTAGGAAACTCAACCACCCAAGTAGATCTTCCACCCTCCCAACTAGGATAGTCTTGTCGACCACCGAGCACGAAGAATTGATTGTTAGACCCCCAAGCCAAAAACCTGAGTATAGTACAGTCCAATGAGTTCAAATAGTTCTCCCCTTCATAAATTTCTGCCTCTGCTAAATTTCTTGATGCCAAAAAGATCCTCTTTCCAAAAATCCACCCCCCTCCTTATCTCCCTTCCTACCGACTCTCCCCCTAAGCATTTACTACCCTTATCCTTCTATTAATGTTCATTGATGTTCCATCCAAGTGCCAGTGTCACTTAGTCTTTAAAACATTAAAATATTTATTTTTTATTTGTATTAATGAGGTATAAGTCAAGTATGGTTTATCACATTAACTAATAGTCATTTACTTCCTCCCTATTCGATCACCTACCACATTAATCAATCCATTGGAGAATAAGGCTCACCACCTTACTCAACATAAATTATGTTATTTTAATAATATAAACATAAATTGTAATTAAGTTATTTAAATCCTTATTGAATACCAACACATAATTCCACATATTGAATTATAATTAAATTATTATAATGAATTATAACAACATAATTACAATTCTTATTCCACCTAATTTACAATTAGGTTATTAAATCTCTAACTAATAATTATATATATAATTTTGACATATCATCAACTAATAATATGATCCAAATCCTTATTCAACAAGCTATTATTAATTAACATAATTAAACACAATTACCGACATTATCATTTAATTTAAAATTAAAACCTTAAATAACAATTATAAATTAATCATTAATCTACTTAAATCACAATTAATTAACCACTTATTAACAATTTAATGTAATTGTATGAATTCACCATCAAATAAGTGATAAGTAATCTATAACTATTTTTAATGTAATTATTCAGAACCACCATGCATCAATGCCCAATTGTAATAGTATAATAGATAACTAATACAAGCATATATAAACGAGTTATGTAAGGGCTGCTACTACTTACATACCTCATGTAGGTACACTAATAGTACTCAAACAAAAATACCACATAATCACATAAATTACTATCTTTCGACGCATACTAAGATATGAATTTGCAATGGCTAGACATTTTTACAAACTCAAACCAAAATAATTTATGAAACAAACATAACATACTGGATCACGACACAAGAATCAAGAAAAGGTTTTTAGCACACACATAGTAAATTATGTTTCCCATTAAAACTTGCATGGCATTTCTATCTACCTACTTCTTTCTCCCTAATTCACAACTAAATTCCACATCTTATCCTTCCTCTGTTGGACTACCCTGGAGCATCCACTACATGGCATAACTCCAGTTAGAACACGTAAGCATAAGTTTCGACTACATTGACCAAGATTCCCTAGCAGTAACCCACTATTCATCATCACACACCTTTGGGAGTGCATCGGAGCACGACCCTCCCATGACTTCGAGTTTCGGATGATAAATGGTGGGTAATGCCTCCACCCCTCCTATGGAACAAGGGGCTATGTCTACATCGACATAGTGACTACGTTGTGACTATTGTACTCAGGTTTTGTCATCGAATAACTAGTATGGGAAGTTGAGTTTCTTGAAACCCCACACCTTCCCACGCATCATGATAATAGTATAATTTACTCATGCTAAAGAATAATGCATCAATTGCATACCATTTATCTTTTGGAATTCATGTTCTAGAGGCACTCCCACCTCATAGGATCCAACTACCACTTAGATATTTTAACCTGTAGGTCAGTCTCCAACACAAGATCGAGAATATTGTGCAATCATTGACATGTATATACATCTGATTACTAATGAACAATAATGTAAATAATTTTATATGTACCATGCACCTAGTATCATATCGATAAATTCAATATAACAACTTAAACTTGGTATCCACGTACCCATCATTTATTAAATTTGCATGTTAGAGACATCATCAAAATATGAACATAACTCATAATATTAACATCACACACACATATAGAATTTCCACAAAATAATAAATCCATATGTCCACAGTGTCATCAACTAATGAAGTCTCACAATAATAAGAAAATACCAACATATAATGATACTTCATGTGATAAAGTCAATAGGGGGCATTACATTCTGCTCCACCACGGCATATATAGCCAAGGAAGATATTCTTCTAAATAAATCGCCACAGCATTTGCTGCGTATTTTGTTTTGTCTGTGTAAACATTTCTTGCACCATGAATGATTGTTTAATAGGGCTAATTAGAAAAACAAGCTACAGGCAATATTTGTAATCAAAGGCTCAATGTATTTGTAATTTATGAGGTTTCATTATTAACTAATCTCTATATCAAATTCTATTGATTGCGTGCGTTTTATTTTTCAAATAAAATATTTTGATCTGTAAATGAAAAGTTGACTTAAGCTATTAGAAAATTTGTTACATCTCCTCCATGTGTTGGAGAAAACTCACTATGGCTTGGGAGACCACAACAAACAGCTGACTACCATAAATTGACTCAATTCTCAGAACTATGCTATTATAAATGACAATGCTAAGATAATGGAGAATGTAACCAACCTCAATCCAAATGTTTGATGTAGATCCCCGTTGGAGCTTTTCCAATCCGTGCACTTGAATCTGCAAATTAGTCTTGACAGCCAATATACAAAAAGTACATAATATATATAAACGACATTGACATCATCAATAGCAATGGCCCATGATATAAAAAGTAAATGCAACCCAATGTAAGATAAACAACATTTACAACATTAATGGACGAGAATATGAGTATTTCTATTAATAAACAAGAAGAAGTACAATGTGATACAACCTCTTGCTGGAAACCAATCTGAACCAAGATCTGGATCAATCCACTTGTGCCTCCACCACTTCAATCCTCCATGAATGGCAAACTCAAACTATGATAGGAGTTTGGAAGGTGAACATAAAGGGTTCACAACTTTAAGGATCAATGAGTGTAGACTCAAGATAGGGCAAAAATCCAATAGAGTTCTCTTGCTCTTCTTTCTCCTCCCGTCCATAAGCCATATGTTCTCAATATATAGTCCTCCCAAAGGTAGGTGAAAAGACACATCGAGATGTTACTTGGAAAGATGGAGGGTCAAAGGTCACCCAATAACCGCTTTTTGGGAGTAAAAAGTAATTAACTAGTATTTTTACCATTTTACATGCTACCCGCGGGCTATAGTGATGCAACTCGTGGGTACGCTTGCTATAGTGATGCAACAAGCGGATAAGACGAAAACTAAGGAAATAGTATGTCTGAAGGATATAAACTGAATCTAAGTCAGTGAAATGGATCCTACAGGCCAAAGAATGTTGATGCTCACAAGGTGGAAGATTACATTGTAACAGATGCCCCCTAATGTGTGAGGTCAGAGACTGATGCTACGATGGCCGAAATACATTATACAACTCAGAAGTGGAGTGATGGAAACACAAGTGGAAAGAGAAGCTCACTCGTCATAGTACAATAGTATCTCTGAATACATGTTAGTATAATACAATAATCTGATACAATGGCCATAAATAGGCAGTACATAATGGATATATGTCATAAGTGATCATAGCCATGATCCCTCTACAGTAAGATATGGTCTCCTGCTGAAAAGGAAACAAATGGTGCAAACTGGAGGTACAAAATGATGATATCTGAGAGGTGATATCTCATATCTAAAGTCAAATTCATAGGTAGCATACTGAATTCCACCATCGCCTGGGGTCTTCTACACAAGTCTTCGACGGTGCAAGTCCCATCAAGTGAATAAAGGGGTTGAGGTCGAACCTAATGAGACATTGTTTGATTACCGGTCAATGATGTATACCATTAACAAACGCGAGATGACCCAACAATAATGAAAATGGGTATCAAGGCACAAAGCACAATCATCGGAGTGTGAATAAATGAGTTGAAGTCCAACACAAGGATGAATCCATCGATCAGGGGACATTGATGTATTCCCAAAACTGTCGATGGCGAGAGAACCTGCCACTAATGAATGCAATCCTCAAGGTACTCAATCGAACTCTAAGCCTCAAGTCTTGGAATAAATGGGTTGAAGTCGACGGAATGAAACTCATTGGAAGGAGCGCATTAATGCATCCCCCATCAACCAACACAAGGTACCATCTACGCTGAAAGATTTGGAAGAACTCAGGTGAAACGGACTGACTCAATAAGGATCGCCGACATGCAATAGTCAAGAGATCGAAGGAGTGGCCGACACTGGTTTCAGGACTTCCTTTGAACAAGAGCATGAGCAGATGGATAGACTTAGGCAGCATAGACTCAATATAAACTGTGTGATGCAGGAGGCATCACAAAGGGCTCCATAATGACTGGAAGCTTAACCAATCGATGGAGAAACTGAGAAACAAGTACAGCTCCTAAGGTCCAACTATAGTTCTGACTCATAGTGTATGGAGTGGAATGAATGCTCTGTTCAAAGGTGACACAACAACTGCCAACAAGAAGTAGTAACCATAATCCCGTCCGGCTTTTTGGAATATTTTATTTTTTTGGTCTTTTTCATATTTGGTGAAAGCTTGAAAAAGAATAAAATTGTTTATAGTACAAGTGAGGGAATAAGTGTCAAATAGCGAGCAGACTAGTTCCAAGTAGTGGAACATACCTATGATCAATGCAAGGATGCATGTGCAGAATGTGGACACTCAGGGGAATGTTCCCTCAAGATAAAGGGTCATCAAGATGCAAAAGATAAATTAAGGCTCTGCTTGGATCGGAAGGTAAAGTGCTCAGGCACATGGCTAATAAGTGAGTAAGTGGAAGCCAGCACAAGGCTCAAGCGGCAAGCAGGATAATGCAATGCAATCACAACTTGACATAAAAGGGAAGTCATTTTTCGTAAAGTTAGTCTCCTCACCCAAAAAAGTGTAAAACAATGAGAGAAGAACTCTTCTAGTCACGTATGACTAGAGTATACATTTTTCGTAATTAATCCACAAAGGTCCGGAAAAGGGGTAAACTTATACTTAAGTGAATGTCATTTCAAATCCTTTAGCGAGTATGAAATGACAAGTATACTCGGCAATCTTGTTTGATTTGAAAAATTCTAACAAGGGCTTAAAAAAGACTTGATAAAAATCTTTTTCGTAAAGGTTTAACGAGCCCAAAAAAGTAAACTCGTGACCTCCTTACTTTTTTAACGAGCTCAAAGGAGATATGGAAGAATGCTCGTAATGAGAGCAGACGAGTGTTAGGGACATGAGAGACTAGTTCCAAGCGCATGGGACAAAGCTATGCATAATGCAAGGAACATGAGCAAGATAAGGATAGTCAAGGGGTGTCTGCAAATTCGGATAGTAATAGGTTCAAATGCATCATAACAATGGGGATGCCTAAACCTATATGCAAGGTTCTGAATATGCCTACCATGACCGAAGCAAATGTCGAAAAGGACCGGTAACCAAGTATAAGTCCAGCTAAGAATCCTGTCTCCAAGAAATATAAGTACCAAGATCATCTCTAAAACGTATGTAAAGAAAAATTTGATTCAAGTCACTGCGGTAGAAACATTTTCAACTTCACTTTTATCACCCTCAGACATAATGCATAGAGAGCTAACCACTGAAGGTTCTATAGTACCAACACCTGAGGGACCAAAATGATCAACTTTGGAATGAAGAGCAAAGTAGAAGGACGTGGATGAATTTGCAGTGGCAAATTCATCATCACGGGAGTTGGAAATTCTAGAAGTAGAATCGAACTCATCAGGATCACCAATTTGCGGATCTATAGGAGAGTCTACAGACTCATCACTAGGGAGACCAGACTTTATTGTCAAACCAAGGCTAGACAAAATTATGCCTGGATCAAAATCCAAATGCATAGCAGGTTGTACTTGAGGCTCATCTTGTTCAATAAGATCAAGGGTAGGAATGAAATAAAATTGATGATAAGAATCCTCCCAAGGCTTGTCATTACCATTCATGGACTTGATAAAAATTTCATCTGAAGGTAGAATACCATCGAGGAAATCATGTGAACAAGATGGGTCGACTACACATGTGGGAAGCATAATGGTATATTCTTCCCCTGTCCGTGAAGAAGAGAGATCTGGATCTGAAGTGTCTTGTTGAATATGCTTGTAAGCAAGCTCAGCTACAGACAAGGGCACAGACATCCCGACGTGCGTAATGTCTCCAGACGTAGGACTCATGGATGGTAAAGTCCATGGATCAGTACAATAGGAAGTTCGGAATGGCATATTATGCAAAGGAGGAGACGCATCATCAGAAATGGTTCTGATAAAGTTCACAAGTGCCGAAATACTATAAGTTCCCATCAATGAAGGGTACATACCAACACCTATGTTCCCAGTTGCCGGCTGAGAATCAGTAACTTGTGGGATTATGGATCCCATGGATGCTGTGGAAGGAGTGTTAACAAAATCCAGCTGATCGATGGTCACAATATTTCCTTCATGGGGAAAGCAGATAACTTTGAATACAGTGGATGCGACAACCTTCATAGCGTACACCCAATTTCGACCCAGTAAAAGGTTGTAGTCGATGGGTACATCAACCACCTTGACTTCAATAGGCACAGACTTACCTCCCAAGCAGACAACAAGGGAACGGATAATTCCATGTGGATTAAAAGATTGTCCATCGAATGCAGTGAGCGTGGTTCTAGACACGAGAAGAGGAGGAGAGTCAAGAGCTTTCCAACAAGTTAAAGACATTACTGACGCAGAAGCACCTTCATCAACCATAGTACATTTGACAAAACTCTGAAGGCACATCACCTGGATTTGAAAAGCCACGTGGTAAGGTAAGCGAGGTTGTACATCAGTAGTATCGAACTTAATAACACTAGGATTTCTCCCATCCTGAACTCCTAATGCACTCAAAAAGGCATGCTTTTGAGAAGGAAAGGCCTGCAAAACTTCAAGAGCCGACATGACACACGGAGTTTGGCCCAAATCTTCTACAATGGAGTAGTTTTGTGTGGCTCAAGCATTAGGATTATGCATAGAGCACTTGAGAAGACCTTTCGGTATCTACGGAATATTAGAGGGCTTCTCGATATGCAAGGAATTGTCAAGAGGAGGGGGAGGCTCACTCCCCATATTAGGTTGTGGTGCACCATAATCACGTTGACGAGTAGCAACACAAACCTCTGATTGAACCATGTTCACACATCCATAACCACTAGTATTGGAAGAAGCCATTACCATTTCATTAGGTCCATAAACAGTGGTGGGAGCATGCGAAGCCATGTTTTGATGATGAGGAAGGGGATCCTTCAATATAGCTGGGCTCTATTCCAAATGCTTCGATGCTTCTTCAATTCAAGGACATAAGTGAGTAAGATGATCTTCCCCACAGAGCTTGCAAGGGAATTTCACCTTACGTCTAGGTTTACGATCCTCACTAGCATTTTTTCCTTCCCGAGGAGGGTTGGCATTCTCTTTATGAGGAGTATTGCGATTGCTATTATTGTTACTTCCATTGTTTCCACCGCTACGATTGTTTCTCCCATTTTTCTTACCACCAGGTTGCTGGTTACCTGACAGTTTCGTTGATTGCACATTGTGTACATCAAACGCCGGAGTGAAAGTGGACAAGGTGTGAACCTATCCGGGAGTAGACTGGTTTAGTGACAAATTTTGCATTTGATTATCTACCAAGTCTATAGGGAGAGTGCTTGCGGATCCCATGATGCCATCGGCATGTGGTACAGGAACTGATGTGGGCTCATGTCTTGTTCTTGGTGCGTCAGGAATAATGTCATATAAAATTCCAAACTGAAAGTATAGTAGGTCTAACTGCTGGACTTTCAAGATTGCTTGTTCCTCAATCACAATGTCAGACATCGAAATGTCCTTAGCAATGTATGGGAGTAGAGACTTAAGGAACCATTCCAACATAAACTATGGAGGAATGTTGTCTTTCACTAATATTTTTCGTCGACGCCACTCTTGAACGTGGTTAGAAATATGTGTGGCCTTATTCTGACGAAAAGTAGACAACAGTTCAGTACCAATGTCATAATGAACCGGCAACTGGAAATGGTCCAAGAAAACCAAAGCAATCTTGTTGAATCCCCTGTAGGTGTTTCCAGGCAACTCCACATACCACTTCGTGGCTACCCCCATGAGGGTGTGTTGAAATAGTCATAATCTAACGGAATCATGATTCAATGAGTTGGAGGAACATCAAAGGTGAAACGTTGTGACATGATCGCCCGGATCCTCACCACCTTTCCCCTCAAACTTAGGGATGTCCAAAGGAATCTTGGTAGGGACCAAGGGCCAACTAGGGTCGTGACACACCGGATCATTCGTGAGCTTCGAAAGATCCGGAAGATTCAAGTGTGCAAGGAACGGGAGCTGCAGCTGGAAAGCTTGATTATAAGCTCCCATAAAAGGTTGGTTGAACGGAACTGTATTATAAGGTGGACCAAAATCTTGACCATGAGCATTAAACTGCTGATAATGAGGACCTGGCGGACCAAAAGCTTGACCATGGCCATAAGGTTGATAACCTCCCTCGACCTGACCCGTATGAGAGTAAGCGAGCATATGTGTGTTTTGGGTACCGTATTAAGGTGGGTTGAATTGGTGGCCATCACCAACTGTGTTGTAGTAAGGGTTACCACCATAAGTATGGGGCATATATGTACTATTCGTAGCGGGAACCGAGTTGTAATGACCATAATGGTGAGGTATATTGCCACCCCCAGCATTAGGATTAGCGTGAGCAGTCGTGTGGTGACCATAAGTATGAAAAGTATTCCCTACCCCAACGTTGGTGTTACTAGTAGTAGGAATGGTGGCGTTATGATCACGATGATAATATATATTTCCACCTCCTACATTAGCATTACTAGTAGCAGTGGTGGATACAAAAGTGTGTGGTACTTGTCCACCCCCATAGTTAGGAGTAGCATTAACATTTGCAAAAGTGGCCCTGGGTTGACGGGTAGCAATATATGTGTTCGGTAATGGATGGTGAGTTGGGTTTCGAACAGTGTTCCTATTAGGTGGGGTAATCCTAGGAGGTGGTCTTCTTCCAACATTAGCATTGTTAGGAGGATTATGACCAGTTCTCATATTATGTGCATGAGTGAACAACGTGGTGCCCCCAGTGAGGGTATTTCCCCCAGTGGGTGCAGTGTTGCTAACACTATGACTAGTGCCAGCATGACTACCAAAAGTAGTGGGAGGATTAACTGTACTGAAACCGGGCATACTATATGAGAACGGGTTAACATTGATCATAGGATCTTCGTCTTCATCTTCAGTTAAGGTTGGCATCCCATAAAGATAATTATCCGGATTCAAAGGATCGAATGGATCATTTTCAAGTGGATTCGACCAAATAGAACTAGGTTGAGTCTCAGGTGGATCACCCCCCAGGCCTCACGAGGTGTGGGGGTGTCTAAAGTATGTTCGACTCCACTTGATGGAATCGTGGGGATGTCCTCCATGTCAGAATGTGCAGCTGTCATAATGTCGGCTATGTATGTCTCATAAGAATCTGAAGACTCAGAGGGAGCCCGCCGACGTCCTCAAGCAGCACGACGTGAAAACTCGGCTGGTTTTAAACTAGCTAACCGACGGGAATGGCGGAGAGTAGGAATCCGTGCCACGATATCTCCGAAGAGAAAATCAAATCACAACGTATCCTACGGCCAACTATCGATCAAAAATAGTAAATCAAAAGCACACACCTAGAGAAACTACATCCAAGAGTAGACAAATAGAGTGGCTAAATGAGCTCTCGACATTAGAGCTAGTATGTATCGCCTAGGAGAGGCTTGAGACTCCCAAACTATAACTGGAGGTAACAGAATCAGTTATAAAGACACCCAGGGTTCACTGCGTGTACAGGGTCAAGTCCACTGCACAAACACAACTGTGCTGTCGAATCCCTATCTGACTCAAGACACAAACAACATAACCACTGCAAGCACCCTATGCGATACCTAGGCAAGGAAACTATGGTCACTGCAATATAACCAATGCTTAGGGGGACAGTCGCAGGTGGGATCCATTGTATGGGTAGGGTAGCTAAGCCTGAAGCACAAGAGTATGAACCTCCGGTACCCCCAGATATGACCAAACCCTGCAAATATATCCCACATTCAGCTGGTATTAGAGGGGTATCCCTTCAACCAACCTCTTGTGACTTCATGCTTAACTCTAGTTTGAGTAGAGCTTCCTGATAACACCGATATATACCATGGATTCCTCCACTCCCTGGTCAGACACCTAATGTTCCGCCTAGTAGTCTTGGATTGTTTACTCACAATGAGCTATTCCAAGACTCTAAACCTATGCTAGTTGGTGTACCCTATCAATAAAATCATTCTAATCAATTTTAAGATTAAGCATTAATTTTAATGGTTGTGGTTACTCAAAGGATATGGTCGTGAAATTAGTGATGTGTAAGACTCAACAGTATGCAAAATCGTCCAATCCTATACTCATCTATCCAATAAAACAATGTCACTAACATGCACAATCAACCCAATGAGTTTGAAATAAAAATGCAATCCTTTGATGTTTTCAATGCACAATCAGAACCTAAATGAAAGCAGCAGGCACTCAATGCAAGATGCAGTACATGAAAGTAAATTTTTTTTTGTATTTTCTCTTATAAACAAAAGGAAAATGCAAAACTATATGTAATCTTTTTGTATTTTTCAATATAAAGAAATGAAAAATGGAAGCAAAATCCTACTATTCAGTCACTGAAGTGCTAAGAAGATCACTAAGACAACCCAGCAGATTCCAAATAGTAAGACTCAGCCAAAGGAATGAGCTCAAAAGGAAAAAATCAACAAGGCTAAATCCAAAGATGGGTAAAAAACCAACAAGGCTCAACCAAGAGAAACAACGAGTTCTGGTCACAACCAAGGCATGAAACAGTCAAGAAACAAGCCAACAAAGACTCGGGATCATCCAAAGCCAACCCAGCAACAACCAATAGTCATAAACCAACAAAATCCGGAGTTGTACGCTACTGTCGAAGGAATACCTGTGCGTACCCACGAGTAGTAGTGTAAACAGAGGTGGGTATACGCGGGCATAGCTAAGCTAGCCCGCGGGTGAGGAAAGGAAAATGGGCAAACAAAGAGTCCAATGGCTCAATAAAAGCAAGTTTTCTATAGTGTATCTTAACGGTCAATCAGTGACACAGGGCTTCGACAAACAACAACTCTAATTATGACTAATGCTAAAAAAAATCCCCAAACATGGATGTTTTCTCCAACGGAGTTGCCATTTCTGTGTTGGAGAAAACTCACTATGGCTTGGGAGACCACAACAGACAACTGACTACCAGAAATTAACTCAATTCTCAGAACTATGCTATTATAATTGACAATGCTAAGATAATGGAGAATGTAACCAACCTCGATCCAAACGTTTGATGCAGATCCCCGTTGGAGCTTTTCTAATCCGTGCACTTGAATCTGCATATTAGTCTTGATAGCCAATATACAACAACTACATAATATATATAAACGACATTAACATCACCAATAGCAATGGTCCATGATATAACAAGTAAATGCAACCCAATATAAGATAAACAACATTTACAACATTAATGGACGAGAATATGAGTATTTCTATTAATAAACAAGAAGAAGTACAATGTGATACAACCTCTTGCCAGTGACCAATCTAAAACAAGATCTGGATCAATCCACTTGTGCCTCCACCACTTCAATCCTCCGTGAATGGCAAACTCAAACTATGATAGGAGTTTGGAAGGTGAACATAAAGGGTTCACAACTACAAGGATTAATGAGTGTAGACTCAAGATAGGGAAAAAAATCCACTAGAGTTCTCTTGCTCTTCTTTCTCCTCCCGTCCATAAGCCATATGTGCTCAATATATAGTCCTCCCAAAGGTAGGTGAAAGGACACATCAATACGTTACTTCAGCAGATGGAGGGTCAAAGGTCACCCAATAACCGCTTTTTGGGAGTAAAAAGTAATTAACTAGTGATTTTTACCATTTTACATGCTACCCACGGGCTATAGTGATGCAACTCGCGGGTACGCTTGCTATAGTGATGCAACAAGCGAGTAAGAGGAAAACTGAGGAAATAGTATGTCTGAAGGATATAAAGTGAATCTAAGTCAGTAAAATGAATCCTATAGGCCAAAGAATGTTGATGCTCACAAGGTGGAAGATTATGTTGTAACACTCCACAAACACACTTGTTTGTTAGGGTAATGTGTATGGCGGAAGAGATGTGTAATATATGTTAAGTTAATAAAATAAAATAAATAAAATAAAATGTCATCTAATTAAAATTATAATAATAATAAACTAAATTAGTATAAATGCATCTTAACTTAACCTAACATATGCTTGGACCTTTACTTAGTGCTTAATCTAGATAGATTATATCTTAGTTAAGATGAATATTTATCTTTATACATATAAGCCAGCACAACACAACCCATTACAAATCTAAATGGAAAAGATCAGGCTAAGGATACACAAACAATGTCAAAATTTTCTACTTATAATCAGATCCTCTTGAGTTAGGATTAGGTCCTGCAAATGAGGGATTTAAATTTTGATCACATGCCCATACATCTATCACATGGTTCGGATTAGGTCCTGCAAATGAGGGATTTAAATTTGATTGCATGCCCATACATCTATCACACGGTCCATGGTTCAAATAAAATTCATTTTATTCAAGAAAAAATGATGGCAAGAGATGGCCATAATTAAAACAATGACGACAACAGACGGCCACAATTAAAACTATTTGAGATTCCATAAAATTCGTTTGATCAATTTTGGAACTAATCAGCGGTGTATAGGTCCCATTCATATGATAAAAAATTATCCAAAGGTTCCAAAGAAACCAGAGAAATTTCAAAAGATTTCGCAGAACAACTTATTCTCATACAGATAAATGGAAAACTAAACCAACAATTCTTTACTTGACAGGGAAGGTTTGATTTGTATTATTTACTTGACAGAGGAGGTTTAATTATTAGAGTAGGAGATGACTTCGAGAAAGCAATGAAAGCAAGAGACGACTATAATATTTATGCGTCCAACCGAGTTTTCGTGCATTCCAGAGGTGCCGGGAGGTGGTTTCGTGCATTCTGGAGGCGCTTGAAGGTGGTGTATCATTGGATTCTCATCTAATTGTCTAAATATGCATCTTCAGGTGCATCTATGTAGAAGGTTTTTTCATGCCCACCCATGTTCTATGAGAGAGACAAATAGACAAATAGGGAGAGCATATAAATAGTGTATAATCAATATATATTCTTTAAATTTATTAATTTATGATCCATCAAGTGTCAAAGTATCAAATTCCGTAATTGTTTTTTCAAAATTTTGCATTTAAGTTTGTACTTTAAGGTTCTTGGTAGATCTAGCGCAAAGGCTAAATCATCCATCATAGCTATGGATGAACAAAACTGAATAGACAAAAAAATTGACAAAAAGTAAAATGGGCATCACGATAAAGTGAATACATGTGAGAAACCTCATTTCAGTCAACTATAAGGGGATAAAGTATCAATCTGTGAAATAACCAATTCAGTAAATAATATTGCATGTATAGGTAATGATATAACTTAGGTTTTATCATTTTGATGTATTTTATTTTTTATGGGAAGGCCATGTTATATAACTTTATACAACTTTATGTTTTCTAACATCTCTCCTATACTAAATTATACATCACTTCACTACTCTCAAATAATGTTCTTCATAACCCAATTATATTTTTTAATTCCTTTCAAAATTATCATTTACACAATAAAACTATTACAAAGTAACTCATTGATTTAGAGCTATGATATAAAACCATTTAAAGGAATTGTTCTACCAAAATTTGAATCTCAATATGTTCATTTCATTATGATTATTTAATATTAAAATAATGTTTAAAAATATTTACATTAATGTTTAATATTAGCATTAAAATAATGTTTAAAAATATTTACATTAATGTTTAATATTAATATTAAAATAATGTTTAATAATATTTACCTTTAACATTAATTTAATTACATTAATAATGTTTAACATTAATTTTAAAAAATATTAATATAAAGTTTTAATTATGTTAA